>JAJJWX010004334.1:600000-981543 GCA_023529315.1 Papaver bracteatum
CTCACTTCTTCAAAACACTTAGATTTTGCATTACGACAAACACGACAAGGACAGGGACAGAATTGTGCATCTCTAGCTCTATTCTCATATGCAAAGGCAATAAAAGTATCTACTCCTCTTCTATACAAATGACTAAACCTATCTTCAAACATCCAACCTTTATTAGTATGTTGGGACATTCTACAATAATGCACAGACAAGATTATTATTTACCATATCTACTCATGTTCTTATATTCTAGCCTATAATTCACAACAACTCACAATACGAGAGACGCATAAATTACATAATAATAGAAGTACAAACCTTTCTCCGCGATGAACAAGTTCAGTGCACAATACGTCAATACCTAAGTAACCAAAACAACAAAAAGAAAGTAAGAATCTGAACATTCAGATACAGGGGGAGCAAAAAGCATACAATCTGAACAAAAGGTGTACTCTACAAATTCCGACCTTTTCAAGACCTTAGAACCGCAATTGTACTATACAAATCCTGCACCAAAACACAAACAATACTTTAGTAATCCATTACAACAACAAGAGATGAATAAACTCATAAAACAACAAATAGATGACTCAAAATCCACCTCAATCCGTAAACCCAACTCTGTATGAGAATCATTCACATTTGAAGACTTTTAACATTAAAGGGAAGTCACCAAAATCTATACATTAAACTGAAAAATAACCTAAATCACCAAAATCTGAACAACTTCAATCAAAATAACCTACATTAAACTTTAAGGCTAAAGAAAATTACCACTACCATTTTAGACTAACAACTGACTTGGATCAACAAACCGAACCCCCAAATTTTACATTTATTTCCTTCTACATCCATGTTTTTGAAATCCAAGATTTTCAGGATCTTAAAAATAGCTTCAAGGTCAGCTTCCTGACATTTTATAATGATTAAAACTTGCAGGACCTATGAAACAACTGCATACTTAACCAATATAATGAACTAAAACCAAAATACTAGAACACTTGAATTGTACTGAACTAAAATCTTCAAAAATATATTAAAAAAAATTGAGCAAAACAAAGAATAAACCCAGATCAAAGTTCTTAAATAGACAAAGAATCCATGAGTGAATGAGATAAAATCATCTTCTCACTTCAATTTCTGAGCTAAAATTCTAAGAAAACCCAACCCCTCACCCTCTTTTTTTTTTCTTTTTTTTTTTCAATTCTAAGAAAACCCAGAAGAAATAAACTATCAAAAGCAACCTAAATCTATACCACTTCAAAATCCAAAACGAAATCATAAAAACACATAATGCAGACTCCAAGTTAGGTCAAACAATAGATTATAGTATAACCAAAAAAACAAAAATCAAAGAACAGTAGTAGTAATAGATTGTATACCTCTTGAACATCAACAAAGCAATTAGATGAATTGATTTTCGATTTCAGGAGCAAAATTAAATTTCTAGGTCTTGATTTGGTTTCCTTCGATTTTCAACTAAAGAGATCTCTGGGTTTTGATTATGAGTGGAGTTGTTGATTACAACGGAAGCTTTTGATTTCAGAGATTTCTGGGAAATTAAAGAGATCGATCTCTTGTATTGCTGAGAGATCTCGGACAGAGAGAGAGAATGAAAAACAAGGTCGGCAAAAACAACCAGGTGCAAATAATAAATGTGTCTGAAAACTGGGGTACGATTAATAAACATGTAAAAATAATAAAAATAATTAATTTTAAAAAGTTTGATGGAGATACTGATAAAATTAGAGGGAAAAACTGGTGGGGAAATTTTGTGGATTCAAGTTTGGGAGGGATATTGATTTTGGGGAAAAAAAATGAGAGGGAAGAATTTGGGGGGAACCAATTTTAAGAATGATTTTGGGAAAAAAATTGAAACATAATCTGTTCTATAACTTGAAAACCAATGAAAACATAGTTTTTCTAATCCAACGGTCATTATCAATTAAATCTTGAGCATACGGATCACAACCCATCCAACGCTCAAGTAAGTAATTTATTTTATAAATTAAAATAGAAAAACAAAATCTGATAAAAACTAAAAAAACGTTGTGCAACGTTTTAAGAATTTCCAACACGTTGCTCAAATAACTTCAATTTACTAATATAGTGGAAAATATTTTGCGCAACGTTTTTACCGGTGTGCAACGGACCAGCGCGTTGCACATTGTGCAACGGATCAGGACGTTGCACATCCACGAAACTTAAGTGTTGCGAAATCCAGGATATGGTGTAGTGAAAGAGCCCTACTACTTGAGAGTTAACGTGTGAGACACTAACTCCACCTTGAGCACCAGTTCATCCTTGAGCATTGCCTTTCGAATCTAGAACCCTGGTCCACCTGAGTTAATGAGTGAGACACTAACTCCACCTTGAGCGCCAGTTCAACTTTGGGCCTTTCCTTCTTCACCTTGAGTCTGATTTCACTTGTGCCCTAAACCGGATGACATCCACAACCACTTCAACGATCGAACAGTATCCCTAACCACGAGTTCTGATACCAATTGTTAGGATCTTCATGGACCATCAGACACTACTCAGGGCCCAACCACATAACACGAAACCCCACTTGACCACCTTGGATAAGAGGTGTGGGGTTTTTAACTAAAAATCCTCGGTTCTATGTATGGAGAAGTCCAAGCTTATTGTATTTTCTTTATATTTTAATGATGATGACATACTTAAAATCTAATTCATTCACTTAATATATTATACTTTAAAATGTTAAGTCATTTCCGATTGTAATCATTTTACCCACATACGATGTAGTTCTAGTTTTTCAAAATTCCCATAAATATTATGTACGTAATTCAATTTGGCAGGAAGAGTTCACCGAATGGAATATAGATAATGGCTCGTCCTTTCATAACATTGTGGCCTTTTCAACATAGTTGGATCCAGAGTTGGTAAAAATCACTGAATTTATGGGTTCTCGGGCGAGAGTAATCTAGGTATGGGCTACCTCCCAGAAAACTGCTAATGGATGTCCACATCAGTTTTAGTTGAAAATCCCACGCTATCGGATAACCACAATGACTAAGTGGGAACAGTATTGGCAAAGATCATGTTCTTAAAAATGGAATTAGAGTCGACCACGGGTTACATGTCGAGGGCGAAAGAGTATGCTTGATGGATTGAACATATTCCGGAGTCTCATGAGTGAGAAAAAATGCCAGAGTCTAGGATTAAACATATTCCGTACCCGAGGACGGCTCCAAATTAAGTTGGAATAGAGGTAATGGTTTGTTATTTGCTAACACCGAGACCTTTTCAGCATAATTGGCTCCGTAGTTGGCGTAAAATATTTATAGTTAAGCATGCTCGGTATTGAGTAATCTTGGGATGGGTGACCTCTTAAGAAGCTGTTGCTAGATGAACGTAGCGGTTACCATTGAAAACTCAATACTATCAGATGAACGCAGTGGCTTAGTAAGGACATTATCGGTAGAGGGCAGGCCATTACATTCTACGACATTATGCCTCCAAATGTGAGGTTATTTGTTGCATAAAAATAATAAAATCATGATTAGTTAGTAAGTCAAATCATTAAGTAATTAACCTAATAACAATAAGCTCTACTAACAATAAACTTTGCTATCCATCATCATTGAATAAAAATAACGTTAAACCATTTATCAAGAAATATGTGAGGTGATGCGAAATTACTCATTGGGCACCAATACTTGCCACCGTCATTATGGTCCACTTATATAATTGCTAGCCAATTTAACTAAGTTTGATGCTTCTTTTTTTCATTCAAAAAAAAGTATTTTGAAAACATTTTGATAGCAATATTTTTTCATCTTAGTGTTTATTAAAGATTTCATAAAGTGTATACTTCCAAAATTTATCAATTTGTAAAGTGTGGAGAATGAGCTTTTAAAAGCTTCAAAAGCAAAAGCTATAGTTCACCCTAGCTTCATATTTTATTTTCCAATTCTATCCCATTTTGTTTATAACTGACAACAATTATCCTTGAATCTATATATGATCACCAATTTTTATTTTTTATATTTTATATTCTTTCACTATTGGAAAATCAAAAAAAAAAGTCTGCCAGAAAAGGACTTAACATCACTAAAAACGACTGATTCTGGGAGCCCTAGAATTGTAGTCTTAATTCCCAAAACGACTGTTTCTGAGATTCTTTTAATTTTTTAAATTACGACTTACTTAAAGAGACTCAATATAAGGTCTAACATAAGCAGACGTTTCATTAAATTCAAATTAAAAACTATAAAAGCTAATCTACACTAATATGGGTCTGAATAATTTCAAAAAGCTTATTCATCTGAATCGCGATCTAACTGGTATTTCTGACTGAACCTATTTCAGAAAATCTGATTCATCTAAATCCTCTGACTCAATTCTGACTGAAGATTAGAAAATCACTAAATTCAAATTAAAACTCATTTCATACACTAATCAAAACATTCACTATTCGATTCAAATTTTGTTGTACCATATATTAACTGGATTCATATGTGAATTGGGCCGACACTTAGGTCAATACCCCAAAAAGCTCTGCACAACTACTAAATTCACACCAATTTAAGTTCTTACAGATGTATTTTCTTACAATAGGTGGAAACCAACCTACAAACAATGAAAATAGACTAAAACCAACAAAAAGATGAACTGCTCCAACTGATCGAAATAGTATACCTGCGGGGAAAATAAGTTCATCATTAGAAGTTTAAAAACAAATTTCTGATAGCATAGTACGACTGGTTCTCACAAACAAGCAATTCTTTAAGAGTTGATGATGATAAAAATAAAAGAGTAAGCTCTGATGGAAAATCTAGTGATGACAAAAAAAATCAAGGAGCTGCTGCAAGCAACAATCAGAGAATAATGCAGTTCTAATTTCCCAAGCAGAAAAGAATCTAGTTGAATGTTGACATGAACTGAATATTTGCAAGTGCAGATATGCTTATGAATATGTTGCTACTTGACAGGTATCATGTATGTTTGATACTTTTTTCTACTCTAAACATGTGCCACGTATTCAACATTAGCTAATGGTGGTGCTAATTAACTTGTAAAGAAGATATATACCTAAATGACGGGCTGCAATCCTTGGTTTTAGCTTGTTTCCTGATAACATGAAGAGGACCATGTGTTCAGCTCTCCATATACATAGAAAAAAGATAAAAAAGCAAAATTCAAGTATTCAATCAAAAATTATTACCTGATCTCCATTCCAATACTCGTTGTCAGCTACAGATGTTGAAATTAGTGGAGCTTGATTAGAAGATGCAGTAAACACATAAGGATCTTCATAAGCATTCACATTTATGGATGATCTTTTGGGAGATTCTAGAACAATATGCCAATGCTTCCTAGTCTCATCGCCGCAATAAAAAACTTGGCAAGCTTGAGAAGCATGGATGAATGGTTCGTCGACATATTTAGACTTGGTCGTAAACCTTTCGAAGTTGAAGAACCTCAAGTTGGTATCTACGTCTACATATGATCCATGTTTTTTGTCTTCCACTCGAACCCAATTACATAAAAAAACCACTTATGTGAAATCTTCATAATCGAGTTCAAGTATCTTTTGCACGATGCCGAAGTAAGAAGTATCATCAACCACAAAGTTAGAATCTCTAGCACTTTCTCTAAAGCTGGTGAAGGCATCCATTGTCACTCCACTGTTTTGTGTGGTCATAGACTTCTCTGCTTCTTTCGTATAAAAGAGATAACCATTTACCGAATACGCCCGATAGGAAACTATCTTGAAGGAAGGACCAAGTACGAGCCTATGAAACTCTATCATGGGTGTGCCTAGAAGTTCCTCTCTTAACCAGGGAATGTACTTCATAGCCTTCCTCCTTGATTTTCTGTTTAGACTTCCAATGTAACTCTTGTATTTACTGTGAAACGACAAAGATAACAATTAGAGACATGGTTATTAGTTCATACTGTACATAATTATAATGTTCAAGAGTCGCATATAATGTAAAGAAATGATTCAAAGACAAAACTTAGGATTCTGCTTACTCTTCCCATTCAGTATTTTCATATGAATGTCTTAAAACCCAAAGGCGGACTTGCTCATGTTGTACGGCGGTTAAATGGTATGGTTTTCCAAGTGAACTAGGCGGGTGTGGACCTTCATAAACATCACCGCGCAATGTTACCTTTCCATGAAACTTATAAGACTTTAACTTACCCTCGGGAATGAACTCCATCCAATGGCGAGCTCCTTCAACAACATCATGATATGCAGTAATAGACCCTTCAATATAGTTTTTGTTCCGACCATAAACCTTGTAGGTTCTCATCATTCTGCACATGAAATAGGTAACACCAGATATATAAGGTAACCACATAATTTCAAAGGAATTAAACTAAAAGGATCAATAGTTAAAGGAGTATACCTCTCAAAAAGGGTACATCCACCTAAATTGAACTAGTCCCAATGTTTGTGCCTCTTCAGCCAAATGTGCGACTAGATGAGTCATAGAAACAAAAAAAGATGACGGGAAGTACATTTCAAACACACATAAAGACTCCACTACACGTTCATGCATTAGACGAAGCTCTTCACGATCAATAACCTTAGAACAAAGAACTTTAAAAAACAATGACAAATGTCTTATTGCCTCGCGCAAAGGCTTATGCTCTTTCAAACAGTACATTAGAAAAATTGGCATCAAACCCTTCATAAGACAGTGATAGTCATGAGATTTTAAAAACTTAAATTGTAACTCTTTCAGATCCACTTTTTTTTTCTAGTTTCCGCTATAACCAATAGGAACCTTCAGTTTGCTAAAAGTTTTACAAACTAGTTCTCTTTCATTCCTAGGCAACCAATAAGGAGCATGGGGGACTTCTTGTTTTCCATTATTTTCTAGAAACCACAAGTTAGGTTTTAAGTTCAGCAATTCTAGATCTCTGTGCGCCGGAACCCCATCCTTGGACTTATTCTTGTGTCGCATTAAAGTTCCAAACAAGTTCTCTGCCCAGTTCTTTTCTACATGCATCACATCCACATTATGTCGAATATGCAGAAACTAAAGTTAAGATTAATTAAGTTAGAAAAGGCTAAGAAATAGAAAAAACATATTGAATAAAAGTTAGTGAAGGCTTAAAAATAACAACATATTGAAAATTATGCATCGTTACCTTCCAATATGGCAGATTGAAAAAGATTGATCTCTTCGAATAAGGAGATTCAACTGACCGCTTTACCAGCTTCCCAAATTCCTTATTTGTTGTTGCTGTCCCATTGAACAATTGAACGCCACTCAAACGACTTGGTGCATCCCTATTATCCTCAGATCCATTGAACCTGGCTTTGTCACGTCTATAAGGGTGAGACCGATCTCTTAAAAATTTTCTATGACCCATGTACGCAAACTTTCTACCTCATTTCATCCAAAAGGCCTCAATTTCTTCACCGCACGCCGGACAACCAAATCTTCCAGATGTTCGCAAACCAGACATATGTGCATAAGCCGGATAGTCGTGTATGCACCACATCAAAATTGCTTTCATTGTGAAAGAGGTCTTTGTATGAGCATCATACGTTAGCTTTCCGTCTAACCATAACTCAATCAAATCGTCGATCAAGGGATGTTAGTAGACATCAATATTGTGGTTGGGAACACTTGGACCAGGAATAAGTAATGCTAACATTGTGAAATCTTTTCCCGTGCATATTGATGGTGGAAGGTTATAAGCATTAATCATGACATGCCAAGTACTATGAGAAGTCATCATTCCAAATGGATTAAAACCATCATTGGCTAGTCCTAGACGCACATTACATTTCTCGGAAGCAAACGCATGCCATTTCCTATCTATTGATTTCCAAGAAGAAGAATCCACAGGGTGTAGCATGTGTGTAGAACTTTCTTCAACATTATAATGCCAGTACATTTGTTCAGCTATCCACGGAGTACCATACCAACGCTGCAGCCTTTCAGTAATTGAGAAATATCTTAGTTTCTTCACTGGCACCTTTTTAGCATTTGGATTAGTCCCTTCAGGAGGTAATTTCCATCTACTTGCGTGACATTTAGGACACTCATCACAATCAGCATACTCCTTCCGATAAAGTATGCAATCATTAGAGCAAGCATGTATAATCTCTACCGGCAAGTTAAATGGCTTAATCATGTTCTTAGCTTTAAGACAAGAATCTGGTAACGTGTTCCCTTCGGATAAAATAGTTTTCATAAATTTCAATAATTCAGTAAAGAAAACATTGGAACATTGGTACCTTGCTTTCATACTAAGTATCTCAATTACTGCCGACAGTTTTGTATGTTCACCACCACAATCTAGATACAAGGGTTGTAACGCATCCAGCATCATCTTACTATAATCGACACCGGTACCATCTTCAACATTAGCACCAGAACCATCTTCAACTGTTGCAGCAGTACCAGCTTGCGGATCATAATCACTAATGAAGTCTTCACGATTAATGAGATCAGCGCGGCCTAGTGTGTCAAAGAACAAGTCGACCATTCTCGGACCAGGAGATTCATTTACAACATTATTAGTGGGTAACGCATGAGCTCTAGCACTGGAATCATTCACACGAGGTTTCTCTCCATGATGGATCCACGTTCTATATGTCACATCAAACCCATGCTGAAGAATATCACCATGTATTTCATCAAGAGATTTTGGACAAGTATTGTAATTTTGACATTTCATACAAGGACAATGAAATTCATTTATATCTTCCCAAAGACTCTTAACTGTAAATTGAATGAACAACTTAACACCTTCAATAAACTGAGGTGAACCCTTAGGTGCCTTGAACCATTCTTTACTTGGAGGATCCACACAATGTAGTGACATCTACAAATAAATGAGAAAAGCAATCAATAGTATTAATGTACTTGAGCTATATAGTAAGAAAAAATAACAGAACCCACCAAATACAATTACTCTTGACAAATTTTAGTTAAATTACTATTTCCAAATACATTAATCACTGCATATAAAATCCCCCAAATAAAACCCTCAACTTTAAGAACCTTAAATTATAAGAATAGTTAGCAAAAGGGGTAAATAAACCCCAATTTTATTTTAAAAAATTATTTATCACCTGAATCACTTCAAGTGAAGCTTCAGCAAAGATTAGGAGTCTGAAATTGAAACCAAAGGAATAATTTAGGAAGGAGTTACCATTGAAATTGATATCTAGTCAAAACCCTAATAAAAGAAATCTCAGAATGAAGAACATACCTGATTTGTCAGAGAGAAACCTGATTTGTCAGAGAGAAACCTGATTTAAAAGATAACCAACAATATGTAACCCTAATAAACTTGCGTGAGATGATGATTTTGTATTAAACTTGTCTGAGAATGTTTTTTATCAGACATTAATGAGAGAAAGAAGAGAACGGGAGAGAGAGATGGAGTGAGACGATAAGGATAAGAATAGATTGGGAGATATTCTTTTATTTTCAGACTAATAATCTAAGCCGAGTCAAATTTGAAGCCCACTCAGTAACATCTGAATGAGTTGAAACGTCTATCTTTTTCCATGGGTCTCGTATTCTGAAAAGAAAAAAACTGGATCAATCAAGGGATGGGGTTTTTCTCAAATTGATTGAAGATTAAATGAAGTTTGGGAAAAACATTCAACCTTAGAGATGATGTTGTTATCGTATACTACAAGTTTATTGTAGAGTTAGCAAGTGATGAATCCTGTTGTGAGAAACTTCGAGATGGTTTTCAAAATTCCAGACCCTGACATCAACATGTTTAATTGTAAATTAAACTGAAAAGGACTGATTACAAATTTGAAAAGGAAACCAGTCTTCCTGGTATTTGACATTGAACAAGTTACTAAGATTGAAAGTTAGTAATATTGAACACATACAACTCATAAATTTAAAATCAACAACATGTTCACACAAGCACAATCAATCTGCAAATTCAATAGCTAAAATATAAACTACAAGCACAATTAAACAAGTTACTGACATCAACAAGTGCATAAGCATACTAATATATATTTCATTAGATAATAACAGGGCTATAAAACCTTCTGAAGCTACACACATATATAAAACCATAAAACTTGAGATTAAATTTTGAGTTTCTTCTTTACAAGAGAAGAGAAGAGACTCAAAACCACAAGTTTTCTTCTTTACAAGAGAAGAGACTCAAAGTCCCAAAAAAACTCCACAATATCCACTTCAACCACCAAAATACGAAAACAAGCTTTTAACTTTAAAAGTCTGTATCAAGAGTTACTGGCCAAGGACTAACAGAGTGCTTGGGCCACAAAATCTTATCACCATGTGCAACAGTAGAAAGAGTTCCATCTCCAACACAAAGGTCCTCACTTCCCATCACTATTTCATCAATGAGGACGAGATAATAAAAAGCATCATTTTCATCAGCACTCATGTCAATACGGCCAAATGCAACTGCAGCCTTACACATATTCCTTAACACAACATTCTGGATTCTTCGACCAACCACATTCATTTGCTAAAAAAAAATAAACATCCTAATGTAAGAAACAAAGGAAACTGATTATTTTAACTTCTAAGTTATTCATTCATTGTTATTTAATTCAAACTGATATCCATTCATTTTTCTAATTGTTCCAATTGTTAATTACCTGCTAACTAAAGATTCTAGAATATTACCTGTGCGTTATTAGGATTGATGGTTCTAGGGTTGACATTTATAGCCAACTGCCTTAATTCCTGAACTACCTCTTCAAGACTACGGACACGTGTTTCCACAACTGCAGTCTTCAGCTTTTCCTGTCGTAGTTGTTCTCTACAAACTGCGGATGCTTGTAACTCTGTCTTTGAGATCCCACCTCCCATTCCTCAAACAGTACCCCTAATATCAACACCAAATGTCTGCCAATAAATAAATAAAATTAGTTAGTAACATTTTTGTTGCACAAAAAATCAATATAAATTCATCTCCACCCACCTGTGCAACTGCATCCCTATCTAAATGTGTCTCATTTCTATTCTATTTCATTGCATATAACTCCCTCACAGTTTTCTGCACAATGTAGAGAAAATTATACATAAGTGGATGACAAATATTGAAACTGCAGTTGCAAGTAATACTAGTGAATTCAACTAAATAGATGACAACACAAAACTTACAATATAATTTCTTGATCGTACATCATAAGATAAGGGATCCATATCTGCAAGGTTCTCATCAGAGATTTCCTGGTACACATGTGTAGCCAGGTACAAATTAACCCTTGAAACCTGAACAGTAGGATTTTGTTTCTCCATTTCCTCCCGGCGAGATGCAATACCATCCCTACCAGTGCTATGCAAAGCTTTCAACTGTTTCCTTGCTCGCTTCATTTTTTCCCTAATAACCCTATCATCATCTTTACTTACCCTATCAACAAATACCTCCCAATCCTCTTTCCTCACATTTCCAGGTCTATTGTTTTTCATTTCAGCAACAGTGGTATATTTATCACATATCCGCCTTAGGGTAGTCTTTGAATTCTTCCATGCCTTATGTGCCCTTTTAAGTACTTTGTCCTTCACAACTTCAGGAACCTTGTAGTCATTAGTTATACTCTTCCATATTGATTCCTTCACTACCGGCGGGACTATCTTCCAAGATACATAACCTGGTGAGACAAGATTTCTGGTTATCTTTCCAACCTTGGTGGAAAACGTCTTACGGGTAGGGCCTATAGGCTGTCCATTGTCATTGAATTCAATTGGAAGACGTTGATCACCTACACAAAATAATACAATAATCATTAGAGGTTCTACAAAGCTTGATATATTCAGGGAAGTTAAAGAAAAGATCTCGTTGCATTACCAATTACGCTTTCTTCACTATTGTCAGCTTCACTATCAGTGTTTTTCCGTTGTAGAGCCTCAGGCCATGGCTCACCCCCAGACAATGGACTCCCCTGACCATGACTAGGTTAATGCTCACCCTCAGATGATGGAAGAGACCTATGCCCATTACTTGCAGATGGACTTCCGTGACTATCTAAACCATCATTTGATGGAGATCTTCGTGTATCAACCAAAGGACGCCAATTAGATGTTGTATTTGTGCTAGGATTGAAGAACAACGAGATCTGTTGCTACTTGCAAGACCCCTAGCCATAGTTATCTAATCAAATCAAAAAATCCATAATAAGTATCTCTTAAGCCACATACACCCATATCAGAAATCATATGTAGTACACAATCATAAAGGGAATCATATAAGGGTGTCGAAAACATAAATGACAGGGACATCCCATTGTTTATATATTACTCTATGAATGCATTTGGCTCATACATTGAACCGAAAGCATTTTATGCATCATTTTTGTTTACATATTGCCCTATGAATGCTAACTCCGGAATTGATACTAACAAGAAAGTAAGGAAACATATCATTATAAAAAATATAAGTAACTGACTGAATTGGTATCACCAAGAGTAAATAACAACAGTTCTGAACAGATTCAAAATTTCAAACAACTTATGGTGGAGAAAAAAAGTGAATATTACAAGGTCCCTAAGCTATATGAGAAGAAGTGAAAATTTGATTGCATTCCTGTGCTAAAAAATAAATATTAATATCCATTAATATTTTTGTTAAAGGAGGGACACTGTTATCTCAATATACACTAACAAAAATAAAAATAATCACAATGGATATTATGATTCTTTTCTTACTCGTTGAGCACAATTCATCAAACCATTATCCTAAATGCATAATACTGAACTAAAAAAAGTATATAAATGCATCATGTTACTGAATCAGTCAGTCCTTTGCAAACCGACCCGTCCTCATCTCATGCTTGCCTACAAGAAAATCACTTTGAAAGATTAACAAAGTAATACAAAAACCTAGTCAACTGGATAAAAATAATAATCATTCTAAATCAAGTTCGAACTAAGAATAACATCATACATAATCAAATACTAATATCCGTACAAGCACTGAAGTATTCAATTTATAACTATCATGTTGTTAGAAACAGAAATCCCATTACATTTGACATCAACCAAAACACAATTACTTCAAAGCAAACCTATTACTCCATCATAATCACTGAAAAAAAGAACATCTTTGGTATAGTAACATCACCAAACCAGGGATACAAATTGATCAAACACTTGAAATAAGAATAATTAAATTTGAGAAACACAACTTTTGGTTTAGTAACACAATTCATCAAACACTTAACCTACTGAAACTAATGAAAGTTGATTGAAACAAATTTGGATTCAGTATCACAAATTATCAAACACTTAACCTACTGAACATAAAAAAAAAAATAGAATACTTATAGAGATTGAGCAGGACAGGGAATATTTGACCTTTCAACAGATACAATTCTTTTTAACAGTTAGCATCTAAAGAGAAATCCCATTACTTAAATAAAAAAGAAAAAAAAATCATCTAAGAACTTCATAAGAACAAATTAACTGAAATTCATATCATATCATATAGAATCAAATCAAATCAAATCATATCATATCAGATGTTATACCTGTAGTTCTTTGAGAAATCCAACTGACTTGAAAGTCTTCTGCATTGAAAAAAAAAACAAAAATAATTAAAACCTTGAAAAATAAATTGAAAATGGAAACATGAAAATCTAACACAAGATTAACTTGTACAAATTCAATTCAAATCGAATCAAATGATGTATATGGTATACCTGAAGATAAACCCAACTGCACCGGCCAGAAGGTCTTCTACTTCAGAAAAAAAATATGATTAAAACCCAAAATCAGAAAGTTGAAGAAGAAAACAACAAAATTGAAGAATCAATAATTTACCTGATAAAGATAAAAAAATTTAAATTAGGGTTTCAGGAAAAGGATTATGAAGTTACCAAGAGAAATAAGTTTTCCGGGAAAAGAAAAGGGCTTTTAAATATGAAGAGAAATAGGGCTTTTAGGGTTGTGAAGCTTGCTGTTTTGCTCTAATCAGATCATCATCTGAGTTTTTTCTCTAGAGCTCTAAACAAGAGAAAACAAAGGTTGTCTAAACTGATAAAAAGAAAACGAGAAATGGCTGGATATATTGTAATTAAAAAGTAAAAGATACTTTCGTTAGAAACGATGAAGTTTTATCATCACCGTCCACATTTTTCGAGGATTACATCTGACCCTTGTTTCTAGAGGGAAAAATCCAGACAACTCCCGCCTAAAAGTGGGACTATAGAAAAAATTTCTTTTGTCAGACTTATCTCAAATCTACGTGGAATAGCTTTTTATTCCCAAATCTGGTCCCTTGTGTTAAGTCTGTTTTGGTAACTAGATTAGGTTGTCCGTGTTTTTATTATTGAAACGTCTGTTTTTGAAAGCCAAAAATGAAAAGAAAGGCTTAGTAAGTTGTTTTTATAAAGCCCAATCAGACTTAAAAAACGCATTCTCCACTAGTGTTTAAAGATAATTATTTTTTATTTTCAAACTACATTTTATGTTATATCGTATCACTAAAATATACTTTTCAACGATAAATATTAAGAGATTATGGATTTTTAAAAAGTGGTTTAGAAAAATAATACTTTATAGTAATAATACTAATTAGTAAATTTAATATTACATGTGTACGTACTCTAATAGTAGAAAATTTACTTACTTTACGCACTATAAAATAGAATAGACAATTTTCAGAAATATGTTTGCTTTTGTCATTTTCTCACTAACTATAGTTGAACATGATATTTTCAGAGATATGTCTGTTTTTTAAAATAGTTTTAGCTTTAGTTTATAATTTGCAACCGTTCAATTGTTTTTTTTTTACAAAGCTCGGCACAGTAACTTACATCGGCAACCAATTGTTTTTTTTTACATAGATCCGCACAATAAAGTACATCGGAAAAGCAATTTTGTAAAGATCGCAGCAAAACCAAACTAATTCTAAGTATTAGCTAATAAAAATATACTTTTATTATCATCATTAGTAGAATAATTTATATATTATCTTTTTTAGTTTGACATTTAATTAATAGACTATTTATTATGAAGAATTATGGATCCTTAATGACATGATAACTTTTGTCCATTAAATGCATTTCTAATCTCAATCACAACCATCACCTATGACAAACGATTACCTCCCTAGATTTATCTCTTGTGAGGAAAAATTTGAACCGTCACTTATATAAGCAAAGTTATTACAAACTGTGCTTTAAATTCTTGATGATAATAATAAGAAAGTGAAGTAACAAAGTATTAGTATTGATTTTGCTTAATGGGATTGCATAAACAAAACATAAAGTGTTCCATTATATGAGTTACCGGAAGATCCAGGTCTCTTGTACTCGTTCCTTAGATTAGTGGTTATTTATGTGTTTATAGGGCTTAACCCGTGCCATTAGTGATATCTATTGGTACGGGTTAAGCCCTAATATTATCATCAAGGATTGCATAAACAAAATAGTGATATTATTAGTGATATCTATTTTGTTAAGCCCTAATATTATCATCATTAGTGATATCTATTTTGTTTATAGGATTGCATAAACAAAACTAATATATACTGATATTATTAGATTAGTGATTCATTCGACCTTCTCCGCCGCTTCCACAACCTACTATCGCAACTAATATCTATTGATATTTTTTTCTATTTTTATCAAAATTATTTATTAATAGAAGAAATACAAATTTATTAATTTAACTAAGAGAAATTTTATAATGGAAGAAATTAATAGATTATTTATTATGAGCAATTAGTGAACAAGCATTATTATGAGCAATTAATAAATCATTTAATATCAATTAGTGTGGAACACTAATTAGTTAGGTATTTATTATATTAATCATTTACTATATTTATTATATTAGATTTCCATTAAAGGGTCATTAAATGTTAGTTTTATGAGACAAATTACAACCATAGATTTATCAATTGGGATATGAAATCTTGGCCATCACTTACACGTGCGAGATGAGGGTGTGGCCAAGAGAACTATAGCCGTAGATTTATCTTTTTCCAGACAAATCCTGACCACCACTAACAAAGGTCAACTTGTCCAAACCCTGTTTTATACTAATGATTAAGTAATTGGTTTCCTAAATTGATTAAAATTTCTTTCTACTTTGAAGATTCCACATCATAGGATATTTTTCAAAACCATTTACATATAAATATGAATCCTATTATTGGGAAACAGGATCAAATTGATTCTTACGAAATAAATTTATGTTTATCAAATTTATATTTCTAGAATATCTTATTAATTGAAAGACTAAAATGTTATTACATGAATATACTGCTCCTAGGTTATTCAAGTGTTTGCTTCCTTGTTTTTTTGTCGGGTACATTATTTATATGTCCCTACTTTTGACACCCAATAAATATGTTCTTATATAACAATAAATATGTCCTTATTTTTTTATAATCTTATCCATTTAATATTATATTACCTTAATATCCTCACCCATATAATTTTTTTTTTTAATTCAAAATACAACAAATTTCTTCCTCTACCACTTCACCACCTCCACTAGCACCACCACCACCAACATTCAATTATCATTCAACCACCACCGTTCAACAACAACCACCTACCAACCGCCACCACCACTCCTTCACCACCACCATTAGTCCTCCTCCACTACAAGTTCGTTGCCGCCGCCACCGCCGCCGCCACCGTCACTGCTGGTTCAAATATTTTTGTATCAACAACAATAGTTGATCCAAATAAAAATAGAACAAACAGTAGAAGTTTATCTAGTTTATCCAAGAAAAAAGGATCAACAGTAGAAGTTGATCCAATTTTAGTGGATCAACAATGGAAGTTGATCCATATAAAATTGAATCAATAATGATAGTTGATCCATGTAAAATAGAGTGAACTTGGCATGAGTCGAACACGCATCATCTGACATGGAGTCAGTCATGCTAGCATTGCACCACAAGTTCAATGTTGGAACAAATTTACATGATTTAAACTATAAAGCATGAGTTCAAAGGATCAACAATAGTAGATGATCCCATATAGATGGATCAACAACCATAGTTGATCCAAAAAATATGGATCAACAACCATAGTTGATCCAATATCACTGCCTGCTTCAACCCAGATAACCACCATATTTCATTTCATGTAGCTTCATAAACTTCTATTATTGGTTCAACCATAGTTTATCCATTGAAGTTGGATCAACAATAGAAGTTGATCCCATAAAAACATATAATGCACACTATTTAATCAACAACAAATCCAGATTCATGGAAAACAACACCAACAACTCTATTTCTACTTCTATAATGCACACTATCTAATCAATCATCCTTATAGTACCATTCACCACACAATTCAGAGAAGATAAACAATTGAGCATATTAGATTCACAAAACATAAATTCAAATGTTGGGAATAACATAAAACAGGATAGTGAAAATATTAAGAATCCAAATATATTGGGATGAATCAAAAAAGTACTCCAAAATCAAATTCAAAAGTCAAAAACAAAGAAGAATCATGCTAGCTAGTTCAAAAGATGAATCAATAAATTTAAGAGAATTCAATTCCACCCCTTTCATCACCAATTAAAATGGATGTTTTAAAATGAATTCAATTCCACCTCTTTCGTCACCAATTTCAGTTGGATCAACAATGAATGTTTATCCATTTCAGTTGGATCAAAAACCATAGTTGATCCAAAATATATGAATCAACAACCATAGTTGATCCAATAACACTGCCTGCTTCAACCCAGATAACCACCATATTTCATTCAGCAACAGGCTTCAATCTCTGTAACAACAACTCATACCAACACTGTCACCTACAAAATCACACATCTCCAGCACCACCACCACCACCAAACAACCAAAAACCAAAATCCAACACCGATTTTATCATTCCAACCAAAACCACTTCCATCTACATCACCAATTTTACCCAACTAATCACTTGTAATCAGTGTTTGTGACCATTTTTAGTTTCAATTTTAACAAGAAGTTGCATAAAAATATAAATTCAACAAAAAAAAAAAAAATCTTTACGGATTTGAATGAGATGTGATAAAATTAAATTACTACTTACCTCTTTGAATTGAAGATGGTACTACTTACCTCTTTGAATTGAAGATGGTGGCGGAGGAAGGTGGTGGTAATGGCTAACACGAAAGACACGAGAGAAGTGGTGGTGGAGGTGATGGCTAAAGGAGGACAAACAGAGATGATGATGGAATCTATATAAACGGTGGACTAGGAGGTGGTACTGGAGCTGGTAATCGATTTGGTGCAGGTGGCAGAGCTGGTGAGTTTGAAATCAAATCGAGATCCAAAATCAAATTAAACTTTGTATATGAGGTGGTGCTGGAGCTGGTAATCGATTTGGTATAGTAATTGAATTATCTGTATAAATGGTGGACTAGGAGGTGGTGCTGGAGATGGTAATTGATTTGGTGCAGGAGGCGGAGCTGGTGAGTTTGAAATTAAATCGAGATCCAAAATCAAATCAATCTTTGTATATGGTTTGAAATCATTTGAAATCGAAATCATAATCATAATAGATAGATTTCTAGAGACCGTCGGTATCATCTAACGGCAGAAGATCATCGGTGGCTGCTCGTGTTGGCTGTAGTGGTGGCGTCGATGGAGATCGTGGTGGCGGTGAGAGGCGTTGAAAAAAATTTCTTCGTTGAATTGAAGAAGAAGGAAATAAGAGAGGGAGGTTAAATAAGGAATTATAACAATTGTGTTTTTAAAAGTATTTTCAATTATGCCATCAGGGACATTTGTAAAGTCTGTTAGGGATATTTGTGAAGACCCATCAAAAGGAGGGAAAATAATTCAATTACCACTATCCATATTGGATCCCTTAATATTTCCCTATCGTATTCAGTAGGAACCTACGCAGATGGATCTCTTTATTGGTTGTACTATAACTATATTAACAGGAAGCACCTAGATTATACAATCATGGCCTTTGATATGGAAGTTGAGAAGTTCGAGTTTATCCATTTGTCACATTTTGAAGATTTAAGATCCGATCACCACCCTCGTACTAGTCCTGATAAGATTGTAGCAGGTAATCTCATGGATTTTGATTCTATAATGGGGTTAAGCTTTCCCTCTTCCAAGGAAAATCGTCATGAAATGTTTGGGGATTTGGAGAAAAATCACAAGGGTTTAATCGTGGAAGAGGTGGATGAAAGTCCTACTTAATTGTAGATTGCACTCTTGTTTTAGTTTGCAAGTAATAATGGTTGTTTAGCTTCAAGGTTTACCACACTACAAGAAAATCTGGCTTCAGCAACCAAAATCCTAGCAAGAGACCAAAATGTTAGTCGCTTTAAGCATTTAAGCAACCAAAGTTGCAACTGCTGGATAGTTTGGCAGCTACTAACCTGTGTCCACTAATACTTAGCGATGATCAGATGTGTTTACTCGCTAGATCACTTTATCAAGTTAACTATAGCAGCTAAAAAAGTGCTCATCTAGGTATTCACTTTGAGGCACAAACTCGTAGCAACTAAAAAATGAGTAGGTCGGTAAGACCTGTCTCAGCAACTAAGTTTAAGCGGCCACTACAAGAAAACATCGCTTAAGCGACCAAAATCTTAGCAAGACCACAAAATTTTGGTCGCTTGAACAGTCAAGCAGCTAAATTTCCGACTACCCAAAAAAAAAATTGCTTTCACCTAAGATACACTAATACACAGCCACTACCAGAAGTACTTAGAGGGACTAAGAACTGCCGACTAAAAAATCTATGGTCGGTTAAACCTCTATCGGCCACCAAGTTTTACCACCAATTTAAAAGAGAGGTCAAGTTGAGCTCGACTCCAAAATCACAACATAAAATTAACGTTCTTCAATTTCAAGTCATAACTACAATTGTTTACCAATTAAACATGAACTTTGTTCACGGAATCAAACAACTAGTTTCATTGTAAATTGTTTAAGGTAGGACCCATATCACATGAGCAATGATTATTGGCACCATTGGGTGTAATTAATTGAGTACCCATTTGTTGCACATGGTCCATTAAGCATGCGTGTGAAGGAGAAGATGGTCTCATGGTGCTGCCATTGATGACAGCAGATGCATGCGGGGCCCATTGAACTTTCATTTTCACGAGCAAAAGAAGAGAAAAGTAAGGTGGTGGCCGACTGGAACCAGACAAGTTCTGATTTGTACCAGTTCACAGATTTTGAAGGTGACGATTTGGTGTAGTAAGGATCATCGAATGGGATATGAATCCAGCACCAGAAGTAGACACGTTACTTCACATGGGCCCCGAAGAAGATTGAACCAATCCTAAAATGTGATGGGTCTGTTAAGTCACTCTGTGCAACACCGTAGCAGCACCTTTTAGTCTCACCAACTGATTTTATACTCGTTTCTTAGATTTTGTGTAGAAGATATGCTTCCAAGCTACGTGGTACGATTTCATTTGACCTCCTATTTTTATTACCTGTGAAGCACATGCAAACGCGGAAGAAAGCAAGAAAAATGTGCCCAACACATACATTACGGGGAAAAGAAGAAAAAAAGAAAGATAAAAAACGACCACATTAAGTAAAATTGAATAACGTCGATGGAAATTGAATGATGTAGATGACGGGTAAATTTGAATAACGTCGATGGACGGTTAAATATAAGTATGTATGTAAATATATAAAATAATCGTAGAAATAAAGATTGAGAAATAAAGAGCAAAATCAAGTGAAGGCGATGGAAATTCATTTTGAACCGATAGGAAACCATATAAACCCATGAAATCCATCTAATATTTTATATGTCAGCTCAGCGGAATGAGACTTGAGGCATATCTCTAGTAATCTGGTAAGATGAGTATGCATACCAGATCTGAGAGACATGTTATGCATACAATATGCCAGAATAGGGTTTTTTTTAAGATTTCAGAGAATGATCCAAAGGAATCTTACCTGTAAATGGATGGATTATTCGTTCTTACCAAGTTTTCGACTTCTAGTAGTCCACATTTGAAGTTAGAACCCTCACAGAGCTTCATGATTCATAGTTTGTTTGTCGTTATACCATATTTGAAGTTCGAATCGCCTCTGAGCTTCATATGTATCGATTTCGATGATGTATCATGCTACAATTGAAGTCAGAACCCTCCCAGAGCTTCTTGGTTCATATTTTGTATGCCTTTATACCATATTTGAAGTTCTAACAGACATTGAGCATCATATTTATCGATTTTGATGATGTATCTTGCTAAGTTTGAAGTTAGAACTCGCTTAATAAGAGTCGTCGTAGAGGTATAAACACTTCTCGGAGCCAGGGTATGCAAACTATATGCCAGAATAGGGTTTGCTAAAGGTTTCGGGGAATATTCCGAAGGAATCTTACTTGTAAATGGATGGATTCATCGTCCTGAATACAAGTCCCTCTATTTATAGGAGAAGTTCCATACACCCAAGTTAAGGTGTTGGTCATGTTATATCAATTCAGCAGTTCTGTGGTCGGACCAACTCATGTCGCCTTACATGGCCGATGTATCTTGACTCTTTGCCTGTCTTTCGTCCGAGCCGACCTCTTTAGATGCATCATTAACACGATGTCGCCTATCTTTTACTGTCGTCCTTACGGTTATCCGATGTGGCCCTTTCTTTCTTATTCGTTTGACCGTAGCTCCTCGTTTGACCCGCCGCGCCTTATCTTGTCAGCTTTATCAGGAGTCTGGGTCAAGTCTTGTCCGGCATTATCATGCCCGATCCACGTGGCTCCTTAAATCTCACGCCCGATAATCTTTGCTCTGTACTTCGCGTCTCTTCATTTTTTGATACACCGGTTCTAGGATGTTGCCACCTGGATCAGCAGATAATTTACACCTACAATATGAAAGAAATTATTAAATCAATATAAATATGAAATTATCCCTGATCAGCTGCATATGATCAAAGAAAACACAAATCATCGTATGATGCACGAAGAAAACACAAATATGCACGAAGAAAACACATGATCCGTTTGACATTACTCCAACTAATCAAAAATAAAATGTAATCCGACGGATATAAACTCAAATGCAAAACTCATACGGATATTAATCTACGACTGTAATTTGCTTATCCATAAAAAGCATTCTTTTCGGTCCACTGATTTATCAACTCTCTTTCCCCTCTATTCTCTTTCTTTCTCTCTTTCTTCTTGCGCCTCCCTCTCACCAGCTCTTCATCTTCTTCTTCACTTTGCTCTATCTTAGTAGATCTCCGCCGCTCACCCTCTCTCTGGGCTATTTCTCCTCAAACCCAAAATTGAGAAAAGATATCATAATCAAATAGATCAATTTTTTGTTCTTATGATTTGTTTCTTCAAAACTTCGTCATGGTTGCTTCTCTCAAATGGGTTAAATTCAGGTTATTTTTTTCTATTTTTCTGAGGAATGAACATGCAAGGATTTGGTCTTCGATTCTTCAAGTTCTTTATCTATTTCTTGCTTTTGTAGTTATGGAAGCCCACGTGACGCCTAAATCCTAAAATTAAACGTGTACACTTTCTCACTCTTCGGCCTTCATTCTCTGCAACAACTAAAAATAAATCATCTCTCTACCTTTATCTTGATTTTTAATCTCCATTCAAAATACCACAAAATGAAATTAATGTCTGCGAAATTAATCACTTAATCATTCATCTTTTCTGATTTGATCATCTCCAATAAAAAACTAAGCAAAAAAAACGAGAAAACCCCTGATTTAAACTACCTATGAAATTCATCAATTAATCCTTCTTTTTTTTTTTCCTGATGGGATGAACATCTGGAAATGGGGAATTGAGGGATGGGCTAGAAAAAGGGAGGATGGTGTGCAAAATTTTTTATTTTGGTTTTAGATAATAAAGTAATGAGGCAAGTAATAATCATCTAATTTTACCGTATGAATAATCAATTTTTGCTGTGAAGAATTGAAATTCAGGGGTCTCTTTATGAATGTTTACCACTGTATGTCGATCATTTTTAACCTCCATTAATGGTGGTAGGAAAAAATAGCCGAGTTTTTTTTTTTTTTTTTTCAAGATTCTATTTTGAAAGATGGGTTCATGTCATTTCTTTGATATGTTTCATCTCTGTATTGATTATCTAGATCTCTCATGTAGGTAATAACCTTTTGTTACTTTGTCATTGAAATTGAACATGATTTCCATCCATGTGTTTCTTTAGATCTCAAATTTCAGCTCTTTTAAAGAGTATGAGTACTACTTTCATGTGTTTCTTTTGATTTTCGACATATCTTCTTCATTTTGAATTTGCAGGTTCTTCACAAATTTAAGCGCAAATATTTTTTTTTCAAGATTTTCAGTTCCGAGGAAGAATAAAAAAAATATTAAAAAAATAAGGAAAATAAGGAAGACAGAGAGAGAAGAAGAGATAGATCCACGCGATTTTGGCATTTTGTACGTCTCACCACTCCACGTCAGACGAGCTCAGAATAGAGCTGTGGAATAGCATTTCCGATTTAATAATAAGGATTTATGTTCATTTTTTATTTTATTTTTAGCTATATGAAACTTTAATAATTATGTTCATTTTTTTTACTTTACTTTTTTGTCTCACACAGGATCCTCACGGTTTCCACTAAGCATTGTTGTTAAGAATCCGATGTTGTAGTGACAAAAGTTGAAGTAGTTCCTTTCTTATGTCTCCCCTAAGCATTGTTGATGAAGAATCCCGATGTTATAGTGACAAAAGTTGAAATAGTTCCTTTTAAAATTAAAGTATGTTGATGATGTAATTATAATTTGTTTAATCAAAGAAACGATATTGTATTTTATTCAATTTTTGTAAAACAAATTGTAAATTTTTCAAAATAAAATTGTAAATTGAATATAATTATAATAAATTAAATTAACTTTGCATTTAATATTTTATTATATAAATGAATGGTCCAAATTAGGACTCAAACACATTGCATTTAATGTATTAATTTTAATTCATTTTTTATTCATCGGCAAAATAGGCCGGAACATTCCCGGTTGATGAAGAATTAGAGCAACTAATTTCAGACAAGTTTAAAGTCTGTACAAGCCAAAATCTTACTTCAAAAACCCTCAAACGACCCATTATATTTCAGTTTAGTTGCTTGAGGCTTATATCAACTTAACATATTATTCGCTGGGATGGTTGGAAAAAGTTTAAACCAATGATATTAGTTAGAGCGACTAGCTATGAAGCGATTGGTGTTTCACTTGCTCTAGTATGTTGGTCTATCTATGAAGCGATCGGTATTTCACTTGCTCTAGTATGGTAGGTATATCTATGAAGCGATCGACGTTTCACTTGCTCTTGTATGGTTGGTCTAGCTCTAAAGTGATGGTTATTGTGCTTGCTCCAGGGAGGTCGGTCTATCTCTAAAGCGATCATTATTTTACTTGCTCTAAGAAGGTCGGTCTAGCTTTGAAGCAATTAAGAAATTAGACGCTACATGAGAGTTGGTTGATTACTAAAGCGATTGCCTAGCTGCTCTAGACTTGTACAAATCGCACCTTTTGCAACTAACGAGCGAGAGCCAAATTAAGTAGCTATAAGGGTTAGAGCGACTTAATATGGGCTTTTTGCAACCAAAACTGCTATGTTGCTCAAACCAGTTTTTCTTGTAGTGCCAGGAGGCCTTTGTGCTTTTCCTTGGTTTTTTGTGGCTTTGAGTTTGCTTTCTCTATGTTAGGTTTGTTTAACCCTCTTCTGGTTGTATTCGCCTGCGCACGGATTGTGTGCTTCTTAATACAATTCCTTCTGATCGATCAAAAAAAAAAAATCCGATCACCACCCAAAGTTACTTGGAGGGAGTAATTTATATTTGGTGTACACAACATTCCGTTATCAACCTTATTGCACGCATATTTGGGAATACAAGAGGGAAAACGCCAACACCACTAATGGGTGTGACTTCAAAGAAAACTACAACGACGAGAATTTCACGCATTGGAACAAGGAGTACAGTATAGAGTGGGAAGAGACGTTCTTCAAAGACTGGGTGGTTCTTAGAGCCCTTAGCAGTTACAAGGAGCAATGAATTACTAATGTGTTACGAATTCAAGACTCTTTATTATTATGACCTCAAAACTACGAAAATGAACAAACTTTTTGATGGTCATACTATGGGCTGCACCATGATAAACGTAATTCCTCTTGCAAATAGCCTAGTTTCAATGTTGTTGAAAGATCAAGATCGTCATACTGTTGAAGAAGTTCAAGAACGTCAGTAACGCTCTTTTCTTTTCCAGTACTTTTTTAAGAAAAAAGTCTCTTTGTTTCATATACATAGTATATAAACAGTTCTATTAGCGACCATCTTGATTGACTTTTGGTTGCACGGACACTCCAATTTTGGTGTCGTGTCCGGGTCCGACACACGTTGGACGCAGGACGCGCGTTTGACGCTGACACGACGCAAATATTTCATACGAGAGAGAAGTTATTCAAGATAAGTTAACTCAGATTAGAAACACAACTTTCAGAATGAACCTGTCTCTCGATGATTATGAAATGATGGTAAATGCTGTTGGTTACGGTTGAAAAATGAAAGTTTTTTGTTGGGTACCAGTGTTTAGTTCCTGGCGACTTCTCTTGTATATTACTATTTATCTAATCTCCTCGTTTTGGCATGTCTGAATTTAAGCCTGACTCCTGTAAGACTGATAAGATAGGTTTGTTTTTCGCTTTCTTATCTAGTGATGTAATGAAAGACAACTGATCAGTATGATCATATTGGTGGCCCGGTGGGAGTACTAGACTCCTGTAAGACAACTGATCAGTATAATCAAAGATTATTTTTTGTTGTTGTTGTTATCTTTATTGATAAAACTTGAGTATAGATACATAAGTATCATTCTTGGGTCATGCAATAGGTGTTTTGCAATCCCTCTATCTTATAGTATATTTTTGGAAATTATTGGGTTGCCAGGGTGGGATTATACCAAAATGGCAGAATACATAATTACAGGCGTCTTACATTATACTACACCGCTCGAAAATTACGGTCAGTCACAAGGAAATATTTCAGCCGTCGTTATAACTAGTAAACCCTAGAGATTACCAAACAACAACAACAACTTCCAGAATCTGCTTATGTTTATCATTAACAGACCAGCAGATTCAGGCTGAATCATTCAGCAGCAGCAGCAGAATCATGGCAGATGGTTCAATAGCGTTACCAAGAAGAACAAAACCTTTCATGGAGAAGCTTCCCACGGAGATCATAAAGAACATACTTCATCGATTACCAATTGAGGAAGCTTTACTGGCCAAACGGGTATGCAAAACATGGAAAATTCTCCTCCGTTGTAAGACTGATAAGGTAGGTTTGCTTTTCGCTGAATCATATTTTGATAAAAACAGAAACAACTATATTATGGTGATCAATATGATCCTATCCTTGGGAAGATGAACTACAATTAATCTTATGACAATATACTTGATGAGATGCACAATGGTCGATATTTTGTGGATACGATAACATTCTTGGCTCATGCAATGGTTTGGTTTGTATCCGAAACCGCCTTCCTGAATTCGAAAAACCTTACTTACTATGTAATCCCTTAACCAGAGAAGTTGTTTATGTTCCAAAACCTGATAAATCGATAGACCGAGATTGTAGTCCGACTTCCATTAGTGGGTTTGGTTACTGTCATTTGTTGAACAAGTATAAGATTGTTAGAATGCATAATTACCTTGGCCTAAAAAAGTACCATGTCCTAGTGTATACTATCGGTGGTGGTGGTGGTGGGTGGAGAAGCTTAGGATCTATCCATATTGGATCCCTTATTATTTCCATATCGTATTCAGCAGGAACCTACGCAGATGGATCTATTTATTGGTTGTACTATAACTATATTAACAGGCAGCACCTAGATTATACAATCATGGCCTTTGATATGGAAGTTGAGAAGTTCGAGTTTATCCATTTGTCACATTTTGAAGATTTAAGATAAGATCACCACCCAAAGTTACTGGGAGGGAGTAATTTATATTTGGTATATACAGCATTCCGTTATCAACCTTATTGCACGCATATTTGGGCATACAAGAGGGAAAATGTCAATACCACTACTGGTTGTGACTTCAAAGAAAACTACAACGACGAGAATTTGACGCATTGGATCAAGGAGTACAGTATAGAGTGGGAAGAGACCTTCTTCAAAGATCTGCGGTTCTTAGAGCCTTTAGCAGTTACAAGGAGCAATGAATTAATAATGTGTTACGAATTCAAGACTCTTTATTATTATGACCTCAAAACTACGACAATGAACATACTTTTTGATGGTCATGCTAAGGGCTGCACCATGATAAAGGTAATTCCTCATGCAAATAGCCTGGTTTCAATGTTGTTGAAAGATCAAGATCTTCATACTGTTGAAGAAGTTCAAGATCGTCAATAACTTCTTTTCTTTTCCGGTATATAAACACTGCTATGCGTTAAAATTTTTTCTAGTGCCTTTTCATTTTCTTCTTTTGTTGCTAGATTTCAGAATCATAATGCATCACTGTATATAATCTGCCAAAACTTTGTACGAGGAGGAGCACTACTTGTTCTACTCAAAAAAGTCAATTTTGTACCTGTTATGGTTCAGTACATAACAATGATCAAAATAATAAGAAACTAATAGATGAACAAGATTTGAGACAAGAAGAGAGAGAGTTAAGAGAAAGTTGAGAAGAATTAGAGAAGTAGAGAGAGGCAGGGAAGTGTTGAGAATAATTATGTTTGCTTGAAAACCAAAAATACAAAGTGTACGTACTTATAGCTGCCAATTACTTGGCTTGCAAGTCTGCGCAGCAATTCTAGTTGCAATAAATAACTAGTTTAACAAACCACTAATTAAGGAAACTCTAAATAAGGAAAACACTGTAAAAGAGGTGTTGGTAGCACAACATCCCACCCTGCTTGTAAAAAAACTTGTCCTCAAGGCTGAAACTCTGGAAATCGCAACAATATCTCATCAGCAACCTCCCATGTTGCTTCCTCAGTAGCACGACCTCTCTATTTGATGAGCCATTTGGTTCCAGCAACATTGCCCTTCTTATACATCTTACGATCCAAGATTGATTCAGGTTCCCACTTTTCATAATCCACTGTAACGGGCAATTCAGTCTGTACAATGTCAGAAACACCAAGCTTCAGTTTCAAGAAAGAAACATGAAATACAGGATGAATTCTACTGGAAGTAGGTAACTCCAAATGATAATCCGCAGTTCCAATCTTTTCCAAGACCTTGAATGGTCCATAAAATTTCGGTGAAATCTTTGAAAAAGATGAAGTTGCTGCAGTTGTCTAACGATATGGTTGAAGTCTGAGAAAAACCAAATCCCCAACTGAAATTTTTCTTTCAGTTCTATGTGCATCAGCATAAACTTTCATTCTTGACTGAGCATCTTGTAAATTATACTTCAGAATCATCAAAACTTGGTCACGAGCTTGTAAGATGACATCCACGGCATGAATAGTAGTAGAGTCAGAAATATATGTTGAAACTGTTGGAGGAAGTCTGCTATACACATAGCTTGATAAGGACTCATTTTGATTTTTGTATGAAAGCTAGTATTATACCACCATTCAGCCCAGGGTAGCCACTTCAGCCAATCAGTAGGTTTAATCCCAGCAAAACAACATAAATAACACTCTAAAGTTCTATTTGTAACTTCAGTCAAACCATCACATTGAGGATGATAAGGAGAGCTTCGATAAAGTTGAGTATGCTGAAGTGCAAATAAAGCTTCCCAAAAGTGACTCATGAAAATTGAATCCCTGTCACTAGTGATACTCTTAGGAATTCCATGTAATCGAACTATTTCTCGAATAAAAACTTCAACCACAGTGCTGAATAAGGATGTGTAAGAGCCACAAAATGTGCATACCTGGATAAACGATCCACCACAACTAGAATCGATGTTCTTCGATTAGATGGTGGAAGACCATCTATAAAATCCATAGATATATCCAACCAAATATCAGTAGGTATGGATAAAGGATGTAGTAATCCTGGAGGAGAAATGGATTCAGCCTTGTTGTGTTGACAAATATCACAAGAAGCTATGTAATCTTTAACTGTCTTCTTCATTCCTGACCAATAAATTTTTTGTTGAAGGCGCTTATAAGTACGCAAATACCCACCATGACCTCCAGTTGGAGTTGAATGAAATTCATCCAAAAGTTTTGAGCACCAAGAAGATGTAGAAGTTACTACAATTCTGTTCTTATAGCGAAGAACTCCATCAGTATAAGTGTAATGTGGCGGAAAATATTGTTGCTCACGTAACTTAGCAATGATAAGATATAAATTAGTGTCATTATGGCATTCTTGAACAATGTCAATAATCCCAGTGAATATTGGCATAGTAATTGCCATTAATTGACAATCATGAACACGGGATAATGCATCAGCCGCCATATTTGAAGCTCCAGATCGGTAAATGATTTCATAATCATAACCAAGTAGTTTGGACAACCACTTTTTCTGTTCCATTGAAGAGATACGCTGCTCCAAGAAGTATTTAAGGCTCCTATGATCAGTGCAAATCTTAAAATTCCAACCCAGTAAGTAAGGCCGCCATTTATTGACTGCATAAATTATAGACAACATATACTTGTCATAAACCGAAAGATTAAGATTTTTCCTGAAAGTGATTTGCTTTAGTAAGCAACAGGCCTCTTATCCTGTATTAATACTGCTCCAAGGCCATTACCAGATGCATCACATTCCAAACTGAATTCTTTGGTAAAATATGGTAGTGCTAAAACTGGTGTACTAGTTAAAGCTTGCTTGAGGGTGTTAAAAGTTGTAGTCGCATCAGAAGTCCATACAAATGAATCCAACTTGAGTAATTGTGTAAGTGGAGCACTAATCTTACCATAATCCTTAACAAACTTACGATAGTATCCAACCAACCCCAAAAATCCTCTCAAAGCTTTCACTGTGGTCGTAATAGGCCAGTTTTTTATGCATGATATCTTATCAGAGTCAACAGATACACCTTCAGAAGAAACTAAATGACCCAAATAACTGATTGACTGCTTAGCAAATTCAAACTTTTGTTGATTGAGAAATATCTAATGTGCACGTAATGCTTCAAACACCAAGTTGACATGTTGAATATGTTAAGATTTAGACTTGATGTAAATAAGTATGTCATCAAAAATTACCAATACAAACTTTCGAAGAAAATGACGAAGAATTTCATTCATCAGACTCTGAAATGTTGCAGGAGCATTGGACAGCCCAAATGGCATTACCAGGAATTCGTAATGACCATTATGTGTGCGAAAAGCTGTTTTATATCATATGGATGCACATGAATCTGGTGATAACCAGATCGCATATCAATCTTAGAAAATATCACTGCACCATATAACTCATCAAGAAGTTCATCCACAATTAAAATTAGAAATCTATCCTTGACGTCATTAACCTTATTAAGAGCTCTGTAATCCATAGACATATGCCAAGAGCCATTCTTTTTGCGAACTAAGAGAACAGGAGATGAAAAAGAACTAGAACTAGTTCTAATCAAACCTGTATCTATGAGTTCCTTAACAATTTTCTCAATCTACTCTTTATGAAAATAAGGATATCGATATGGCCTAACATTCACTGGTGCGGATTTAGGAAATAAAGGAATACGATGATCATACTTTCTCTGAGGTGGTAAGTCAGTTGGTGAAGTAAACAAATCATAAAAACGTAGAAGTAAATCTGAGACTGCCGTGTTTACCTGAGAAGTAGTCTCTGAAGCAGTTGAAGGTGTCACCAATTGAAGTAAAAATCCATGTTGAGTGTTTTGAAAAACTTTCTGCATTGGAATGCTATCAATTAATAGAACTGAAGCTGGCTTATTACCTACTAAAGCATATTCATGATTATTGGAAGTAAACTTCATGTGTAATTTCTCAAAATCCCAAGAGATATCACCCAAAGTTCTTAACCATGCTACACCAAGCACTGCCTCACAACCACTTAATTCTAATAAGAAAAACTCAGTAGTGAATTGATAATCTTGTAATTTAAGAGAAATATCAGAACAAAGTCCTTGAGTTTTTAGAATTCCTCCATTACCAACCAGAACATTCATATCATCATTAACTGACTTAGGTATAACACCACATCTCTTAGCAATTGTAGGGTGCAAGAAATTATGAGTTGAACCCGAATCAAGTAAAATAGTAATTGGTTGACCTGCAATGTAGCCTGTAACACACATAGTGGTAGGGAATGAAGATCCAGTAAAAGCATGAAGTGAAATTGTGGGTTCATAATGCATCTGATTTGCAGCTGCAGGAGTAATCATCTCTTATGTGTCAGATGTTGTTGGCTCTTCTTCTCCTTCAATATGAATTTCCGGAGTCATCTCTAGAATTAATAATCTAGAGTTCAATGGATGTGCACAGATATGACCAGCCTTATATTGTTCATCACAATTAAAATACAGACCTTGTTCACGTCTAAGTCGTTGTTCTTATAACGATAGACGTTTAACTCCAGATGGAATTGTAGGCTTCTTAAAAGGTGTATTAGCTGGATCAGATGAAGTAGGCGCCTTTTTGTATATATTTGACCGCGCAATAGACTTGTAAAAAGAATAGTTTCAAAGTAACACATCTTCTTGTTTTATAGTTTTTTTAAAAGCTGCAGCTAGTGTTGGTGGTTCAAATACCTCAACAACAGATCGAATGTCCTTCTTGAGAGAACGGATAAAGAGATCAATGACATAGTCTTCTGGTAGATCAGTAACAAAGTTAAGAAGTTTTTCAAATTCTCTAATGTGATCTCGTAGCGAACCTCGTTGAGAAATTGTTGACAAAGCAAAATGTGGATTAGCAATGTTTTTATTAGCAAAACTTTCACAAACCAATGTGCAAAAGTATATCCATGTAGGATTATTGAGCTTGTTCTGAACCCAGCGAAACCAAGAATTGGCATCACCCTTAAAATAAGAAGTAGCAATGTCAATCTTTAAACCTTCAGATGTATGATGAAGACGAAAATACTGATCATCTTGAAATATTCAACCAGCTGGGTCTGTCCCTTCAAAAGTAGGAAACTTCATGGTGGGTTTGGATGTAGTATTTTAAAGGTGAGATTTATGGGTCTAGGGGATTTGGTGGAATTACGTTTCCTTCGATATGTTTGGTTACCAGAATCCCTAGAATCACGTTTTCCACGGGAATCAGTTTTCCAGCAAATCCTCCATATGGAGTCCGACCCCTCCCCCCTAAGATTTGTTGGGAAACTTATCAAGGGATTTATGAACCCATTTTTTTTAACTCTAAATCTTATATATATATATACAATTTTGAGATTACGAGGGTAATACCAAACTGTTTACGTTCTTTAAAACAATATATTTCTATGAATCCTAGGAATTTTAAATGGGTTACCAAACACACAAGGGAATTAGATGAATCCCAGAATTTGTAATCCCATGGGATTAAAAATCCTAGAAATCATGAATTCTACAAACAAACTCACCATCAAATTATTAGGTATAGGAGAAACCAAAATACCATTTCCTCCACCTGAACCACTACTACCAGGGATACCAGAATGACCATGGTTACCATTATTTCTTTCAAACCCACCAAATCCAGGAGGTGTATTGAGAGGAAAACGTGCATGAAGAAGAGATGTGACATCGCGAGTAATAGTATCATTAATAGTATTGATATTTTGCGTGTTCTGCTGCATCACCGTATCCATCTCTTTTTTATGATTATCCAAAATAGCTTGCAAACTTGTATTATATAAAGTTTGTGTTCTTTTCATCAGTGCATCTAAGATAGCAGCTCTGGATTGATCTTCATTATCTGAAGTATCAATGACTGTTTGCATAATATCGGTAACTGTTTTGTTCAAAGTGTTCACCACCGTTGTAAGCTGGTTAACTTCCTCTGTAAGAGTCATTGCGCAAGCAGAACTAAAAAAAAAAATTAGGGTTTTTTTTTAAGAAGTATCTAATCTGCTCTGGTAACAGATGTTATGGTTCAGTACGTAACAATGATCAAAATAATAAGAAACTAATAGATGAACAAGATTTGACACAAGAAGAGAGAGAGAGTTAAGAGAAAGTTGAGAAGAATTAAAGAAGTAGAGAGAGGCAGGGAAGTGTTGAGAATAATTATGTTTGCTTGAAAACCAAAAATACAAAGCGTACGTACTTATAACTTCCAATTACTTGGCTTGCAAGTTTGCGTAGAAATTCTAGTTGCACTAAATAACTAGTTTAACAAAACACTAATTAAGGAAACTTTAAACAAGGAAAACATTGTAAAAGAGGTGTTGGTAGCACAACAGTACCCCTAGATTGATCATAACTCGAGAGTCTGATGTATACAAAAAAATAATCGTTCCCTTCAAAATAGGTATGATTGGGAAAGATACAACCTATATCCTTTCACACCTATATCCATTCCTAATAAATAAATAAATAAAAACTTCAGTTCCTTTATGGAGCTGGTGCCGCCTTAGGTGTGTAGCTGCACGAAGATTATACAACAGTAGCTTTTTACTTGGAAGATGAGAAGTTCCAATTTATCCCATTCCCAGCAGGGTTTAAAGATGTAATATACAAACATCGCCCAAGTTGCTGGGAGGGAATTAATTATCTTTATTGGCATACAGATACTGCATTTAGGAATATAATTAAGATAAAAAATACTAAAACCACTAATGGTTGTGATATGAAAGAAAACTACATAGATAAGAATTTGTGGCATTAAATTAAGAAATTCACTGTGAAGTGGGAAGAGCCGTACAGGGAATATATGTGGTTCTTTGAGCCCATGGCAATAACAAGGAATGATGAACTTCTGTTGCATTACAATACCAGGACTCTCTCACTACGGGAAAAACAGTAATCTACAACCCCAAAAATCAGTTGTCGTACATGTACGACAACGTTTCTCCATAGGTTGCATAAGGGGGTTGTAGAAAGTCCTCAAATCTATACAACTCTTCAGATAGAGTCGTAAACATAGTTGTGGTTTAGTTTTGTACAATGTTTTTTTCAGTTGTCAAAGTACTTCGAAATTTGATCTTAATGCCTAACACAACTCATACCTGGGTTGTGAAAATAACTCTTATACTACACTTGTTGAGGTTGTAGAAATATCTTTGACAACAATGGTTCAAGTTGTATTTTTATTTCTTTGACAACTGTGGGAAGTGTTGTATGTCTTTTCTTTGATAACTATGGGAAGATTGTATGTCACTTCAAACAACAACTCTAATTATGAGTTGTGGTACATATTGGATTTGGAAAAAAAATTAAATTTCGAGAATTTAAATACAAAATTAAATCTGTAATACTTTAATAACCATGTATTTATGCTTCACAAAAAAAATGTATTTAAAAAATAGATCATATTTCCAATTATATCCCTTGAACTGGCTTACTTCATGGCTTGCAATCCTTGTCCCCAACTGCAACTACCTGAACTTCCGTTGTAACCCTTAAACACCATAGTCCCCAAATATGCATCTGCATCACTTGCAAAATCCTATGCAGTACCATCCTCACAAGCATCAACATCAAACTCCACCTGCATCACAGCAAATCCTTCATGACCTAACCATTCTCTGCAGCACATCCATTGCACCTTGCTTCCATATAATCTCAGTACCTGTAATTGAAACATGTCCTAACATACATCTATCCAGCCATTCTTGAGCCAACACAAACAATCCAGCTCTATACACTTCAGCATCACCTAACTGAACTCTATTCATTCACCATAGAAAGCACCATTCTTCTCAACATCACTACCACATTGCAGCTTCACCAGTTATCACTTCCATTCTAACACCACAAATCACCAATATTTGACAGGCGTGTTTGGCTCCCAAGATACCTCTCCTCCTTCCACGGGAACTCCTGTGAATGGTAAACAGATAGAAGTAAAAATCTAGCATTATCACTATAATACTATAGTGACTGACAAAAAACTGAAAATGATATGGCATTAGTAGCCCACTCTGCACCACCAGCAAGGGATGGAGCAGCAATAGCATCACCGGCCCATTATCACTTACCATAACATCCCACTTATCTTATACTAAAACTATTTCTTGGCTTACATTTTGTTCCTACAATTTGATAACCAGGAGTAATTCACATGTTTTAAGGAATTATTACCAACCTAACATATGGAAAGAACAAGGGTTAACCAAATAAAAAGAAGACCAAAATGTACACAGTAAAAATCTGGGCAGAAATGCCGCAGAAATAGGTCTCATACAGCCTGCATTGTCGAGGCTCCACAGACTTCGTTATAATTCCAAATTTGGAGTTTGACCCCAATTCTAAAAATAGACAGACCCAGATTTCAAACGCACCTACAAAATCCAGATTCGGAGTCCGTTTGTCCTGTGAAAAGTATGCGCAAAGTAGGTTACGGAACTGTGAAGCTACAGATTTCAGTTCAGGCAAGCTGTATTTCAGGGAACAGATTTCCTAGATGATGAATCCAAATGCATGTTAGCGGTGATTGTGTAATTACACAATATATATGTTTGGCTCTCAGTATCCACTTGGAATTAGTTTTCTATAGTGCCTTTAGCTCAACAACATGGGAAATTGCACCTTAAACATGCCACATCTATAATCAAGACTTTCAAGTTCAGGACTACACGGCATAAAAGTGAAAGAAAATCATTAAAAGGAAAAAAAAGTAAACGACAACTTTCTTAAATAATGAGGAAGACCATAAAACATCAACCATCATCCATACCACTCAACTCAAAAGTATCATTTTGAATTCCCCACCTTATATATCTTTTCTCTATTTGAACCACAAACATGACAACAATGAGAATTTCCTTAGCATATCAGAATGAACCACAAACATGACGAACAATGAGAATTCAAAAAACAAGCTTCAATTCGATCTTACCAACTTCGAATGCAACCATTGCAATACTTGACAATTTGTGTAACAGACATATTCTTCTTCATCGTTCTCACCGTACTGATGACACCTTACCTTCTCCTCCACTTGGTTCACCTGTTTACAACAATTCTAGCATCATCATTCAAAATCCACATTCAAAGTCACCAATTCAAAACTCAATTTCTATTAGCCGAACAATTAACAAAAAAAAGGATTAAAATGCTCACTCTATTCATCTGGTTTGTATTTTCCAATATCTCCACCTTTGGTGTTCCTCTTTTTCTTCTTGTTTGGTCGGTGCTTTCCGTGTGATGACATATTACCTTCTCCCCCTCCTCTTCATTCACCTATTAACAAAATAAAATCTAACCCTCAACACCGAAATCCACATACAAAATCACAAATTCAAAACCAAATTTCAACAACCAAATGAATCAACACGAGAGAATTAAGAAGCGCACTTGATTCATCTTGTTTGTAACTGAGTGTAGTAGCACCAGCTTCTTAGGTCATCCCCTTCCTATTTTTGTTTCTTTAACAATGGAGCTCTCCCCTTTTATCTCCTCATTGATGCACTCTACTGAATCCAATTCTCCATTTCCTAAATCCTCCTTAGTCTTCTCAGTTCCATTTTCTTCCCCCTTTTTCATCTTCTTAATCCCTATTTCACTCTCATTCTCCTCCACCACCTGTTTACAACAATTATAGCATCAACATTGAACTCCACATACAAAATTCAGAATCCAAAGCCGAATTTCTACAAACAAATCAATCCGCAAGAAGAGAGAATTAAAAAGCTCACTTCATTCGTCTTGTTTGTATTTTCCAGTGGCAGCATAGCCTTCTTTGGTCTCCCTCTTTTCCGTCTTGTTTGTTCATCGGAATGAGGTGGTCTTCATCTTCCACTTTTCACTAGATTCTTCAATTTACCCATCTTTAGAAAACCATAATTATCCACAAACCCGTGAATTTTTTTTATTTCTTCTCATAATTCATAGCTGCAGCACCTTGTTCTCAATCTCAGAAACAAACCCAATTTGTCCTCCTGTTCTTACACAGCAACGAAAACAAGACATTCTCCTCCTTAATCTCGAATTCATCAGTTCTTCATAAACTCTCGATTCCTAAATCTCCCTGTCAATTTTGAATCACATCAAACCTTAACTATTTTCTGTAATCTTCTCCTCATCATCTCTTCGATTTTATTCTCTTGGTTTCACCATTAACAGCACCTAAACCCCCGATTGAACCACCAAACCCTAATTTCCATTCTTAACAGCAGCACAACCAAATCCACCTTCGATTAAAACAAACCTCAAATTCCCTCCGATTCACTTATCCGCTGAGTAACTCCACAAACTCCTCACTAATTCCAAACCCAAATCAAACTCAGACCACAATTTTCTCTTCTCAGATTCAAATCTAAACCCTTTTAATTTACGGCATCTAATTTAAATCAAAACCCTGAGTCTGTTACGGATGAGAGAAGATCTGGATTTGATTAGAATTTGGTTGATTAGAATTTGGTTAGATATGGATTTGATGAGACTGTTACGGATGAGAGAAAGGGAGAGTTAACTAGAGAGATTGAGAGAAGATGATGAAGAAGCGGGATCGAGAGAAGAAGTGGAATCGATAGAAGAACATGGTCGTGATGAGCGATTGTTTCCGAGAGATTTTTTTTTTTTTGTTTCAGAGTTTTTTTTCCTGAGAGATTGTTTTTTTTTCAGAGAGATGAAACCGATCTCCAAATGGGAGAAACAAATCCACGGATTGGTTTATTATTTTCAGAGAGATTGGTTTTTTTTGTTTGGACGGTGAGGATCTGAATTTTAGAGTATCACACGGATTATGAACAAATCTTGGCTGAAATTGTATTTCGGATATTCATACGGATTATGCAGCATGTGTGTTTATATTTGTGCTACTACGAACTCATATATTGGGTTTATTATCAACCTTCGACATGAAAAAAAAATCCAAAAAAAATATTAATAAATTTAGGACATTGTTATAGACATTCTGATATAAAAAAATCCAAAACATGTATAAGAATGAAGCTGGAAAATAAGTAGTGAATTCGATAATTGGTGTGTTTCTTTGTGATTTCTCTTTCTGTTTCCGGTTTGAATTTCGACTAATCGCATAGGTCATGAGGTGATTTTAACAGTCATACAGGTCATGAAGTAGCTTTAGTTCACACTGGTAAACTCAGGTTATAAAAATTTAGGATGGTTCTGATTTCAAACTTAGCTGGATACATCATCAAAATCGATAAATATGAAGCTCAGTGTTGATTCGAACTTCAAATGTGGTATAACAACATACAAAACTATGATCCAAGAAGCTTCGTAAGAACAATGAATCCATCCATTTACAGGTAAGATTCCATTGGAATATTCCCCGAAACATTAAACAACCATATTCTGGCATATTGTATGCAAACCCTGGCTCCGAGATCAAAACCTGGACGTCAGTGGACTATTCTGGCATATTGTATGTGAACCCTGACTCCGAGATCAAAACCTGGACATGAGTGGACTACTATAAGTCGGAAACTTCGTAAGAACGATGAATCCATCCATTTACAGGTAAGATTCCTTCGGAATATTCCCCAAAACATTAAACAAACCCTATTCTGGCATATTGTATGCGATCCTGGCTCCGAGATTGAAACGTGGCCGTAAGTAGACTACTATAAGTCGGAAACTTTGTAAGAACGATGAATCCATCCATTTATAGGTAATATTCCTTCGGAATATTCCTCGAAACATTAAACAACCCTATTCTGGCATATTGTATGCGAACCCTGGCTCCGAGATCGAAACCTGGCCTTAAGTGGACTACTATAAATCGGAAACTTCGTAAGAACGATGAATCCATCCATTTATAGGTAAGATTCCTTTGGAATATTCCTTGAAACATTAAACAAACCCTATTCTGGCATATTGTATGCAAACCATGGCTAAGAGATCGAAACCTGGTTGTCAGTGGACTACTATAAATCGGAAACTTCGTAAGAACGATGAATTCATCCATTTACAGGTAAGATTCCTTTGGAATATTCCTTGAAACATTAAACAAACCCTATTCTGGAATATTGTATGCAAACCCTGGCTCCGAGATCGAAACCTGGTTGTCAGTGGACTACTATAAATCCGAAATTTCGTAAGAACGATGAATCCATCCATTTACAGGTAAGATTCCTTTGGAATATTCCCCGAAACATTAAACCAACCATATTCTGGCATATTATATGAAAACCCTGGCTCCGAGATCGAAACCTGGCCATCAGTGGACTATTATAAGTTTGAAATTTCGTAAGAACGATGAAATCCATCCATTTACAGGTAAGATTCCTTTGGAATATTCCCCGAAACATTAAACAAACCCTATTCTGGCATATTGTATGCAAACCCTGACTCCGAGATCGAAACCTGGCCGTGAGTGGACTACTATAAGTCGAAACTTCGTAAGAACGATGAATCCATCCATTTACTGGGTAAGATTCCTTTGGAATATTCCCGAAACATTAAACCAACCCTATTCGGCATATTGTATGCAAACCCCGGCTCTCGAGATCGAAACCTGGCCGTGGAGGACTATTCGGCATATTGTATCGAACCACGACTCGAGATCGAAACACGGCGAGTGAGTGGACTACTAAAAGTCGGAAACTTCGTAAGAACGATGAATCCATCCATTTACAGGTAAAGATTCCTTTGGAATATTCCCGAAACATTAAACAAACCCTATTCGCATATTGTATCGAACCACGACTCTCGAGATCGAAACCCGGCCGTGAGTGGACTACTATAAGTCGGAAACTTCGTAAGAACGATGAATCCATCCATTTAAGGTAAGATTCCTTTGGAATATTCCCCGAAACATTAAACCAACCATATTCTGGCATATTATATGCAAACCATGGCTCCGAGATCGAAACCTGGCCGTCAATGGACTATTATAAGTCCGAAATTTCGTAAGAACGATGAAATCCATCCATTTACAAATAAGATTCCTTTGGAATATTCCCCGAAACATTAAACAAACCCTATTCTGGCCTATTGTATGCAAACCCTGGCTACGAGATCGAAACCTGGCCGTGAGTGGAGTACCATATTACCCTTATCGGAAAAAAAGTGCAATAAATATTATGGAGACTGTGAAAATGACCAAAATACCATTATTGAATATAAATAAAGTAAATATTACATACTGTGAAAACGACCATATTACCCTTATCAAAAATCAGTAAAGTAAATATTACGGATTGTGAAAATGACCATAATACCCTTATTGGAAATAAGTGCAATAAATATTATGGAGACTATGAAAATGACCAAACTACCCTTATTGAAAATAAATAAGGTAAATATTATAGACTGTGAAAATGACCATATTACCCTTATTGGAAAAAAGTGTCACAAATATTATGGAGACTGTGAAAATGACCAGACTACCCTTATCGATAATAAGTAAAGTAAATATTGCCGATTCTGAAAATGACCGGACTACTCTTTTTAGAAAAGTGCAATAAATATTACGGAGACTATGAAAATGACTATACTACCCTTATCAGAAATAGGTGAAGTGATTCTTACAGAATGTGAAAATGACCATATTACCCTTATTAGAAAAAGTGCAATAAATATTACGGAGACCGTGAAAAATGACCAGACTACCCTTATCAAAAATCAGTAAAGTAAATATTACGGATTGTGAAAATGACCATAATACCCTTATTGGAAATAAGTGCAATAAATATTATGGAGACTGTGAAAATGACCAAACTACCCTTATTGAAAATAAATAAGGTAAATATTATAGATTGTGAGAATGACCATATTACCCTTATTGGAAAAAAAGTGTCACAAATATTATGGAGACTGTGAAAATGACCAGACTACCCTTATCGATAATAAGTAAAGTAAATATTGCCGATTCTGAAAATGATCAAATATTATGGTCATTTTCACAGTCTGTAATATTTATTCTACTTTTTTTTTCGATATGGGTAGTCTGGTCATTTTTCAAAGTCTTCATAATATTTATTGCAGTTATTTCCAATAAGGGTAATATGGTCATTTTCACAGTCTGTAAGAATTACTTTAGTTACTTTCGATAAGGGTAATTTGGTCATATTCACAGTCTCCATAATATTTATTGCACTTTTTTCCAATAAGGATAATATGGTCATTTTCACAGTCTGTAACATTTACTTTACCTATTTTTGATAAGGGTAGGATGGTCATTTTCACATTCTGCATAATATAAATTGCACTTTTTCCAATAAGGGTAATATGGTCATTTTCACAGTCTATAACATTTACTTTACTTATTTTCGAAAAGGGTAATATGGTCATTTTCCCAGTCTCCATAGTTTTTATTGCACTTATTTCTAATAAGGGTAATATGGTCATTTTCACAGTCTATAGCATAATATTTATTGCGTGTTTTTCCAATAAGGGTAATATGGTCATTTTCACAGTCTATAACATTTACTTTACTTATTTTCGATAAGGGTAATATGGTCATTTTTCCCAGTCTGCATACTATTTATTGCACTTATTTCTAATAAGGGTAATATGGTCATTTTCATAGTTTCCATAATATTTATTGCGGGTATTTTGAATAAGGGTAATATGGTCATTTTCATAGTCTTTAGATGAAGAAAGATTTCATTTATTGCACTTATTTCAAATAAAGGTAATATGGTTGGAATACCTCACTTGGACACAAGAGGCTCCGGTTCGACTCATCTCACCTGAGCCTCATTCTTTTTTTCATATTTTTTTTTACAACTCTTATAAGGGTTGTGGTAGTAATAATAAAAAAAATAGGACAAAACTACCAATATTAAGAGGAAGGAAGAATGGTTATGGGATTGTGCTAACACCTAGTAGGCTTGTGTTCGAATCTCTCAAACACCATTTTTCCAAAAGATAATTTTTTTTATCTTCAACAACCCTTATAAGTGTTGTCGTAGAGTTATTCACTACCTTAACGAGATGAGTTGTTAAAGTCTAAAGGTGGTCACTACTCTTTTCACAAAAACGTTGTGATTTTAATTCTCATCACGACTCTTTGTTCCTCTTTGGTCCTAAGAGTTGGACGTTTTGATACTTTGACAACTTTTGTTTGACAAAAGTTGTCAAACATACCACCTTTCACAACCTTAAATATACGAGTTGTGAAGTTACAGTTGTAGATTACTATTTTTCCCGTAGTGTCTACTGTTATGACCTTAAAACTTCGACTTTGAAATTGTTATTGGATGGCTTTGCTATGGGATGCAATATGGTGAACATAATTCCTCACGCAGACAGCATTGTTTTAATGTCATTGAAAGATCAAATATATCCAGGATGGTCTGCAACACTTAGATGATCTTTGGGCGCAAGGATGTCACAGCTCAGGAACTCTCTTCTTTCATTGTTTTCTTGAGTACAGTGGTCATCATCCTCTCATTGACAGTATCTCAACAACTCCTCTTATGAATACATGCTTAACATTAAAAGCTAATAGAGAATCCAATAGATCGGCAAAGAAGTACAACTGTGATGCTACCTGGAGTGTGTTTAGTTTATGGTGGTGAATCTGGTGACGTTACATGGCACTGAATTCTTTCATGTAAGTTAATTATTTTTCGAGTGTTTCTTTTTCCTTCTTTTTTTTTCATAGAAAAAATATATTTTATCAATAAGATATATTTCCTTTTTCTACCTAGCGTGGGATCCCACCGACGGAGCCTATCTATAAAAGGGAACTCACCAGTTTTATTCTCAGTAAGGTATAGAACAACAACACCATGGAGAATCTTCCCAGAGAGATCATAGAGAATATACTTGTTGATCGATTACCAATCAAGGCAGCTTTACAAGCGAAACAGGTATGTAAAACATGGAGAACTCTCCTCCGCAGCAAGACGGATAAGTTAGGTTTTCTTTTCGCTGTACATGTACATGATTATGAAAACAAAAACTTGAACAAACTATATTATGGTAATTATGATCCTAGTCGTGGAAAGATGAACTACACATACTATGCCCTTGATAATATGGACAATTGCAAATCTATTGAGTGGTCCTATTACTTGGATGGTATGCTTGGTTCATGCAATGGTTTGGTTTGTTTCCAAAGACAATCTCCATACCCCGGAAAAGCTTTCTTAATTTGCAATCCCATAACTGGAGAAGCTGTGCATGTTCCTCAAACTTATAAACAATTAGAATGGCAACCTATTATCGTAAGTGGGTTTGGTTATTGTCATTCAACCAACGAGTACAAGATTGTTATAATGTACAACAAAGAGCCAAGGGTCCAAGTTTATACTGTAGGTGGTGGTGACTGGAGAACCAAAGAATCCATCCATATTCACCCCTACGAACTGGATTCAGTAGGTATCTGCGCAAACGGAGCTCTTCATTGGCTGCACCGCAGTAAATTCAATTATAATTAACACTATACAATCCTAGCCTTCAATTTGGAAGATGACAATTTCCAGTTTATCCCATTGCCAATTCCGACAGATGGAAAATACAAACACCAGTTTTCGTTGCTTGGAGGAAATAATATGTATTTCGTGTATACAGATTATAAACATTGCACGAGTATTTGGGCATATAAGAGAAAGAATACTAACGGCACCAATGGTTGTAATATAAAAGAAAACTATGACAATAATTCGTGGCATTGGGTCAAGGAGTTCATAATAGAGTAGGAAGAGCGACACTGGAGAGGGTTCTTTAGTCCCATGGCAATTACAATGAACGATGAACTTCTACTGACTTATGCTGCTAAAGAGACTGTCTATTGTTATGACCTCAAAACTTGGACAATAAAAAACTTTTTGATTACTCTAATGCTAGGGATTGCAAAATTATAAACGTAATTCCTCACGCAAACAACATAGTTCCGATTTCGATGTCTTGGGGTGCATGGATGTCACAGCTCAGGCGCTCTCTTCTTTTGTTGTTTTTCTAGAGAATCCAGTAGATCTGCAAAGGTATACAACTGGAGTGTGTTTAACATTTCTTAATTTGCAAACCTGTCACGGAACAAGTTGTATATGATCTTAATTTATAGAGGTTTGTCTTTCACAATAAGTAGCTGGTTTAATTGGTTAGTCATTGAACTTCTTTTAAAAAAATTGTTTGGCTGTTTTGTGGAGTTCTTTTTTTTTGTGTGGTAATTATACAACTATCCTTTGTTTTGATGGGTTTCACAAATATACTTAACCCACAATAAATATATCTCTATCCATCTAAAAGCCCATTAGGGGTCCAATAATATATTTTTTATTTCCATATTCACCCTCCCCACATAATAAATCGTTTTTCTTCTTTGTTTTTATGAAAAAAAAAATTCGCTCCCACCATCTCCATCGATCCCACCACCACCACCACTCTCGATCACCTCCACCACAACCGGCACCACAACCTCTGTTACCTCTGCCACTATAACAATAGATCTATTGCGCTTTATATGTTCGTTTCTCTACCATTTTTGCTGCCGTAGTTGACGATGGGGGTGGTGGAGGAGCATATCAGATCTATATTTTCCAATTCATGTAAATGATTTTTCTTACTAGATTTGTAATATTTTGTTTCATTAATTGATAATGGTGGTCGCAATAGTGGTTGTGGCGGAGTAGGATATCAACTCTCCTTCTTGTCGGTGATTATGGTAGTGGTGGTGGTGGAGGATATTAAATCTATGTTTTTATTAAAAGGTATGAAAGATATTGCAATCTAATTTTGATGTCTGTTACCGATTCAATGGGTTTAGTTTCTTAATTAGAAATTCTTCTTCTTCTTAATAGACAATAGCATTCTCAAATAAATCTGGATCTATAGATGAAGATTGTTGATTTTTATGTAATTTTTTTTGATTTTCTGGTGGTGGTGGCGACCGCAAGTGTTATTGTTGGTCGATGTTGGCATTGAAGATGGTGATGTGATTCGATTCGATGGAAAATAATCGAAAATAATGGATGGATTTATAGATTTTAATTTTTCAGAAAACCAATTTTACTGTTTAAATTGATCGATTGTGGTGGTTCTGGTTGGTTGGAATGATGAATTGGAGATATATATAGTGGTGATTCTAATTGTTTGTGGTGGTTCACAATTATCTGGTGTGTAGCTCAAAGAAGGTGGTGAAGTTGAAAGCTTCAAATAAACATTCGTCAACTTTTTTGAGAATCTCTCTTCTGAAGTTGATGTAGTTGCAAGTTTAGAATTTGTGTGTTAAAATTCAATTGGTTTATTAACAGCAGAAGATGAGGTGGATGAGTGTGAGAAATGCCTTCAAACAGATGCAGCATAGGTGGATAATGGACAACGTCAGTCAACAACTCAAAGAACAAAACAATGGAGCTCCAGTAATCGCCGTAAATGAGAAACCAAATATCGATATCAACAGTCAGGTTCGCTTTGCGCCTATGTGTGAAATATTTCGATTTAAGAAGTTGTGTTAAGCTTTAGATTAACTGTCGATGAATGTTGTGTTGTTGGTTGTAGGGAGTTAACGGAACTGTGCCATCTGAACAAAATGTGGGAGTAGTGCCAGAAGGTTTTGCATGATGAAAATGTGAGTTTTTACAGAGATCCGTTAATTTCATTTCATTTGATTTTCCATATGTTATATTTGTCTAGATGGTTAAGGTTTAATACTTTCAAAGAGTATTGTGCTTGTTATGTGGTGAATATTTATCCAGTAAAACTAGCATACCATCTTTCAGATTTTTGTACTTTCTTTATTGAAGTAAACTCACAAAATATTAAAAAAGGACAAATGTGGCTTGTTGTTGACATCTTTCTCCGGCCATTTCAAAAGTGAACCAGGTCTGATCACAAACCTTTTTTATTCAAAACATACTTGGAGCATGTTCTATGTATAATTGACTGAATTATATTCGATATGTTAGATGCGTGAAAGTGACATGACATTATGTGGATGATAGTTAACTTTCTTTTTTCCATTTATGGGATCAACTCTTATTGTTGATCCATTTATGAGATCAACTATGTGATGATAAAATTGGTTTTGGATTTTGGTTTTGGTTGTTTGATGGTGGTGGTGGTGGTGGTGCTGGTGTTGGAGATGTGTGATTTTGTTGGTGGCGGTGTTGGTATGAGTTGTTTTTATAGAGATTGAAGCATGTTGCTGAATGAAATATGGTGGTTATCTGGGTTGAAGCAGGCAGTGATATTGGATCAACTATGGTTGTTGATCCATATTTTTTGGATCAACTATGGTTGTTGATCCAACTGCAATGGATAAACATCCACTGTTGATCCAACTGAAATGGATAAACAACCATTGTTGATTCAACTGAGATTGATTTTGAAGCTGTTCTTGGAGCTGTTGGTGTTTATGAAGCTAAAAGTAATGAAATATGGTGGTTATCTGGGTTGAAGCAGGCAGTGATATTGGATCAACTATGGTTGTTGATCCGTATATTTTGGATCAACTATGGTTGTTGATCCATCTATATGGGATCAACTACTGTTGTTGATCCTTTGAACTCATGTTTTTTAGTTTAAATCATGAAAGTTTGTTCCAATGTTGAACTTGTGGTGCAATGGTAGCATGACTGACTCCATGTCAGATGACGCGTGTTCGACTCACGCCAAGTTCACTACATTTTACATGGATCAACCATAATTATTGATCCAATTTTACATGGATCAACTTCCATTGTTGATCCACTAAAATTGGATCAACTTCTATTGTTGATCCTTTTTTCTTGGATAAACTAGATAAACTTCTATTGTTGGTTCTATTTTTATTTGGATCAACTATTGTTGTTGATACAAAAATATTTGAACCAGTGGCGGCGGCGAACTTGTGGTGGCGGCGGCAACAGACTAGTGGTGGTGTAGGAGTGGTGGTGGAATATTAGTGGTGGTGGAGGTTGGTAGGTGGTGGTTGTTGAACGATGGTGGTGGAATGGTAGTTGAATGTTGGTGGTGGTGGTGGTGAAGTGGTAGTGGAAGAAATTTGTTCCATTTTAAAATAAAGAAAAAATATTATATGGGTAATGGTATTAATGTAATCTAACATTAAATGGATAAGGTTATTAAAAAAGGATGGACATATTTATTATTGCATAAGGATATATTTGTAGGAAATTAAAAGTAGAAACATATAATTAATATACTTTTTGTGGGTGCATGTTTTGTGGAGTTGTGTTATCTGAAATATGAATTCAAAATTTATCAGTATCTTAGTTACAAAACTTGATGGTTTTTTTTTTCCTCCTCTCCGTACAGAAATTAAAATCATTCCTTGATCATCTTAGACCCATCTTTACAGACTTTTAAAGGAACCCCTTTTTAGACTACGGTTTTCCTTGTAAGTGTGGGATCCCACCAACGGAGCCCATGTATAAAAAGGATGCACCAGACAAGTTTGTGCTTGGGTATTATTCTCAGCGAAAGTAAGCTAGAGTCGGAGACGAAAACTTTACCAACACCAATTATGGAGAAGCTTCATACAGATATTGTGGAGAACATACTTCTTCGATTACCGACTGAAACAGCTTATCCCCTTGGATGAATTACAGGAATGGGATAAGCCCGTCTACAAAATATGGAAGAATGAGATTTTGTCCCGTCATGGATTGCCACTTATCCCCTAAATTGAAGTGATATATTAGTAATAATTTAAGTTATTTAGATGTAGGATTTCAATTTCAATGTACTTATTTATGTTTTAATTTATTTAGAAGTAGGATTTCAATTTCAATGTACTTTTTTTTATGTTTTATATAAGTTATTTAGAAATAGGATTTCAATTTCAATGTAGTTTTTTATGTTTTAAGTTATTTTAATTTTAATGTATCTTTTTAATTTCTTCAAAAAACATTGTAACCTTGTTTTGCAATGTAATGAAATTTTGGTAAATTCTCAAATTTTGAAACAAACAACCATTGGAATAAATTATCAAACATTTAGAGAATCAAGTTCTAGGGAAAAAAATAGCCGTTGGGGGAAAAAAAGGTCAAGCGCTGAATGATGCAGCGTCAGCAGAAAACGCTGAATGGAATAGCGTCTAGGGAAGCGCTGAACAGTTCAGCGTTGATGCCTTGGAGTATTCTCAAAACGCTGAATTTTTCAGCGTTTGGACCACTTTTTGGATGCTGAATCATTCAGCGTTTCAATCTCGCTACTAGTTGAACTGTGAGCACTTTCTAGGACAGAGAAGTAGACAGAAACATTGTTAACTTTTTTCCCACACTTTTTTCTTGATTTGCAACACTTTTTGGCCAATCTAGCCCATAAGACTTAGCCTTATATGTATAGGGAGGTTGACCTAATAAAAGAACACCACATTGGGGGATACATGGATTAATTGTGGGATATCTTTTGGCATGGTTTTTTGTTGCTGCCGGCATGGTCGATGGATTCCCGGCATTGAAAAACCATGCTGGTAGCTACAGTAAAATATCCCTCAATTAAAATAAGTATCCCCAAAGTAAAATATCTCACAATTAAAATAAAATATCCCTCGATTAAAATAAGTATCCCCAAAGTAAAATATCCCCCAATTAAGTGTTCTAATAAAACCATGGTTCCCAAAAATTCGTTCTATAATTATGGGGTCACGGAATCTAAAAATAATTTAGAGCCCAACAATAAGAATATATTTTGTTTGGGCGTGCGACTAAGTTTCCCATACGGTTATCCATTGACAGGCCCAACAAAAAGCCAAATTATGCTTCAAAAAAAAAAAAAAAAAGCCAAACAGCTGACTCAGTTTTGAGTCAGATGAAAAAGTCCAGTCAGCCAGAAGTAAAATGGACACCGCCCTTCTTTTCATAAATACGAAGAAAAACAGAGAGAGAGGTTTTTCAATTCCCTCCCAAAATTCCCAGATGGATTCCAAAGAAACACAACCACCACCGTCAACCGCCTCTCAACCACCACAATCAACGCCTTCGCAACCACCGCCACCACAATCTCAACATCCACCACAACAATCAAATATCCCTCAACCTACATTAACTCCACCACCCGAAATCCCCCAAAACCCTAACCCTAACAATAATCCCCAAATTCAATCTTCAACAAATCCACTTCACCATCAACAACAATCAATACACAACCACCAATCTCAAATCAGAGCTCCACCAATGAACAATAGAATCCGACCACCACCACCGCAACAACAACAACAACCACCGCAAGCTTTATCAACTTCACACTTCCCATCTACCACTTCCTCTCCTGTTCCAAACACTGTTACTTCAACACCGCATCTTCAAAGAGGTGGTGTCGCAATTGGTCTACCAGCTCATCCTTCAAGACCACCAACACCATCAACACAACAACAACAACCTTCTCATTTCTCTTCGTTTGGTCCTTCTTCTTATACTACTCAATTTACTCGGAATCCTGTTAATGTTCCTGAAACCCTAACTCCTAATCAGGTAATGTTAGATGATGAATCTATAAATTTTGGGGGTTTTCTTGAAATTGGGTTTCTGAATGTAGAGGTTTTTGTTTGTTGGTGTTTTTTTTGTTTTCAGATGAAATCTGTACATCCAGGAATTCAGAATATTGGGATGATGGGTTCGATTAGTTCAGGTTCGATTATGCGGCCGCCGGGGGGTTCGATGTCACACCTTCAGAATAGAGCTGTGGTTTCTCCGCAGTCGTCTATGAGACCACCGGTTCCAACAACTAACCAATCTACTCAAGTTAGTATTAAAATGCCCTTTTATGTTTAATTCAGTTACTATATTGTTTTGTACAGAATGGCATATGTTGCTTGAAATGTGGATGTCATTGTGCCGTAGTAAGATTGGGTTTTATGTGGTGTACAATGTTATGTGCTTACCTTGTTGTTGTCGGTGAAATTGGATCTAGTAAAGTCTTTATGCCGTCTAGTAACATGAAAAACCGTGAGATAAGATGTTCCTTCTTGTACTACGTATGTACAATACCCTGCAGTTTGTAGTTTTTTAGGCTTAGCAGAGTCCCTGAGTGATCTAGAGCTTTCGAGGAAATAATTGGATTAGAAGGTGGGAAATTGAGTGATAACCTCCAGTATGGATTGGTATGATTCAACTCAACATTTTCTTGGTTTAGATGTGATTGTGCCATCGTTCTGCAACTCATAACTTCGTTGGATGAACCCTGTGGTTAGTTTGACCGCAAGAAATAAGCAGTAGGTATAGCTAGTTCGTGAATAGCTGACCCTGGCACTATGAAGATTATATAGGTTCTATGAGTAGTCATTGGGACCTCCTGAAAGGATCTACTGAATTTGTGGAGTAGTGCCAAAAGCGTGCTGTTGTTCCTTTCTGGTGTTTTTAGAAAATAGATTTAGTGAAAGGCTTTCTGGTTAGATAACATGAAAAACACTGGCATGTTATGGTTTCCCATTTCTCTGTACTATGTATGCTCAAGTTTTGGTACTACATCCGAGTCTTTATTACATTTGACAATCTTAACCTGCGTCCTGGAATATGACACAGCTTAACACGAATCACAATCTTAACCTGTTTGGATTCTTATGGTTCCCGTTTCTTTATAGTATATTTGACAATCTTAACCTGGGTCCTGGAATCTGACACCGCTTAACACGAATCACAATCTTAACCTGTTCGGATTCTTATGGTATCCCGTTTTTTTATTGTACATTTGACAATCTTAATCTGGGTCCTGGATTACACAACAGTTACCGTTTTGTTTTCATGTAAAAAGATACTCCCTCCGTTTCAGGAGAAGTGATACTTTCACTTTTCCTGTAATGGAGGTAGTATAAGATTAGTACCCAGTGATTCTTACTTTGTAGGCTTATCAGGACCCCTCAGTGAACCTAGGTTATTTTGTGGAAAATTGGAAATGAGACACTCTTTTTCTGTGAAACATAACCATGGAAGTGATTAACTGAATATACGTTTCAATTTCCTTTCAGAAGTATCAAAGCCATGAACAACCTCATGTTTTACAAAGAGTGAGTACAACTAGTGCTTCATCACCTGCCGCTCCAGCTGGCATGCAACCACAGCTTACACAGCAATGGATGTCATCCTCAGGTCCAGGGAGACCAATGCATTCACCTACTTTAACATCCACTCCATACAGGCAGCAGATGAGACCGCAAACCTTGTCACAAAGATCACATATTCCTCAGCAGCACCCCCATTCTTACTCAGCGGTCTCGCATCAGATGCCATCGGGTCCTCAACAACAGCAACAGCAACAACAACAACAACCCTCTCAGCCAAATCAGTCACAAGAGCATTACAATCACCAATTTCCACCAACAAGGATCCAACAACAACCCTCACCACATCCAGCTTTGGGTTTGAGAGGTTTAGCACCAGGAAGCGTGAAAATTTCTACTACATCACCATCTGGAGTTAACAACTCGCCATTTAGTGCAGATCCTGGTGAAACAAGTAACCAGATTCTCAGTAAGAGAAGCATCCACGAGTTAATAACTCAGGTGAGTATTTCATGATCTTATTCTTATTTACAGGAGGTCTCGTCATCAACTCTTTGTACTTCTAAAGGTCAATGGGTTTTGTATTAATCTACCTTTGTGACTATGATAGTTCCCAAGTTCTTAATAACCAGGAAATTTGGTACAGATTGATCCATCAGAGAAGGTTGATCCGGAGGTTGAAGACATTCTGGTGGATATTGCAGAGGATTTCGTCGAGTCGGTAAGTTGATTGAATCTCTATTTTTAATAGACACTTGGGGTCATTAAGATTTGCTGTATCAGATTCAAAACGCTATCATGTCACTGTGCACTTGACAGCATTTTTTCTTTTTCCTAATTTTCACTTGTCCAAGTAAGTTCTTCTTCTGCTTTATTTTTTTCTAATATTTGATTGATGTTCTGTATTTGGCTTGTGAAGGTAACAACTTTTGCCTGTTCACTGGCCAAGCACCGAAAATCAAATGTCCTGGAAGCAAAAGATATTCTTCTACATTTAGGTTGGTAATGAGGAATTGCCCATTTCTTGATCAGCTTTTCTTATTGTTTGATGTTGATTTGTTCTTTGCATTTAATGCAGAAAGAAACTGGAACATGTCACTACCTGGGTTTGGTGGGGATGAGATTAAAAACTATAAGAAGCCCGTAAGCATTCTCATTAGAATTTAGACTTGGGTTATTATGAATAGAAGTTTGCTTCGCAAGATTGTAATAGTGGTTTAAGCATAAACCTTTGTTTTCTTCTCTATTTCTTATATAGACTAAATGCTTCCACATTGTTTTCTGCAGTACACGGATGAAATTCACCGAGAACGCCTTGCAGCGGTATGTTTTTCTTCTCTACCTCTGCGTACCTAAATTTCAGATATATTTCTAAAGCAGGCTTTACAATCTTTTCTTTAACACTGTTTTGTGCAGATCAAGAAGTCAATGGTCCTATCTGATGCTGGTGCATATGTGAAGAGCTCTGTCGGAGCTGCAACTGGAGCTGCAAAAGGCCATACAGCAAAGGCAGCACCAGCTCCATAAAGGAGTCGACCAACTGTTTTCTATTTTTGTCCTACAAAAAGCGAAACAGCTGTACATTTCCAATCATACCCATTTTTTAAGGGAATGAAAATTTTTATCGGAAGGATAAAAAAAAAATGCCTACTTTCAGCCTCTTGTGATCAATACAGAGTACAAATGGACTCTTTTGAGTACAAGTAGTGCTAGGAGCACAACTAAATGGTAATATGGTCATTTAAAATTAAAAGTAACAACATGCGTATGAGAAATGTGTTACAAGGGTGCTATCTCTAAAGAAAAATGCTCCCAATCTTTTTTTTTTAATTTTGATACGATCAGCAGGGAATAAAGGGCCCCCAACCCAACACAAGAAAGAAAAAGAAATATAAAACAAGTCTACAAAGCTAACAACTAAAGCCTATAGTAAACTTTTTGACTACTATCCTCATGTAGCAACTAAAGCCTATAGTAAACTTTTTGACTACTATCCTCATCCAGAATAGCAGCAAACTCATCTCCGAGATTCTTCCAATCTAACAACTCAAAAGGAGGAGGATAAACACCTGCCAACCAGTCTGCAGCACGATTTGTCTCACGATATATGTGATCAAATTTAACCCAATCAAACTGACTTCTAAGCCTGATAATCTGCCTCCAAATATATCTCACATTCCAGGGAGGAATAGAATCTTTAGTGTTTAGAAGAACCACAGCAGCCATAGAATCCATACCAAAGTGAACTCTTTTAAAACCTTTAAGAATCGCTGCCTTGTAATTCATGGCCAAGCACAGATATTGCACTAGAAGTACCAGCAACAACACATAGACAGACTCCAGGGTTATTTCTAATAATAGCTCCATATCCACCAAAACCATCAGTGTTAATCATAAAGTGTCACCTTCAGGTCTTAACCAGGTACATCTCAATTCAATTTTAAGTTGATAGGAGCAAGATATATTCCAGAGAGCAAAAAAATAACGATTTTGAGGGTTATCTTCAACTTTAATGTTATGAGAAGCTAGTTTCAATTTCACATCTTGAATGATTAACCAACTCACCTGATCAGCTGAATTATTCTGTTGTCTAAAGACTCTAGCATTCCTTTCTCTCCACATATGGTAAACATAGCTGTTAAAAGTGAGTTTCCTGAGAGAAGTGATAACCGATTTACCCACAAAATTATTAGCACACCAGTTGATCTCCTCTTGCCATTTAGCCCTTTGACCAGTCACATAGCCAAGTTTAATTAACAAGCCTTGCCAAATTTGAGAAGAGTAAGGGCAATGCATAAAAAGATGATCCTCATCCTCTAAATTTTGGTCACACATAGCACAAGTGGAAGAAACCTCCATACCCCATTGAATGAGTCTAGCTTTGGTCTTCAGTCTATGATTTAGAGCCACCCAGGTAATGAAAGAATGTTTAGGGATATGCATTGTAAACCAAACCAATCCATTCCAAACAGGGCTAGCCAGAGTGTTATGAAGTGCTTTATAAGTATCCTTCACTGTAAACTCTCCAGAAGAGCTAGGCATCCAGATAACTTGATCTTGAACACTACAATCAACACAAACTGAACTAATTTGATTAATAATATCAGCTGTAAACAGATCAGAAGAATGAGGAAATTTCCAAGCATCATTATCTATAAATTCAGAGACCCTGCAATCCCTCCCAAGAAATACAGAATTGATGATTTCATTAGGGACCCAGTCCACCAATCTTCCATTAGGATGCCAATTACTAGATAAAAAAAGAAGTATCATTCCCATTTCCAATATTTATTTTTAAGAATTTTTTAACCTCTTCTCTCTAGTTAAGGATATTTATCCAACTCCAAGAAGCTTCTTGAGGGCATTTCATAGTCCAAAATTTTTTATCTTTAATAAGGTTAGCTTTTACCCACTCAGTCCAAAGAGATTTTTTATCAAAAACTAACTCCCAAATATGTCTCATACTAGCAGCAATGTTATTTGTTTGTAGATATCTAATTGCTAGACCACCTTCTTCATAATAAACACAAATTTGAGACCAGCTAATAGGACAATTAGCCTTTTTCTCCAAATCAGCACCAGCCCACAAAAACCGTTTGAGAATGGAATTCAAACACTTAATTACTTTCTTGGGAAAATAAAACAAGAGATCCAATAGAAAATCATACCATTTAGCACACTTTTAATGAGAAGTAATTTACCCCCATAAGTTAAATATTTTGCCTTCCAAGATTTCACCCGATTAGTAACCTTATCAATTAAAGGAATGCATTCCTGGAAAGAAAGTCTAGTTGAAAGTAATGGTAAACCAAGATATCTCACATGGAGATCACCAGACACACAACCCAAACAAGAGAGAATATTCTGCAAATTCACTAGATTAACAGAGGAATGAAAAAGAGAAGTCTTTTCTTGACTCACCTCCAGACCAGTGCAATCACTAAACTTTTTGAGAGCAGAATGTAAGGCAGAAGCAAATCTCAAATCTCCTTTGAAGAAAACTAGAACATCGTCAGCAAAGCATAAATGTGTAATAATTGTATCATAACATTTAGGATGGAGACCTAACTCACCAGAGTTCACTTGTTGCTGAAGACACACACTCAAAAATTCCATTACTATAAAAAATAAATAAGGTGACAAAGGACACCCTTGTCTTAGCCCACGCTTAGCACCAAAATACCCATAAGGAGAACCATTTATCATGATAGAGTATCTTGCAGAAGAAATACAACAGTGAATCCATTCAATGAATAAAGGGGGGAACCAAACTTTTCAAGAGCAATAATAATGGATCTCTAGCTCACTGTGTCATAAGCCTTCTTTAAATCGATTTTCAAAGCACACCTAGGACTTCCATTAGATCTATGGTAATTCCTTAAAATCTCATGGGCCAATAAGACATTGTCTTGAATAGATCTCCCAGTAATGAAAGCTGATTGGTTTACATTAATCAGATTGCCTAACACATGCTTCATTCTAAGATAAATTATCTTAGTCAAACATTTATACAAGACATTACAGCAGGCAATAGGTCTAAAGTCCAAAATAGAATTAGGATTCTCTTTCTTAGCAACCAAAGTCAAGAAAGTGCTATTTACCTCTTTAAGCAACTTAGCACTCTTGAAAAAATTCTGAACAACAACAGTGAAGTCATCTCCAACAATGCTCCAACAGTACTTAAAAAACCAGCTAGAGAAACCATCTGGACCAGGGCTCTTACTAGAATCAATAGAAGATAAAGCCAACACCACTTCATCCCTGGTTATAGGTCGAACAAGACTATTTTTTTCCTCTTCCTTGAGAATGTTATCAAACGGAATATCTTTAAAAGTATTAACATCTTCAATAAAAGGACTAGCAGTATCATCAAATAGAGAAGTATAATAATCAATACATTCAGAAGTAATGTCAGCATCTTCTTGAAGTAATATATTATCTCTAGACATCAAAGTAAGGATGTTATTCCTATTGGACATCTCTTTTAAAGAATTGTGGAAGAAATGAGTATTTGAATCTCCAAGACCCATCCACTTAACTCTAGATTTATGATTAGTAATAGATTCCTCATATCTTGTAACTTTAGCAAAGTGTTGAATAACCACTTTCTCCTTAATAGCTGATTCAATACAGAGAGGGTGGGCTTGAATGTGTTGTTGAATTTCTTTTAGTTCATTCCTAGCAACATCTACTTGAACAGAAACATTTCTAAATCTCTCTTTTTTCCATTGGATAATAGCAACTTTAACTCTTTTAACTTTGGTAACAATTATAAACATAGGGTTACCTCTGAAAGGAGCAGACTAAGCATTACGAAATAACTCCAGAAAATCATCTTCCTCGGTCATGAAATTAAAGAATTTGAAGGGAGGAGGACCATGGTGTCTATCTTCAAAAATAGAAATCACTGATGGAGAATGATCAGATATTCCAGCTTCAAGAAATTCAACCTTAGAATCAGGGAAAGAATTAATCCATTCCATATTGACAAGATCCCTATCCAATTTAGAAACAATTCTTCTATCATCCGTATGAACATTAGTCCAAGTATAGAAAGAACCCGAATAAGGAAGGTCAAAAATATGACTCTCTTGAGTACAATTCCAAAAATCAAGATAATTCTGTTGAGTTAAGTTACCACCCCCCCTTTTCTTGAGGAAAAAGAATAGAATTAAAATCACCAACAACCAATAAAGGAGAAGTAAAGGAAGTGGATAACCCTTTAATATCATCCCACAGATGCTCCCTAACTCTAGCATCATTGCTCCCATACACAAAACAGACCCTAAACTTCAGATTTCTGCTAGTAGTAATTTCCACCAAAATCAATTAATCGGAAGTTTGAATAATATAAAACTGATCCTCCAAAGGATTCCAGCCTATCCAAATTCTACCAGACTCATTATTGATATAATTATCCACAAAATTCCAGTCAGGCCTTATAGACCTTCTTATTCTAACTTTATTCAGACTCTGAACATGAGTCTCAAAAATACCAATAATTGAAAGACCATTATTTCTAATAAAATTCCTAACTTCTACTTGTTTAAGAGGATCATTCAATCCCCTTATATTCCAACCTCCAAGATTAAACTTCATTATCAACTAGAGGTTTAGACTTTCTACCTCTAGCAGATTTCTTTAACTCTGATCCCCTTTGATGAATACTTTTAACACTCTTAGTCACTTGGTTTTTCTTAGACAGATAAGCTTTAGAATTACTACTTCCAATAATAGAAAAAGAACCAGATTCCTTAACCAGATTGGGATCAATATTTTCAGCTGCCTTAATATTAACACTAGACTCTCCCATGGACTTCCCAACTTCCTCAATAGCAGAAGTAACCTCCATTAAAACCTCAAAAGCATTTTTAGTCTATAGAACAGGTGGAACTTCAGCAGTATTTCCTGGATTTACCAACCCTTTAGATAAATGAGTTACAGGTGTGACAAAATCATCAAATACTCATTTCCTAGATCCCTGAGTCAAATCTTCAACATTAGTAGAGATAGCTTCAACCATAGCCTCTCCTTCCTCTGCTTCAGAATGGTCTTCAATAATATCCTCAACTATACCCTCCACTAGAGAAATTACTGGAGAATCCACATTAGTAGTCTTCTTAGTAATTTTAACAACCCATTCACTTATCAAGGATTTACCTGCACTTTGAGTTTTATGAGGGGATTTCTCACAATTAGGACAAGATGCTTCAGTGTGCCCAATTTTTTTACAATCATCACATTTTGGAGGCTTCCAAGGACATTCCACCTGAACTTTGAATGCCTCTTTCCCATCAATAACCACAGGAATTTCAGAAGGGAAATCACATGAGGTATTTATTTCAACGCAAACTCTTGCAAAATTCATCCTTGACCGCTCATAAGTCTTTTTATCAGTCATAAGTGGAGTACCTAAAAAACTAGCAATGATACCTATACCTTTTGGATTCCACATAAACATTGGAATTTTTCTCAAATTGAACCAAACAGGTGTAGTTCTCAAATCCTCCATCGATTGTTCTACCAAAGGGGACCAAGGTCTAATCAGAAAAAGTCTATTAGCAATATAAACATGTCACTAGTCTAGAAAAGGTTCTAAATGACGTTTTAAAATGACAAATTAATTACGTCATTAAGGTATTTCGAATAAATACCGTCATATAACGTGAAAATAATGGGGTCCACCATTTAACGTAAGAAAACTGTCATTTTAAAACGTGGTAATTTAGTTGGTGTGTTATTTAATGATAGAAAATTAAATTACAAAATAAATCCGTCATATATTTTAGTCTCTATGCGCCCATATTATTCTTTTATTATGTGCCCAAAAATGGCTAGTCATTGGCTTAGCAAAATGCATCTGGAATGGTTAGCATGGTTAGCCACCAGCGTACTTTCCATATGTCTTTCATGTAGATCTATATTGGTTCAGATCTAACGAACCCCAAAGTCTCCTTAAAAAAAAATGAACCCCAAACCAAAAGAGCTGAGTTCACTCTTCACCTTCACCCCGCCGTCTGTTATTTTCGCTCCGGAAACCTAATTACCCTAGAGGAGACTCTAACTCAGAAGAGTAAGAAGAAGAAGATGGCGGGTAAGTTTCAAATTCGTTTCATCTTTGTATTTGGGTTTTGCTCAAGTTTCTATCTGGTCCCTAAAAAATTGATTTTGGAGACCAAAATTGTACATGCAAATATTTTGCTTTTATAAATTGGTTAAGGTAGAAATTCGGAAGAAGTGATTTTGATTAGTTTGATTGCATGAAAGTGGTTTCTGAATTCACTTCTTCAAACCTTTCTCTCTGTTATTTTGCTAGAAAAACCTAAGAGGAAATCGAAGAAGAAGAAGATATCTAATTATAGTAATTTTCAAATCCCTTTTCATCTTTGATTCTGTTTTTTGCTGAAGCTTCTGTCTGGTTAATCAAAAAATTAATTTTTTGGAGACTAAAATATTATCTAATAAGATCCAAAAATTCCGGTTAATTTGATAAATTGGTTAATATAGAAATTGGAAATGAATGAATTTGTTTAGTTTTGTTGCGTGAATCTGGAATAGGTTTTCAAATCTATATCTGAAAATCCCTTTTTCTTCATACAATTTAATGATTATTTGATTAATGTCTGCTTTGATTATTGATCTATGTAGTGAACTAAGTTCATTCTTTTCTTATTGGTATGAGGTTAAGGATTACCCATTATAGTATAGGTTAAGGATTATAGATATGTGGGTGAATGACAGCGCTGAAAGAACTCTAATAATAAATCCGTGTAGTTGTGTCCAGTAATTCACAATTCTCCGCTCCTTTAGTTTTATCAGTTCTATTTTTAACATTTGTTGCGTTGTAAGAGAAGCTGGCGGAGAAGCTTAGCCCCTACTGCTGCTTGTCTGGCTCCTATGATACACAATTTTTATAGTATCTGTAGTTGCCTTTTGTTGGATGCTCTTGATAGTAAGTTCGCTGAACTCTCTTTATCGACTGGATTTCAGTGTTAAACATGCTTGAGAATTGTGGAAATTATATCTTATTGCTTTCTTAGTTGACTGAATAGTTAATCTTATACGCGGCACTTGAGGCTCAATGGTGTTGTGTTGTTGGTAGTATCCAAATTTCTATGGCAGACTTTCTACAGCTAATATATGCATGTTTTTATGAGTACTGACCTACCCTGGAGTACAAGAAAAACTAAATATCTTTGAACTGCTATTAACCTGCACGCATCACAAGCAGATAAGTGCGCTAACCTATACTTGCTTAAATATATCTGAATGCAACCTTTGAGTCTTAATCTCAGAGACCTAATGTGCAACATTTATTTGTGAATGAATGCGACTCAATCATCTATCTTTATTATCTTTGAGCTTTGAAGTTTACATTTGTGAATGCTATAGCTCATAACCTTTGAGTCTCAATCTTTTAGTTAATGTTGTTAAGTGTCTTTTTTTCCTCTCTTACAGGGTTCTATTGAAATGATGCAAAAGAATTACAGGGTTAGGATTCAGCTTCACGGGAGTTAGTTTGGCAGTTCATGAATTCCAAAGTATCTATCAATAGGTGAGTTTTGGTGCAATTGTATTTCATTCAATTAAAATGTGTTCATATTTGTGACAAGATACATGAATCACTTGCTAGGACACAAGGCGTACTTTTGGGGTTTTCTGTTGTTTCATATTGATGGTGTTATAGTCTGAGTCTTGCGTTCTAAGTTAGAATCCTTTCATTACGTTGAGTCTGATATCACTGGTTCTTGAGTTTGTTTGTGACCCTTGCTCTGATTTGACCCTGGTTTTATGCTTCTGTCCGTGTGTGATTCACCTGTTTTATGCTGAACTTTTAAATCGTTCTTTCCATAGCAACTTCCCATTCAAAAGTTTAGGGTTGTGGCACTTGACTTAGTGGATCTGCTCCAATATATGTTTTGTTCTTTCGTCTTTTCTTTTTAAAATAAAAGTGTCAAATCAACAACAACTTCAGCTGTCTTCCCAGCTAAATGGTTTCTCAGTGTATAAAATTTGTCCACAACCACCATAAACTTGTACATAAACTCCAGCTATCTTCCATGTTTTTGTCCAGCTATCTATATTATAATTAACTAATTATCCAATAGAATCAATAAAGTTTTTTGTTGAATGTGCATTTTGTTAATGGCTCATACTTAATCAATGAAAGATGTGATACAATAGTGACTTGTCTCGTTTATTTGGAGTCGAATGAGTATGCATGCCAAATCAAAGAAAGTAAGAGCTTTCTTAGCAGGAAGGAATACTGCTCAACATTATCTGATTGCAAATTTTAGGAATCCATTTGAAGTTTTGCATATTTACGTCTACTGTTTTGATACTACTTATGTTAATTAATATTTTGGTTAATAGTATCAATTTACTTTAAGTGGTTGTTAATGGGAAAATTGTTGTGGCTTGTGAATTTGTCTCACATATAAGGAATTAGTAACTCCATTTGATAGCCATGGTGTTCTGAATGCTGAATTTAGAACAAATTTTTATTTGATTTGATCCTTGTCTTACAAATTATTGACTAGCATCATATTGATTTTTATGTATGTCATTTAGGTTTACTTGAAGTGATGTCTATTACACCTCCAAGCAAAGAATGGATGGATGCTCCACGACAGTCAACTCAATTTTTGGAAGGAGTTGAATCATTTATCAGGTTCACAAAAGATACTCGAGGGGCAGATAGATTATACCTCTGTCCATGCTCGAAATGTAAGCTCTTTTCAGCAAAAAAACAATTTCTCTAGAGGAAACACATTAGCATTTGCAAAAATCTGGTATCCATAAGGCATACAGATTTGGATACATCACGGAGAACAGCCTCGTCCAGATGTTGTCAATGTTAATCCAGCTCCTAATTAACCTAGTAATAATGTTCATTGTGAAGATTCTGGTCAGAGAATGGTCGACATGTTCAGTGACCTCGATAACAACATGGAAGAGTGTTTCAATTAATACATTCTTCTCAACCTATCCAAGTTTTTTATTGCACTGATGAGCCTGATAAGAAGCAACATAGCGTTCTAGAATCTCCAAAACAACAAGGTCCTAATGTGAATGCTTTTGGGGATCCTTTTTTTTTATCAACACCACTACGCATTCCAACAATGGCTCGCGACAATATTTATCAATACTGGATTTTGAGTGCAATTTTTCATTATGCTACAAATTTTACTTTAATTTTTTTCCTAATATACTTCTTGAATTGTTTTACTTTGGATCTCAGTTTACACTCAGATATTCAATAATGATAAAATATTGAGTTGCAATTAATTTGAGTTTAATCCTTTTTATTTTTTATATTTATTATTATTACAATTGAGCAATGGATTTTTTACTATAATTACACAATTTTGATGCAAATTTCAAATCACCTCAATCCGAAAGAATGGAAGCTTCAACTTCTTCAGTTTTACTTGAACTCGTTCAAATTTAGGAGAACTTTAATCAAAAAATATTTATAGTCTTTTTTTTTTGTTATAATTGAAGTGTCAAAGTATTGATTATGCAAGTAAATTTTGAAGCAAATCGTCTCAATTCGAAATGATGAAGTTCCAGTTCTTTAGTTTTCCTCGAACTCGTTCCAACTCGATCAAATTTTCAACTAAAATGTTGATTCTTGATTATGCAAGTAAATTTTGATACCAAACGGTTATCAATTCGAAATGATGAAATTCCAGTTTCTTCAGTATTGCTCGAACTCGTTCCAACTCGATCAAATTTTAAACTAAAGTGTCGATTCTTGATTATGAAAGTAAATTTTAACGCAAATCGTCTCAATTCATAAGGACGAAGTTTCAGTTTCTTGAGTTTTGCTCTAACTCGTTCCAACTCGATTATATTTTCAAGTAAAGTGTCGATTCTGGATTATGCTAGTAAATTTTGACGCAAATCGTCTCAATTCGAAAGGATGAAGTTCCAGTTTCTTCAGTTTTGCTTGAACTCGTTCCAACTCGATCATATTTTCAAGTAAAGTGTCGATTCTTGATTATGCAGGTAAATTTTGACACAAATCATCTCAATTTAGAAGGATGGAGTTCAGGTTTGTTCAGGTTTTCTCGAACTCGTTCCAACTCGATCAAATTTTCAAATGAATTGTTGATTCTTCATTATGCAAGTAAATTTTGACACAAATCATCTCAATTCGAAAGGATGAAGTTCCAGTTTCTTCAGTTTTTATCGAACTTGTCCAACTCGATCAAATTTTCATCTAAAGAGTCGATTCTTGATTATACTAAACTTTGACGCAAATCGCCTGAATTCGAAAGGATAAAGTTTCAGTTTTTTCATAATTATGAGCGAAACTCGACAATTACCCTGATGAATGCAACATGCCATGAAACTAAAGATCGACCTGATTACGATTAAGACCTGGAATTATCACAACGACTAAAAAGTATTATGTAACTCTAATTTCTAATTTTATTTAAATTTTTGTGGAGATATAATATAATATAATTCGGCCGACCGAGCGAAACGAGGGAGGACTCTATATATGGTGACTTTGTGTCAATGTGAAGCATGACTTTTTTTTTCAATTTGACACAAAAAGATTTTGTGTTTGTAACCAAAAGAAATTCAATCAACAATGAAAGGACTAACTTGTCCCTCCCTTTTAGTCCAATTACTATAACTCCTTATGTATCATATTTTTGTAATGGTATAATTGCTAACCAAACTTTAATATAACATATTTAAAAATCCGTGCCTTGGAATTTTTCAAATTTGGTCTCGTTGGAAAGGTTTTAAAAAAATCTACGCAATGAGTATAAACAACAATATAAAATTTAGAATTTTTATGAAAAATTTGGAGGTGATTATCATTTTAGGCACATTTTTCGAAAATTAAATGTATATCCATTATGCAATCCACCACAAAAGATACATAATACCTTTTGTTGCCATATTTTGGTTTATGCATCGACTTATTTTCTGCTGCAACTAATAAAACGATGTACTACTTCCATTTCAAGAAAAGTGATACTTTCACTTTAGGAATAATTTTCGAAAATTGAATGCATACCCAGTATGCAAACCACCACAAAGGATGCATAACACAGTATGCAACCATATTTTGGTTTATGCATCAGCTAATTTTCCGTTTTAGGAAAAATTGATATTTTCACCCTGTGACAGGAAAAATAATTTTTTCACGCCGTGTCAGATTTTTTTTTTTACGCCATGTCAGAAAAATGATACTTTTAATACTTTCGCGTCGTGTCAGGAAAAATGATACTTTCACGCAGTATCAGGAAAAATGATACTTTCACACCGATTTCTTCGGTCGGTCGTCCCATCGTGGCAGCGGTCACTAGTAATTCTCACAAAATAATTTTAACAAAAAAAACATTTACATTTTTTTTTGTTGGTGTTGGTCAACCATAGTCAAAGTTGATAAAAAAAATATTAAAGGTTAACCATTAAAAAGAAAAGAAAAAGACAAAAAAGAGGAAGACACGTGTCTTTGATGTCCTTTGGTGTTACCGATGTAAAAAGGAGTTTCTCCCTAGTCTAGATCCAGCGATTCATCTCTATCTCTAACTTAAGTAAAAAAAATCTCTTCAAATCTCATATTCTGGCAGAAAATTAGGGGTTCTCAGAGAAGATTTGGTCCGCAATTTTGGAAATATTTTTGCATCGCCGTAGGATTAAAATCTGATGTAAACAAGAATATATTGACAAGGAATGGAAGAAGAACAATTTTTTTTCCGATTTGAACCCTAACAGTTTCATTTTGGGCAGGATGAAAGCAAAAGAAAATCCTCTTGGGTTGGATTATTCCCGCTTGGTGTTCTTGAACAACTATAATTTCAACTCTCAAATCAATTCAGAGATGTGAAGAGATATCTCTTTTTTGGGGGATTATTATTTCAGAGATCAAAAACGTCCTAGGTATATCTTTTTTATTCTTATTTATAGCTGAATAACTTATGATTTTTAATTGGAAAGATTCATGAGTTCATAATCTTTGATTGAATCTGAACTTGGGTTACATAGGATTGTTGTGGTGGTGTAATAATTCTAAATAACATATGCCTTTTGATTGAAAAGATGCATGGGTTTCAAATCTGACTATTTTTGGATGAATCTGGACTTAGGCCACATAGAATTAGTGACTATTGTTGAATTTTGATTGTAAAATTGATATTCTATATCTAGCTTTCTTTGTGATTTGATTACGGTAATTCCAAGAATAATAATCACCAAAACATATGTACATATCTACTATTTTTAGGCAACTTTTGCTCTAGCATTGTCCCATCTAAACCTCTCTGCCTTTCCTTATATTTTGTGTCCAATGATGCATAGAGCATGTAAACCACAGGTATTAGTAGTGTGGTAGGCCTGTATAAGTTTATTCCATTATTGTCTTTGGTTGAACTACTGAGTCTATAGACTACTGATAAACATTGATTGATATATCTGAAATATGTAGAATGTATATTGGTAGTGGGAATTTATCATGCTTAATGCTTCCTAATTTTATTGAATCAACCTTGTGATCCTTTGAAGTTAAAGACGAATATGTAACCATCCATTTTCTTCTTTTGTTAATAAGTTTTGTTACCGGTCCAGGAGGTCCTTGATATTTTAATCTCGTTTGTTAATATTTCAGATAACTGGAGGGAGTGCGACCACTTCTTTTTCGAGGGAATGCAGCCCCATATTGAACTGGCCTCCCTCTCCTCATAGACATAGCCGAATAGTATCTGAATCATCAGGTCATGGTGAACATAGTTTAGGGAGCCAACCGGATGGAACTGTGTTAACCCATGGATCAGACTAAGCCCTTAATTCACAAGATAATGAAATTGAGAACATTCATGAAAACAATAATGGTAATGTTAGATATCTTTTCATTGATTTCCCTAGTTTTTAAGTTACATCAACTACAATTTATTTGCTTCTAGTAAGTTTTGTTCCTTCAAATACATTCTCATATAAATCACATATGGTTTATTACTTACTCTAATTTTTGTTTTTTCCAACCTAGATGAGCGTTGGCCAGTATTTTTGAGCATTATATAGCATTAATGGAATGGGCCAGCACAAGGTGTACCTAGAAGGTGACTTGAAAAGGTAAATTCTTAACACTATATAGCATTTTTGAGTGATTATTCTTATGTAATTTTGTTTGTTTCATCAGTTTCAATCGAATTGGTTTTTAAAGTTCACTATTAACTGAAGAAACCCAGGTGGTTAGATTATATAAAACGTGATGCTATAGAATAATTACTTATCTAAAGAGCTAATGGAATTTTGATGCACTTATTTTTTCAGTAAAAACCTCTTCTTTATTGTCCTAAAGATGTCGTCTTTTGATGCAAAATTGTGCGAATATTTGATGCATTGTGTTGTCACAAGAAAAGGAAATTCCCATTGGTGAGATATATAGGCCATACGTGTTTATGAAGACGCATATAGTCACCCCAGATGATAATCCCTCATCTTCTAAATCACTGGAAGCTGCAAGACTAGTAAGTTTTCCTGTTTTGTTTAACATTATTTATTGATATTGATGATATCAGTTAGTCTCTGATTTTAGTTGGATTTTGTTGATGTGTAGGCATTGGTGAAGGAGGCATATGATAAAGATCCTTCAACACAAAAGTATTTGAACACACCGACCTTGTTTTCAAGGTTAGTAGTGAATTTGTTATTACTTAAATCTTTTTGCTTCTAATTTTCAAATTGGATGGCGATAGTGATTACGTTGCTCTCTTACAGTAATTCTTACTGATTTGGTTTGAAATTGTTCTCAATCTCTTATAATCACATTTCCATACTGTAATACTGCTGCATCTATAAAACTGTCTTATTTATATTTTAGTAGTAATTGTTGCTTCAAGTAGCGAGCACCAACACCACTATGTAGATTTCATTAGTTTTTAAAGTAGTAGTTTTGAACTCGTGATAACATATGCTTGAGGACTTAAGTGCTAGATTGTATTTGAACAATTTGTTAATAACTGAAGTTTCCTTTCCGTGTATACTATTATTGTCGACTCGTGAATTGCCGGTGACTTTCCATCTGTTAAGTAGTCTAAAAATTTCCCTTGTGTTACATTAACTGTTTAACTGAATTTCAATGAATTTGAACTCTTATATATGGCTAGATATTTGGTGCTATTTGAAACGGATACGTACGCGGAATGGGTGCTGGTGTTTCGAAATCTCAGTTTCTTTCTTCTGAGTTTATGAAGGCCAAGCTGCAGGAAGAGAAGCACAATGTGTGGAAAGAGAAGCAGAAAACCGAAGCTTTGAATGCACAGTAGGACGCTTAAATACAGAAAAACAACACTGGAGTACATCATCAGATCTCTAATCGCTCTTATCAGCAGGTGACCTCGAATAGATTTCAGTAATGTATAGTCAGATCGTAATGTTAACAACATGATATGTTAAACTGACTTTCTCTTGTTACATATACAGGATATTAGGATGCCATTAGCTAGCACTCTTGTCATTTGGTCTTTGGTTTTTGAGGAACTTGAGGGTCTTTGATTTTTGAGGAACTTGAGGAAAAATCCAATTGTATATGCTGATACCAAGCAGTTGATTGATGACAATTATGACTGCATGCTTAGAGGAAATCATTGAGCCAAGTGCAATGTTGTGCGACAGAGATGATGTTGTATTTCGGGATGTTAAAATGGGTGAGTTTATTAAGTGGCCAAAGGCCTATGTGACTCCCATAGGAGAACGATCAAGTTAGAGTGTCGGTGACAGTAGATTGATTATTTTTTAATTTTCAATATGTAAGTAGGGGTTGCTAGGATGTCTTCCGATTTGTATTCGAATATTCTATTTTCTTTAAAGAAAATATTAATATTAACAAAATTTAATTTTAGGTTCTACGTCGAATTACAATTTTGTTTCACGTATTAATTAATTTTGATTTTATATTTTATTTTGAATTTGAATTACTTTATGATACGCCAAATTTAATTCTAAACGATTTCAGATTCACAAAATCTGAATCAGTAGCATTCAGATTCACAAAATCTGAATACCAAAATCTGAATCCGTAGCCAAAAAATGATGGAATATTCTCATTAGAATTTGTAATTTTTATTTTATGAAAACACCTCCAGTAATAACCGATATAAACCGTTGCTTTATTTAACATACAATAACCGTGTTTTTTTTAATGGCATACATCAACCGTTATTTTATTTCACACATAATAACTATGCTTTTTTTATGGCATAAATCAGCTGTTATTTTAAGTAACACACAAAAACTGTGATTTTAAATCACAAATTTTAGGCATCATACTTAATAACATTATCGATGTGTCATTTATAAAGAGTCACACCAAATAAATAACAGTTCGAATAACATATGAAAACCGTGATAAATCATGTTTTATAACAGACTTCATTCGTCATTTATAGACCCTTCTGGACTAGTGTGTCCTCGTTCTAGTACAGCTTGTCTATCATCCTCATGATTAAATTCAAAGACAAAAGTTGCATCACTATGAAGAGTCATATGAACCTAACCTTTGAGTTTCCAAATACGCACTGTGACGCCCCAAGTACTAAACCTTCTTATCTAATAGGATTACAAACTAATTGAAGCATAATATCTAGACTAACGATCTTAATATTTTCAGCTACAAAAGCTAAGCCCAAAAGCAATCCCATACACTCTGATACTGTATAAATGAAGATCTCTCATATGATACGAATATAACCATATGTTGTTTACATAGAAAGTATACATATATAAATATGTAAACATCTTCAATTCGATGAAAACTTTACTCTACGGAAATGAATATCTTCACGTGCGCCTTTTCTTCCGAATACTGAAACTGAAGTGGGAACGAATGAGGACATCATCCCAAAATGAGGGCTCAATGAAAACATATAACTCTCAAGTAATCACTAACATGCTTCACAGTTCAGAAAGAATATAAATTGAAAGAAACAAGAAGAAACTAATCATTCAACTATTTATGTATCAGGAATCAAGTGTCACTCTAGCCTCGCCAAACTCATTGGAGAAGACGACGCGAGAGCAACCTAATCAAGAATAATAATATCGTTCACACAGAGTGCCCATACAAACTATGATTCAGAATATTACAATCACGATCAGAAAGTTAGACGAACAAGTATAATATGCACACGAGTGATTTACCAAAAATAAAATAGTATATATAATAGCGAAACGTGGAAGAATCCGCCCTACTAGGTAATATTAAAACGGGGAAGAAGCCGCCCTACTATATATTAATTATATACTATCGAAACGGGGAAGAAGCCGCCCTACTAATATATTGAAATGGGGAAGAAGCCTCCCTACTAAATAATATTAAAACAGGGAAGAAGCCGCCATACTCAACTTAGCAAAGAGCCGTGGGGAATCACAGACACTCCTTGCGGGGAAATCATACAACACATATTACACGCACATCAAGACACATACAAGCGTTTACATTGATAATAAAACACACAAACATGTCTAGATAAATAAAGACTCATCATGCTCGCAATATAAAGAATGATTAATGATTACAAGAAGGTTACAGAGTTCCCACCTATTTTGATAACAAGCCTCGCCTACCTCGAGATCCTCAATCCACTGGTTCAATCTTTGAATCGATCGTTGTAAATGAAGAATAACTGCTAATCACACAAGCACTATAAGAATTAGCCAAAAGGCTCATATCATAATCTTATACAAGTCTCTAGTTATAGACTAAATGAACTATCAATTTGTTCTAAGCCCATTTATGGTTCTACACCTTTCATTCTCTATCTTTAGCATATCTAAAGTTTATTAATCCAATAAGGTTTATTCTATAGTCCATTGAATAGGTCTTATGAAGATCCACAACTTTGTAGAAGAAACCAAAGGCTAATTCAGACTATAAGGGGTCTAATTCATCAAGATAGGAAAACTAACTCTAAGCCCAAGTTCAAGGGCCTGATCCTCCACGACCCACTAGTCCAGACCATTACACAAGGCCTGGCCCAACATGGTTAACTAACGGTCTCTAACTGTCAAAGGAGTCAACTAACAGTCAACATCTAAGTCCAAGTCAAAGTCCAGTCAAAGGTCAATAGTCTAACTCGGTCCACTGAGTTTATACTGAGTCGAAACGATCCAACTCAGTCAGATACACTGAGTCAGCTAAGCAAAACCAAATTAGACTGAGTAAGTTCAGTCAGACATGCCAAAGGTTCTTACACAACTGCAACTCTATATTTATAACTCTAAATCAAGTTCAACTTCAATCTATACATACATCAGTTTATTCAAATAGAATTTAACAATTCAATTACAAACATAACTATAGCCTACCTGCAGTTCAGCAGTTCCAATTTTCCACATCAATCCCTATTTACAACTCTACAATCACCATTCTCAGTATTACAACTCCAAATACTTTAACTGGAACTATTAATTGGGGGATATGGATTTTAATTGGGGGATATGAATTACTTCCCCCAACCATTTGTGGCTGATAAGGGGTGTCTTTTGGGTGCGAAAATACCAGAATATCCCTTCATTAATTAAAAAACATTATGAAATTACTGTAATGCCCTTTCCCTAAAACAATAAAATCTAAATACCAAATTCATATATCCCCCAATTCAATTTGTACCGGCATAGGGTTAGGTTTAGAAATATTTTTTTTCTTCATCGTCTTCCTCATCGTTCATTCTTCATCGACGATTAATCGTTGAATCAAAAATTTCTTCGTTGACTAACCTACCATAACCATGCCTCCACGAAAGAAATCAAAAGAAAAACGGAACACTAAATCGATTGCTCAACAAACACATGAGCAAAGAATCGAGAACATTGCTCAAGAACTAGAAGAGGAAGAAGCATCCAACTCGGATGATCAACCAATCATGGCTTCTCTGAGAAGGTAAGTGTTTTTTTAGCTCATTTATGATTGTTTTAATCGATTTTTAGCCATGGGTTTAGGTTAGAATCGCCAAAATTGGTGAAACTGTGGAGTTGCAGAGAAAACCGGCATTCAATCTTAGTTTGAACACCAAGCCGGTTTAACTTCCTGAACCTGAAATATCAATACCGGCATACGATAGTAGTTGAACACCAAACCGGCTTGAGTTCATGAAAATTAGATTTTAGGACCGGCATTCGAACTGGGTTGAAGGCTATTCCGGTAGTCAACTAAAAACACACAGGAATTTTTTTTTTTTTTACCGGCATTATATCTAGGTTTCGTCATTGCCGGTTTTGAAATACCGGCATCAGGTAGTTCAATTCGTGCAATATCAACTCAACCTTCATTTGTAACTATTCAATTCCATATCCTATACACGTACACACTTCCTACACCAGTAACTATATCACAATTCTTCACATTCACTGTCAATCCAACACATCCACCAAGACCAACTCCACTGACCACCATTACTTGCAACTCCAGCTCTTCTCATTCTAAGCTATGTGACAAACCCATCATTCATCTTCATAAACAACACTGCCAGTTCATATCCAAGAAAATACCCACATCAACCTCAGTTTAAACTTCAACAACTGCAACTATCATCCATTATCATTTCTCATTCAATAATAACTCATAAACTTAATAACAAACTTGAACTAATTAACAGAAGAACAATTACCTCCAAGCTTCTCTGAACTTGAATCTCTTCGAACCAACACCACCAGTTCTTAGTTAAACCCTAACTCAAATTGGGGAAGAACACTTGAACTATGATGCACCGATACTGATACGGGGATACTGATACGGTGACACTGATACGGGGATTCACCATTTTTCTTAAAATGGGGATACGTGATATGGTGGGATACGTGTATGTATTAAAAAATATTTAATATAATAATAATTCATTTTACTAAAAAATCATAAAATAAAAAATTCAATAGATACTATTTTGAATATAAAGTGAGCAAACATTAAATTTTCAGCATTTTGGGTTTCAGTTTTACTTATGTTAATTGAAGGGATAAAATCATATGTACTCTGAATTCTCTCTAAACAACATGGAGAACATGATTACCCAATAAGCATTAAAGCTAAATTTTTCTAACACCGTTTTTTTGTTTTTTTTTGTTAAAGCACCATGAAAATAAATACCAAGTCTTTTTTCTTTATAGTCAACAAGTTATTAGGTTTATATATAATTATTCGATATGTTCATGAGTACAAATATCTATAAATATTTAGATTTTATGTATAAATTTATAAATATAAAGATTTTGTATAAAAAAAATATATGTTATATTATATGAAGTATCCCCTCATAGAGTATCTGAGAGGTATCCCGGCGTATCCCCTACCCTTTTTGTAATTAAAAAAAGGTGACACTTTAAATGAAGTATCTGATACGTATCCCCAGGTATCCCCAAGTATCCCATACTGATACGGCGCCGATACGGATACGTCACCAATTCTTAAGTATCCGTGCTTCATAGCACTTGAACCCTATTTCTTCAAATCTTCTCTGTGAATCAAAAATCAGCTATTAAATCTTCTTATTTGCATTCAACACATAGAACCCATCTTCAATTGATCTTCTAGAGTATCAATTTCATCTTCGAACTCACCACCGCGATTCTACTGAAACCCTAATTCAAATATCCATAATGATTCTCCATTGAATCAACTTCAAAACGCTAATTAAACACCAACCCATTCGATCTTCATCCAACAGAAACTCAAAACTCCTATTAATCATCACCTAATTGAACCCAAATAATTTCTTAGAAACCCTAACTCATAATTTTATGTTTTTCTCCAATCTCTCATTTTCTCGGCTTCTATTGACTAAACAACTTCATCGCCACAACCCACCATCATCTATCAGCACCACTGGATGATTTTCCTCGAATTCACTCTCAAATTCCTCACTCGGCTGAAGAACAGAAGAAGGCAGTGAAAAGAAGAAGGAGAAGAAGAATGGGGAAGAAATAAAAGGAATCGAGTATATCTACTCGATTGGGATAAGACCAACCAAAACACTGACGAGCGCAACACCTGGATAAATGGCAGCCACAAGATTAGTATTCACGATTACTATTTTACCCTTCATGTATCTCAAGTGATATCTTCTTCGTCCGGTGTCCGAATGACACGTTCGAGTAGTCCGTTCCGCATAACTTTTTGAGATCTAATCAATGATACTACTTTTGTATCTAGAACGTTGTTAGATTTAATTTCTATCAGCTAACATTTGTCTCTAATAAAGCGAGTCATTAGCGGCTTAATCGTCTCTTAATAATCGCTAGACCAGTCAAACAACGTTGACGAGCTTGAGGGTCCTTACACGCATAAGAGAATTCTTCACAAAATAATAAGGCAATTGACGGCCTACAAAAGACCCTACAACTAGATTCTCAAATTGTTTGATATTATCTTCAAAATCAGAAAAGGAAACTACAATTGCCTTCTTACCATTAAAAAATTGAGGAGCTCAATACCCTAATTCCTCCTGCTTCATATGTTGTTCCTTATTAGCTTTAGAAGCCATAGCAGCACAAGAACCTTTGCTAGTACCAGATTCAACTCTATTCGACTGGAGATTGGGTTTTCCTCCACTAGAAGAAGGAAGAGAAGGAAACATCTCCATAACATCATCATCCTTTAGATAATCAGAAACACCACCTCCCTGAGAAGATCCCTCCATCACCTTGGGAGAAGAAGATGGAGGAAGAATTAAAGAAGAAGAAGAAACAGCACCACCACCAGACGGTGGTGCCATGAGAAGCTAAGTCGAACCAGAAAGGAAAAAAGTCAAGATCGAATCGCCCTGGTCAAAAATTAACGGCCAAGGTCAGAGCTCAACCCTGCTCCCAATCTTAATGTCCCGAGCAAATTGGAAAGAAAAATGCAGGTGCTAACTCTAAAGATCGGAATCGCTAATTTGTATACAGAATTGGTGTGATAAGTAACAAGACGTCGGCTTATTTATTTATTTATTTATTCATTTTTTTTTTTTTTTTGACGGAAAGAAAATTCTTAATTTTTTGACGGCCAACGGCAGCCGATACTCGTTTTGACCGGTCAAAGTATACAAATATCGGTAGGCTGTAGCAGTAAATACAAAGGGAAAGAGAGAAGAATCCTTGCTTCTCTCTCCTGCTGCTTCTCTTCTTCTTCTTCTTCTTCTAAAATCCGCCTCCACCACCACCACCACTTCTTAATTAGTTGTTGATGAGGACGAATAGTCTTCTTCTCAATGTTCATCTTCTTTCTTTTATCAAAAATATAGTACCATACGAAGAATCTGATTGGCTTGAAATGGGTGAACCTATCTATCTTAATCCAAATACACTGGGGAGATCTAGTAACTAAAGTTGTACTGGTTGGATTCTGTATACTTGGTGATTGATTCTTTTCTTCTATTGATCTTACTCATCTGAAGTCTCGAGATCGAATACTACTGGTAATTTTTCATTTTCTTTTGTGAAATTGATACATGTTAATCTTCGATTCTGTCAATAATTTGATTTTGGTAGTTGATTTTTATGGAAATCGAGTAAACAATTGATTAAGACGAACAGAAGTAAAAATAAAATTTTACTCTGGATATACTGTCGAGAAAGTTGCCAAAATCCTTATTAGTAGAAGGCCTGTATTGTAATTTATTATGTTCTTTAACAAGAAAAATAAAACAATGTCTAATCTATGTCTTTAATTATATCACATATAATTGTCTAATCTCAAATTCGTGTTTAATTATATCATCCAATCTGATGGATTAGAGGTTTTGTTGGCGGAATTTCTGTATCTTGAGTTTATTGCCAGGGATATATACAAGCTGCAGTTGTAGCATTTGATGATTATAGGTAGGTATTCAAGAATTAAGAAAATTAGATGTCCAGGTTTTGTATGTGATGCTATTTTTAATCTTTGATATCGATTTTTCGCTTCTATTTTGATTATAGGTAAACTTGGTAACAGCTCCATGAACAGAGATGCAATGGATGCTCATGCCGCAGCTTTTCTGCTCTCAGATGTTCAGTGGGGGGCGGTTCTGTTAGGTTCTTTGTGCATCAGAGTATTTTTTGAGAAGCTCATTTAAATCCTAAACTCGATGAGGTATGTTCACTGTTGTAAATCTTTTAAGCCAAGAATACTTGTGTGGGCATGTCATTTTACTTATCGGACTGTTTTGTGGGGTGCTGTAGAGTTACCTGTATTTATGGTGTTTTGCTTTTGTCCTTCAAAAACTCAGCATGTTAGAACCATGCAGTGACTAATGCATCTTCAAAATAATTGTGGTAAAGACTTATCAATTTTTTTGCAAGTAATGTTCTTGGTTGCATAAAATTCATACATAAGTTAGCTTCTACTCATGTGTATCTTAGGTTTTTAGAAATGAACGGGATTCTATTATTATTTTTAGAAATTGGTTAGCATGAATATGACTAAACGGTAAATGATTATTTTGTAAAATTACATTAAAAGAAATGTTTTAAACTGTAATTCCCTCCACCTTTCAAAGAATGATGTTTTCAATTTATTTTTTGTCCTCCCAGAAGAGATGTTTAACAATAATTATGTATATTTTTGTAAGACTACGTGTTTATTTCTCTTAAAAGTGGTGCAAATAGTGAAACTATCACTCTTTAAATGGTGCACATATCGTAGTTAACGTGCACTGTTGTAATTTTTTAGTGTCATAAGCGCACGGATGTGGTTGTTGAGTCGTATGCTATGTTGGCCTATGTATCATGCTGTGCTAAGTGTGGATGGCTGCTATTAAAGGGACTAGGGAGGGAATGATCAATTTTCACCTTGTGGCGCAAGGGAAGAGGTCAAAGATCTTGATCTCAAGTAAGTTAATTTCATGGTCAATTTTACTTTTTGTGATACGTAGCTAACACCTCTATGGTTACCATGCATAAATCAAACCACTACTCACCTTTCACACAGGTCCTTTCCATTATCAAGTGCCTAGAGCTGAGCAAAACACAGCACACCTTAGGATTTTGACATGTGAGGGTAGTGGTGCTAATATAATGTTCTTTTTCTCTCCTCTAGGGTTTCACTGTTTTGTTTCTCAGTAGAAAGTTCCACTCCCTGTTCAATTCCTCTCTTATGTTCTTCCATAAACCTTTGCAATTGCATCTGGGTAAGATTTTACACCCTAAATATCGGTAACTAAGCTGTGTTAGCTCGGATCTGTTAAGGGTGTTGATTACCTTTGACTTTGAGTATCTGGTTGAACCTCTATGGTGTAATAGAATCCCCCCTTGTCTCTCTTTAAGCAATTTCAGAAAAATGCAGAAAAGAACCTATGTTACCAATGAAAATGCCAAGTCAACAAGCAGAAAATCTCCTACGCTTGTTCAACAGAATATTCTCCAAATTAAGAACCCAATCCTATTAACAGTCACATATGTACTTTCTTCATCCAAGAAATGCCCTATTATTTCTTCCTCTACTTCTAGTTCCGTCAGTAGTACAGTTAATTTCAAGGAAACCCACCCAGAATTGTGTAAATACAGGTTATTGTATGGGGGACTTATCAAGTGCATTTGTAACAATAAGCCTTTTCAGTGTTGGTATCAGGGATTTCAGAATGTAGATCGAAAACTCATGTTTGAAATTGTTAACTTAGAGATAGAAGTTCTGATGCTAGGGAATGATGTGAGAGAAAGACAATACACATAGTTTTCTATTCTGGTCTGTTTGGGTCATCTGATTTGAAGCATATGTTGATCTGAATTTCAAGAAGTCTACGTGTTAGTTACCAAGCTGCTACTGCTTTTTAATCAAAACGAATTGCAATGTGGGAGACTTGATTCAACAACCGTACAAATATTAACAATAGTATTGTCATTTTTTTCGTACTCAAATGCATGTTTATTTTGTTTTACTGTTTTCTAGTATGGTAGAGTTTTGTTATGGTTCAGTTTTGTCAAGTTAGACGCTGAATTAGTTGGTGTTGAGAATTTGTTACATCATAATTTGTGGCGACGATTGCTAGCAAAGAATTAATAATGTTATTATAGGGTTCTTGGTTTACATATTAGTCAACTTGGTGGAGGTATTCAATCGAGTCTTTTTAGGCACACCATCTGCACAACTGTTATAACTTATAAGTTATAACAGAGGTATGCTCATGAATTTTTATAGAATTATTGTGCAGTAACATGATCCAATCACCCTTCTGCTCTGCCAAATCATCCATGTTTCTATTAGGAATATTCAACAAACCTTAGCAATACTTAGATGTTAGTGTTACATGGCAGTTTTGGAATGCCGGACCTAAATTGCTAGTTCTATTTCAGGTGAAACTATGCTTTGCTAAGTTTTAAATTTGGATTAGGGTAATCTTTGGCATGCATAACAAATGGTTGTGTGTTAATACATAAGAGATTACTCAAGGACTTCTCTTAAAACGTAGTTGGTAACCTGACAGATTATAAAAGCTCTTTGCTGATTTTAATGTTGTTCCCGATGAGGGTGAACAGAGGCTGATCACACCAATCGAAATAGAGAAAGATTGGGATTTGTCTCCAGACAGAGATGCTGCTCATAATTTGGAGGATCTGGTAATACTTTAGATATCTTCCCTTTGGATTTTTTTTTCCTTTATGTTATCAGTTTCCTACAATATATTCGATCAACCTGGAGTGTTGCTAATCCTGTACATGCTATAAATAACTGTGTAGTTGTTTCTCCTTTCTCTTCCTGTTTCTGGCCCTTTTTATTTATTTTTTATGTTTATACCATTCCAAGTTTTTAGAAACCTGATTCTTCTTCCACGTTTTACAGACTCCTGTCTAATTCTGCCCAGAAATAGAAAAGTAAGTATGGAAGAATCCTTACCTGGTGAAAGAACGGGAATTCGTAAATATGAACCCGAAGGTCCAGAACTTCTGCCTTAATCAGAACCTATGATGCCTGCAATCCCCATCCTCCAGGAATCCATGAAAAAGAAATTGATATTGGCATTCCTGACACCAGTATAAAGGACATGGCAGCGATGTACACATGGGGAATTTATCATCTTGTGCTGAAGCAAAAACTACGGGAATTGGGTCGCTTTAAGTGGATGTCATTCTTTTACCTCACAGGTTCTACAAGCGCTTCCGCTCAAGGGAAATTGGAAGGATTTGAATTTCTAGACAACTTCAAGATTCCAGAAGAGTATGAATCTTTGTATATGAAGATCTTTGAATAGTATGGGCATATGGCAACCAAGAAAGTCATCAAGTTCAATAATGCTATGTTACTCGCAGGTAATGAACCATTCGATGTCTTGATACGGGATAGATAGAGAAGTTGAAAGTCATGAACAGGTATTGGAAGCAACGCAGGTGAAATATGTTGGCCTTTTGACAAGAAAAGAGGTAAAAATTCAGATATGGTTAGCTGAGCTTTTGATCTTTCCCGAGATAGTTGGCATATTCCAGATTTTGTGGGTGATTTGCAAGAAGGATCATATATATTCCATCTGTCTAAATTTATTTGCTTCTTGTAAATGGGTGTTGTGTTGGCAGGTCAGTAAATTTTATGGCAGTAGGGGGGGAGCATCTTTTGTTAAACACCAGTCTGCTAATATAATCTGTTGAAGTTGTTATTTAGACTAGTAAGACCACATGTGCGATGCACATGCTTGATTTTGATTGTTTTAACAACACCAAATTTGATGGTAATGAAAAAAAAAAAAATTTATTTTTAATATTCTTATTTGTACTTATTATGTAGATAATTCAAAGAGTTTTCTGAATATATTAATTTTACAAAAATCCGGTATGTATTTTGAAATATATCAAGTTTTAAAATTTTTAAATCTAATTTTAAAACAATGACATTCATGTAAATATATAATTATTGGTTTAATATATATTTTTATCTTAAATATATATGCATAGTAATGATTGATATTTAAGGTCATATTAGTAATATCAATGTGACACCAAACTATTTTGTTTTTTTTTGTGACTAACCAAAAAAGACTTCACCAAAAGGGGATCTTTTCTTTATTATAGTAAGATTGTTCGGATGCAACCCATGCCTCAATAGAAAGGGCAGTCTCTGGTGGCTAGTGTTGATACAACAAATTAGTTGTAGTTGATTTATTAGGCCGATCGAGCGAAGCGAGGGAGGACTCTATATATGACGACTTTGTGTAAATGTGAAGCGTGACATTTTTTTCAATTACACAAAAAAGATTGAATTTTGGTCCGGACACCTGGAAAAGACTAAGTTGTCCCTCTAAATCAAATTTTACTTTTTTTCCTTTAAACATTTTCGTAAATAAACCAAAGAGGAAGGGGAATAAGGTATTAGATATTTTCGTAAATAAACCAAAAAGGAAGGGCACAACAGTAAATGCATTTTTATATATTTAAAAACCTCCTATATTTCAAACTACAAGTCGTATTTTTATAAATTTTATATATTTGGAAAGCCCTTTAAATTAGCTAAGCAATGAGCACAAACAATGATATCAAATTTTTGTTTTTCAATTTTTTTTATTATTCTCCAAATTTTGTGTCTTTTCTCATTAAAAATTAGTCATAACTTAAAATTAGACATATCTTAAAAAAATTGAAAAAAACTACAAGAAAAATAAAATGATTGGCTAAGTATAAAAAACAACTAATTTTAAAATGAAAAGCACAACATATGGTGTTGAATCACCACCAAATTATTTGCAAAGTAAAAATATACCATGGCCTACATGTTTGGAAAAATGATACTTCCACGTCGTGTTTGTAAAAATTATTCCTTCGTGCCTTCTCAGGAAAAATAATATTTTCACCCTACGGCGGAACTAAATTGTGAGCAAAAAATTTAGTTTTACTTCAATTTTTTCGGTCGGTCATCTAGTTATATTTTTACATGTTTATGCTGATCTTTTCTTAATAGAAGTGGAGATTCCAGGATTCAGTCTACAGGTTTTGATGCTAAAGATTTTTGCTTATTCATTAAACTTCTAACCCTCTACACAATTGTGAATGGATCCTTGAATCCGTTCATGTTCTTCACCAGGAATTCTGTGACAGCATTCTGTGATGTAAAAACCTGAAATCTCTTCATAATGGCCCAATGCCAAGGGAATATCAGCAAATCTGAAATCTGAAGTATATATTAATTAATCTAGTTTTGCTCCATTTGAAAATTTGTGAAACTTAAAATATTGAAGACGGAATCCTGTCATACAGCCTCAGGGGGTTAGCTGAAAATGCACTACGAACTTGATGCACAGAACTGTTTCGATAAAATGATGATTCAATTTGTTCCATCCAAAAATAAAAATGAAAAAACTAACCAAACACTATGTGAAAAGAAAAAACAAAAGAAAAAAGATCACCTTAGCTGTAATTTCCATGCACAGGCGAATGATTTTCGAAGCATTACTGACGATCTTGAACCTCTTCATCATTCAACGGCAATATTGAAACAATGCTGTTTGCATGAGGAATCACGTTTACCATTTTACAGCCTATAGCACAAACATTGAAAAGTATTTTCATTGTCAATGTTTTGAGGTCATAACAATAGAGACGCACACTCCCAGAATCTTGGGAGCGCAGTATAAGTTCCTTGTTCCTTGTAATTGCTAAGGGCTCAAGGTACATGGCGTGTTTGCAGTATATTCTGAACTCCTTGATCCAATGCAACGAATTCTTGTCCCTCTTATATGCCCATATTTGTGTGCAATTCTGGTATGTGTCCACCAAATATAGGTTATTCCCTCCCAGCAACTTTGGGCTATGAATGTATCTTAATTCTTCAAAGTGTGACAAATGGATAAACTGGAACTTCTCATCTTCCAAATCAAATGCCACGATCGTGTAATCTTTATTAGTGGTATGGAACAGCCAATGAAGATCCCCATTTGCGTAGGTACCTGCTGCTGATGAATCCGATGGGGTAATGATTGATGAATCAGATAGGGAAACATGGATGGATCCTTTGCTTCTCCACCCACCACCACCAACAGTATAAACCAAAACATGTGACATTCTTGTGCCTTGGTGGTGCATTCTAACAATCTTGTACTCGTTCGTTGAATGACAATAACCGAACCCACAAATTTTAGACGGATCACAATCTTGCGCAATGGATTTATTAGGTTGAGGGATATAAACAACTTCTCCGGTAATTGGATTGCAAATCAAGAAAGGTTTTTCGAAATTTGGATATCGGCTTCCGATACAAACCAAACCATTGCATGACCCAAGAATGTTACTCAAGTATTTATATCCCGGAATAGATTTACCAAGCACCCTGTCAAGCCTATCACAAGAGGAGTAATTGTAATTCATCTTCTCAAGAAAAGGATCATACTGATCACCATAATATAGTTTGTTTTTCTCTTCCTTGCGATATGATTCAACGAAAAGCAAACCTACCTTATCAGTCTTACTACGGAGGAAAATTCTCCATGATTGGCATACCTGTTTTGCTGGTAATGCTGCTTCAATTGTTAATCGACGAAGTATGTTCTCAATGATCTCCTGGGGAAAATAAACCATAGTGTCGGGTGTTGCTCCATAAGAGCATCACCTACTGCTTTATTTGTAGACTTATTATTATTATTAGAAGATCGAGTTTTAGGGTTTGGGTTTTAGAGTTTTGTTCAAATTGAACAAAGGGTAATATGGTCATTTACACTGTCATGGATAGCGTACCAAACAGTCGTGAAGATTCTCAACAACCTAAACTAGATGCGCATAAAACTCTCTGCAACTATGTCTAGTCTTCCTAGAATATTTCCGACTTAGTTTACGCAGTAGTTATTTGAACTTTGAATTATCTTTTTGAATCTGTAACTGCATCTCTATCAGAAAGCCTATAAATAAAGTTCATAATCTCCACAGTAAAAGTGTGAAAGATATTCTACCAAAACCTATTACTAAGTTACACCAACCGCATAGTCACGCACTGAAAGATTTTTTTTTTGTTGTTGTTGTTTAAAAGTACTGTTTGTGTATTATATGAAAAGAAAATAATTCTTTCTTGATGAAAACAGCAAAAGCAAAAGAGCGTCTTAGATGTAATTTCCATGCACCCAGGATTTTCGAAGCATTACTGATGATGAACTTGAAACTCTTCATCTTTCAACGATAATACGGAAACAATGATGTTTGCGTGTGGAATTCTTTGAAATCAAAAAATTTGTTCATTAGTGGTTATAACAATAGAGAGTCGGGCAATATGGGTAACGCAATAAAAGTTCCTTGTAACTGCTAAGGTCTCTCATTTATAACCACCGCACAAATTCCGTTACCCTCTTTGAAATCATTAGTGGTGTGAAGTTATATCTGAAGGGATGTATCCGCCATATATATAAGGTTCTTCCGTCCCAGCAACTTTCGGCTATGAAAGTATCTCAAATCTTCGAAGTGTGACAAATGCATATATATCCAGTAACACCATTCTAAAGTTGTTAATTAGGCCGGCCGAGCGAAGCGAGGGAGGACTATATATATGGTGACTTTGTGTCAATGTGAAGCATGACATTTTTTCCAATTTGATACAAAAAGATTGAATTTGGTGAACCAAAAAGGACGCGGGTGTAATTTTTTAAAACTAAAGCGAGATACAGGTCCTGGGGTCGAACCCGGCCACCTCCAAAAATTTCAATCTTTTTTATTTCCTCTCTTCTTCCTCCTCCTCTCGACTTTTCTGAAAGATGTTTTGAGATAATCAGTTAAATTGTTCATCAATTTCAATCGAATACTATCACAGAATAATTTAAAGTTCAAAATTATTCAAAAAGTCCATTGAATCGATTGATTTCTGTTTCACATTCATTCGAAATTGAAAAAGTTCAGTTTTCAATTCTATACAAAACCATTGATTTGATTGAATTCAAGCATTTATACTTAATTTTCTTTACAAATAGAACGTAAAAAAGCTGATCTCATCTCGGGATTTAAGTTAACTTGAAAAGATTCTGAGTTCTAGCAAAACAGACTACTTACAGAGACTTCAGACAATTTCGGGCAACAAAGATAAACTCGCCGACTCGAACCCATTTCTCATTCATCAGTCAATACACTCATAACTCATACACAGAGATCGCTCCGGGCTTGTTTCATTGTGAGTGAGAGAAAAACAATCAGAGAATTCCCCAAGACTCAAATGAAAATTACCACGATATTTTTTGTGTGGACATGGTTAAGGCTGTACCTGCATTTACATTTCACGCTCAAGCTTAATGATAACACCACCTTTGTTTAAAATTTGAATATGGATATTTGTAGGTCAGACGACCAAATATTTCTCCTCATTTTTGTTAAGATGTATAGGACGATGATTGATGATTATGATAAGTTTTTTCTCAAGTTACCTCAGAAACTCTAAGAAGCTTTTTTTTTTTTTTTTTTTTTTTAAGGATTGTCCGTATTTTGGTGTTAATTTATATGCTTAAAACATACGACTATGAAGGCGTTTGTCTAAATGCTTCAGTGAAAATGTCAAGGTGGTTTTATTTCGGACTGTATTGATGATGCTAGAGAGAAAGGGGGTGTTTATGCACTGATAGTAACCTGCATGCATACCGAGTGTTTGACGAGGGCACTTAATGAAAAGAAAAAATATTACTATTTACTTGCGTTAATGGATCTTTCGCGGGCCAAATGTGAATTTCACTCGCTTAGGATTTTGCGTACCAAGTGTGATTTTCTTTAAAAAAAAAACAGAAATGTGGCTTCCTTCTATGTTTTGATGTGCGAAATGTTTGTCGGTTTTGTTCATTCGACTTTTCGGTCGGCCCCCACTGCTGCAGCAGTCCTCTAATCTAGCTCATGAGCCGTAAATCACAATGATAAGTTGTCATTGCCAATAAATAAATTAAATTGGAAAAAAAATAAATCATTATACCTTTACGTTCGGCAAACCTTGAACCAGGCCGATCATAACCCCTTTACGATTTAGAGCTCCGCCTATATAACGGGACTATCAAAATTCAAGACTCCGCCTATATATATATATATATAGGGGACGGAGAGAGTAGTACACATCAGCCTCCGGTAATTATAGTCATGCACGGTTTTAATAAAATGAAAATGCACTACGTACGAACTTAATGCACAGCACTGTTTTAATAAAAATGATGGATCAATTTATTCAATCCAAAAATAAAAGGTAAAAAGAATACCGTTTCTATATATCCATGTGAAAAGAAAAGATTGTGTCTTGATGAAAATCAGCAAAAGAAGAGCGCCTTAGCTGTAATTTCCATGCACACTAGGATTTTCGAAGCGTTACTGACGATCTTGAAACTCCTCATCTTTCAACGATAATATCGAAACTGTGCTGTTTGCATGAGGAATTGCGTTTATCAAGTAGCAGCCCGTAGCACCACCAAAAAAGTTGTTCATTGTTGAAGTTTTGAGGTCATAACAATACAGAGTCGTAAAATATGAGTTGCGCAATATAAGTTCCTTGTTCCCTGTAAATGCTAAGGGCTCTAAGTACATGACATTTTCCCAGTATATTCTGAACTCCTTCACCCAATGCCACAAATTTTTGTCGCGGTAGGTTTGTTTCTGGTTACCCTCTTTCAAATCACAAGCACTGGTGGTGTTGGCAATTTCCCTCTTATATTCTAATATACTATGTAGTTCTGGGATGTATCCGCCAAATATAAGTTCTTTCCTCCCAGCAACTTTTTTTTTTTTTGATCGATAAGTTAAAAGTTTATTGAAAGAGAGCCAAAAGTACATGAAATATGAGCCAAGGCTCACTCGATCAAAAGAAAAAAAATGGAGGACAGTAAAAACCACCTGGGACCAAAAACCCAAACAAAACAAACATTGTACACATCCAGCAGAAAGAGAACAAGGTGCCCTAAGGATGTTGAAAAATGATCTCGTCCCAGCTGAGAACAAATTGCTCCATGGAAATACCTTTGACCACCCCCCTGTTATGTAGCCAATATGCCACCGTCAACTTCACGACTTCCACAATACCCATCACCTCCTTACTGATATCTTGGAAGGCCCTGAGATTCCTTTCTTTCCACAAATTCCAAAGAATAGCAGCTGGGAGCACTTTCAACACCAATACCTTCCTCTTCGAGTTAGATCTATTGGGCCAGCTAGAGATGAGAGAAGTAATATCGGGAGGAGTTGCCCATTTGATGTTCCAATCCTTGAGAAAAAGACCCCATATACGCCAGGCCACGTCGCAATGGATGAGAAGATGCTTAGCTGATTCGCCATCCCGCACGCACATGTAGCAATGATTCACCCACTCTTTATACCATCCTCTTCTACACATCATGTCTTGAGTTGAAATCTTCTCCAGGCCAGCTACCCACATGAAGAAGCTAATATTCGTTGGCCAATGCTTAGACCAAATCTTTTTAGGATGTATGAACCTCTCAGGAGAAGGGCAATCAGAGATCAACCATAGGTAACAAGACTTCACTGTAAAAGTCCCATTAGACTTATTCCCCAACCATATTCTATAATCCGGTCCAGCAACTTTCGACTACGAATGTCTCTTAAATCTTTAAAGTGAGACAAATTGATAAACTCGAACTTCTCATCTTCCAAATCGAAGGCCACGATCCTATAATCTTTGCGCTCCTTGGTAATATTATCAGTGGTAGGGAACAGCCAATGAAGAGTCCCATTTGTGTAGACACCTGCTGTTGCTGAATCGAATGCAGTGATATCGATTGATGAATCAAGTATAAAAATATGGATCGATCCTAAGCTTCTCCACCCACCACCACCGATGGTATAAACTAGAACATGTGCCATATAAACTAGGTCAGTAAATTTTATGGCAGTAGGGGGAGAACATCTTTTGTTAAATAATACCAGTCTGCTAATATAATCTGTTGAAGTTGTTATTTAGATGGTTCGGATGTAACCCATGCCTCAATGGAAAGGGCAATCTCTGGTGCTGATACAGAAAATTAGTTGTAGTTGATTTATTATATTTTTACATGTTTATGCTGATCTTTTCTTAATAGAAGTAGAAGCGCAAACAAGTTATAATTGTATATTAATTAAACTTCTAACCCTCTACACAATTGTGAATGGATCCTTGAATCCTTTCATGTTCTTCACCAGGAATTCTGTGACAGCACTCTGTGATGTAAAAACCCGAAATCTCTTCATAATGGGCCAATGCCAAGGGAATATCAGAAAATCTGAAATATAAGTATATTAATTAATCTGTCGGAATGAGGATAATTTCCTTAGAGAATAATCTTCTCTAGGAATCAGATTTATATCAAAAATCAATAATATCTTTTTGGAAATACAAGAGTTATGATGGAGATAATTCTCCTTATTCTAAATAAGGTAAAGAAGATAATATATATATTCTATTACACCCCCTTAGTCTGAGCGGGAGAGGAGCAAACACTGAGACTAGACCGAAAACGAACAAATAGCTGACGAGGTAGCCCCTTGGTGAAGATGTCAGCATACTGGTTCTCAGAGGGGACGTGTAGAACATGAATGTCACCAATACGAATGCGTTCACGTACAAAGTGTATATCAATTTCCACATGTTTGGTGCGCTGATGTTGAACAGGGTCTCCAGACATATAAATTTCACTCACATTATCACAATAAACAATAGTAGCACGTCGTAGAGGAAGATGAAGCTCTAGTAAGAGGTTGCAAAGCCATGTAGTTTCAGCAACAACATTTGCTACCCCCCGGTATTCATCTTCAGCACTGGATCGAGAAACTATTGCCTGACGTTTGGATGACCAGAAGATGAGGTTGTCACCAAGAAAGACGCAGTAACCCGAAGTTGATCGACGAGAATCAGGAATCCCGCCCAGTCAGCATCAGAGTATACCGTTAAACCATAAGTAGTGGAGACCGAGATAAAAAAACCGTGATGAATTGTGCCCTGACGATAGCGAATGATTCTCTTGAGGGCCTGCATGTGATGCTCTTGCGGGTCGTGCATGAATTAACATACCTGTTGAACTGCATATGAAATATCTGGTCGTGTGAAGGTGAGGTATTGTAATGCTCCATTTAGGCTTCTGTATAAAGTTGGATTCTTAATCGCAGGACCTGAAGTAGCACTGATCTTGGAATTGGTGCCGACCGGAGTAGCCACTGGGTTACATTGTGTCATGGAGGCACGAGCAATTATGTCCTGAGCATATAATGACTGAGACAAATATAACCCTGAAGATGATCGAGTGACAGTAATACCCAGAAAATGATGCAGCGGTCCAAGGTCAGACATATCAAATTCCCATTTTATTAGATCAATGAAGAGGTGCAGGAGAGTATTGTTAGAGGCAGTCAGAACAATATCATCTACATAAAGCAGTAAATATGTCGTATCTGAGCCGGATTGATAAAAAAAGAGAAATGGATCACACACACTACCACGGAAACCACAATTAGTAATAAACTTAGAAAACCTCTAAAACCACGCCCGAGGAGCCTGCTTGAGACCATATAGGGATCTACGTAGATGACATGCATAATCAAGGTGAGAAGAATCAACAAATCCCGGAGGTTGATGCATATAAACTATGTCAGTCAGATCACCATGGAGAAAAGCATTTTTAACATCTAGCTGATAAATTGGCTAAGAACGCGAAGTAGCAATAGTACGAATAGTAGCAGATTTTACAATCGGACTAAACGTTTCAAAACAATCAACCCCAACCTGCTGAGATTTACCATTAGCAACAAGGCGATCCTTGTATCGCTGTAGAGAACCATCGGCATTATATTTGTGACGAAATAGCCACATGGAACGAATAACATGAGCATCACGTGGTCATGGTACAAGCTCCCACGTATTAGTTTTCAACATAGCATTGTACTCATCTTTCATGGCGGCATTCCAATTTATATCCCTTAGAGCATACAAGTGAGAGCGAGGAATTAGGGAGATATGTTGTAAAGTTTTGACATGGAGATTGAGCCGGTGGGTTGGTTTGTGAATACCACGGGAAGCTCGAGTCACAGGTCGTGAAGGAACAGGTGGTGAGGGTGGAGAGGCAGCTGAGGGTGGGTAGTATGTAGCGGGTGAAGGGGTAGTAGTGGGTGGAGGGGCAGGTGGTGAGGTTGGATAGACTGAAGTGGGTGGATTATGTTCTGCAGCTGTTGAAACAGTGCAGTTAGAGACATGCGTAAGTCTTGGAGAGGTGAGTGGAGTTAGAACAGGTGTGGACAGACGAGCAGGTGGGATGGATTGACATAGGATTTGGGTGGATTGACTAGCAGGGAAGGTGGAGTTGGACTAACGGGGAGGTTTAGTTTGGAATGATGTGAAGGGAAGGTGAGATTAACGCAGAGAAGATAAGTTAGAAAATCTAGGAAAAACTGTTTGGACTGACGTGGAGAGAAGGTGAGACTGATTAGAGTGTTGGAGATTCTGGGCTGTAGTGTCAGAAGGTGAGGCAGACCGACGGTGAGGAGGAGTGTACATGCCAGGGAAAGTGACAGTGGGTTGGGAGATAGCAGTGGGAGTGACAGTGGGTTGGGTGATAGTAAGGGGAATCTGAGAAGATGGGTATGAGAGATTATACGATGGATGAATGAGATAAGGGGGAGACTCGACATTAGAAAAAGTATTTGTAGGGGGAGTTGTGAAGGGGAAGACATTTTCAAAAAAAATTACATGACGAGAGATAATAATTTTGTTTGTGGCAAAATCAAGGCAGCGGTATCCACGGTGGTTGGGAGGAAAACCAAGAAAGACACACTTAGTGGAACGAGGGGCAAGTTTGTGAGGAGTTGTGGATGAGAGATTTGGATAACAAAGGCAACCAAAAGTACGGAGATGTTCGTACATTGGTTGTCGTTGATAAAGAATAGACACTAGTGAGTGAAAATTAAGGACTTTGGTGGGTAGAAGATTGTGTAGATAGACTGCCATATGAAGAGAGTATACCCAATATTTTAGGGGAACGGAAGCATGAGACATAAGGGTACAGGTGATATCATTGACATGGCATATCATCCGTTCGGCCTTGCCAGTTTGAGAGGAATTTTAGGGACAAGAGAAAAGGAAAACAAGGCCATTGTCATGAGCAAAGGTATGGAAGGAAGAATTGTCAAATTCACGGCCCATGTCACATTGAAAACATTTTATTTTACGTTCAAATTGAGTTTGAACGAAAGAACAAAATTCCAAAAATTTGCTATAAACTTGGGACTTGAATTTTAAAGGGTAGACCCATAGATAGTTGGTGAAATCATCAAGCAATATAAGATAGTAGCGAAAACCGGTACCAATATTTGATGGAGAGGTCCATAAATCGCTATGAGTGATATCAAAAGGTGCAAAAGTACTGGAATTAGATTCATAAAATGGCAATCGAACATGTTTACTAACTTGACACGAATGACAAAGTTTAGAAGAATTATTCTTATTACAATGAATAAAATTATTTGTACGTAAGACATCTAAAATGGTCTTGCCAGGGTGTCCGAGACGGCTATGCCAAATATCTGGTGAAAAGACAGCAAGAGAAATTGGGGAAGACTGGGACGATTTTGTAGGTGGCACGGCAGAATTGGTGATAGGGTAGAGCTCCCCAGAGCTATCACATCGAAGGATAATCTTCCTCGAACTCAGATCCTTTACAGAAAAACCAGAAGGATCAAACTCAATAGATACATGATTATCAGTGGTGAACTTACGAACGAAAACTAAGTTTTTAATGATATCAGGAACAACAAGAGTATTTTTGAGTTTAAGAGTGCGAGAGGGAAAGATTATAAGCTTGGTACCACTAGCCGTAACTGGAATGCTATTGCCATTTCCAACTAAGATGGATCATACATTGCTAGAACTGAAAACGTTATGTAAAGTACCTGAATCATCAGTAAGATGTGAAGTAGCACCGGTGTTCATGTAGAAGGCATCATCAGGTTGTTGTAGGTGCATGGAGCTGTATGCCTCGGCGATATCCGTGGGTTGCAAGGTCTCAGTTGTAGGAGAAAGATATGCTTGACCGCGACCACTTCCAGGAGAATGACCACGTTGGTTGTTGCGGAAATTGGTCTTGGGGGGTCTGCGATGTTGATCGAACGGCTGCTAGGAACAACCCAAAAAGGAGGCCAATACGATGGGTATGCTGGCATGTTTGGTCGGAGCCCAGTTGGAGTCGGTAGTAGGGGTGGGTTTGTACTTAAAGAAGCATCTGGGCCGGATCCAGATCGTCTGTCACCCGGATGGGCTTTGTGACTATGTTTTCTAGTGTTCTGATGATGAGAACGTGAACTGTTGCGTTGTGTTGGAGTAGCAGCAGCAACGAAATCAGTTGGAGCAGGTGCGATTGAGTGATGAGGTCGTCTGATTTCTTCAGTACGAAGTTGCGATCGAGCATCATCAAAGGTAGGAATTGATTGTTGTATAAAAGAGGTTACGGTATTGTATTCCTCCGGAAGACCATTCACCAATTGGATTACGAGACGTTTATCATTCATAAGAAAATCAAGATCATGTAATCGATTGGACAGAGATTTGAGCTTGTCACAATAATCATCAACACTAGTGCAATCATAAAATTTAAGATTTACAAACTTACTCTCCAGATTTGCAGCACGGCTGCCTTTGTTGTCTTGAAATAGGATTTTAAGGTGATCCCAAATCTCCTTTGCGGTTTTTCCTTTCTTGAGAATGGTGAGCATTAAATCCTTGGTCATGGTAGCGAAAATCCATTGACGGCATAGTGCGTCCAACTGTTTTTCAGTGTCGGCATCAATAGCAGCAGGTTTTTGCGATCCATTAATTAGGAAGAGTAATCGATGTGCTTGAAGATGAAGTTCAAATAGAAAAACCCATGAAGAATATTCATCTTCTTTGATATCAAGAATAACAGGGATGAGGGTTTTTATGTTTGTGACGGCAAAATCCGGGTGAAGGGATTTCTTTTCTCCTGCCATTATTTATGGTTTTTAGAAGAGGAATCGATGGTTGGCTGATACCATGTCGGAATGATGATAATTTCCTTAGAGAATAATCTTCTCTAGGAATCAGATTTATATCAAAAATCAATAATATATTTTTGGAAATACAAGAGTTATGATGGAGATAATTCTCCTTATTCTAAATAAGGTAAAGAAGATAATATATATATTCTATTATAATCTAAGTATATTAATTAACTTAAAATATTGAAGAAGAAATTTGATCGAATCCTGTCATACTGCGAAGGAAGCAGGGTTCTAATGTATGCAAGTTTCCAATCATATATTTTCGAAGTGAATGAAAAATAAAATTAGGAAGGAAAAATATACTCACATAAGCCTCAGGGGCTGGCTGAAAATGCATTACGAACTTAATGCACAACACTGTTTTAATAAAATGATGATTCAATTTGTTCCATCTAAAAATAAAAGAGAAAAACTAACCAAGAAAATGATCGCCTTAGCTTTAATTTCCATACACCGGCGAAGAATTTTTGAAACATTACTGACGATCTTGAACTTCTTCATCATTCAACGGAAGTATCGAAACAATGTTGTTTGCATGAGGAATTATGTTTACCATGTTGCAGCCTATAGCAAGACCATCGAAAATTTTGTTCATTGTCAATGTTTTGAGGTCGTAATAATAGAGACTCGCAATTCCAGAATATTTGGAGCGCAATATAAGTTCCTTGTTCCTTGTAAGTGCTAAAGGCTCTAAGTGCATGGCATCTTTACAGTATACAAGTAGAGTGCACGTGCTTTGCACGTCAGCAAACAATTGCCTTTTCCATGTGCGAAAAAAAAAATGACGCTGCAATAAAAATATATCTCTCAATAGTACGCAAAAAAATAAAATTATGTCAATAATTTTCATCAATCAAGTGAATGCAACGAAAAAATATGACGCTGCAATTAAATGTATCTCCCAACAATACATATAATTTTATTTTTTTTAATGTCAATAATTTTTATCAATCAATTGAATTGAAAAACTTATAGAGATCCTACTTATGCTACATTGTAACTGAATTGCAAAACTTCACATCCTCCTACATTACTTAGATTCCAAGAAAAATACCCTAATATGAACACATATTTCTTCATTCGACTCCGGTAACCTGGAGAGCACTAGAAATACTAAACATATGGTCCCACACAAAGTCTGGTATACTTGAGCCGCGGAATTTCATTTAAAATCGTAACCGTGGACAAATTCTAATGATTTATCCATTGGTTTCTTAATCCGTATTCAATCAAGTTCACATTCTTCCTTTTTCAAACTCGCATTACTTGGAATCTTTTATTTTACACCAAACACAAACCCATTTAAGAAAATGAATTCAACTGTTCAAGGGAAAGCAAACATATAACACAATCCAATATAGAAGTTAATATGACATAAGCCTCTCTTGCATAAAGCATTAAAGTGTCGCTGAGAAGCTGGAGCGCAAAAATCCATTAGCACCCTAATGCCTACTAACCTTTCATAAAAGTTAATATAATGGCAACTACAGAGCATGCTACTACTGGCCATGGTTGGTATTCTAATACCCCCAAAAAGTTTCACAGCACATGTCCATAAAAATAAATGCTCACACAAAACATTGATTTTCGTACCTACACGGCTACACTTATAATTTGTGAATGTTGCCACACATTGAACATGTTTGAGTGATCAATTCACGCATCCAAAATGAGTCGAAGAATGTTCACGGGCAAGAATGACTCGACAGTCGACATCAGTGTAAAGTGCCTCATTGGCTTCTATAATTCAAGCATCATAACAATCACTGATCTACTATGCTAGTCGGCATCATCACCATTAACAAAAGCATTAATTAGTTCATGCATTATGTAACCTGATTAACTACTGTTTCTGACTTCTATAGAAGTACAAATTTTGCTTAATTAACCGAGCTAAACCAACCTTTCTTACTGGATATTTTTTTTGTTGCCAACAAACAACCCTATGTGATTGATAGAGTCCAAAAAAATTAAACAGGTTTAGAAGCAGACCTACCCTAAGATCGACGGATTTGGCTCATGATTCATAAACAACAGGCTTAGCAATATCACTTAGGTTTTCATTGTAGTTCATATCGTCTACCACATAAATTTTTAGGCGGATTACATGTCAAACACAGACATTAGATCTTCAAATTGAATTCAACCTTAGCATCACATATGCACTCTAAATGTTGACATAAATTTTCCCTAGTTTGAGTTTTATGTTCACAGAACCAAAAATTACCAAAAAAATAAAAAAACAATTATCGCAGAAAGCCAATCAATATAATCAAATGAAGAAACCAACCTGTTGAAGCGGTCGAATTCTGCAATTCGATGCCTTTTCTAAGTTCAATCTCTTTTGTTAAAGTTACTCATCATGAAACCCTAATTTGAAAAGAAAATCCCTATAGGAAAGGAAATTAGGGTTACCAATTGAGTAACTCTAGGTAATAGAGATCTTAATGAAATTAGAGAAAAACACTTTGGTTGAAGATTGGGTTTAATATGGTATGGCATCATTGTCTTCATCGTTACTGAATGTCGACCATTTTCGCCTCAGAGACTGTAAAAAAAAAGAGAAAAGAACGATTTCTTCTAATGTTTAGTTTATATACAAATACGAATTTAATCCTTACAAAGTATAGGTATCTCCCCCCATTTAATGAGAGCAAGAAAAATTAAAAATCTTACCCTATTTGAAAACACGAAACAAAATTGGACCGTTGGATCTGATCACAATAATAATCAGCCGTGAGATCATGCAAATTCCCGCTTTTCATTTTCCATGAGAACATTATATACGAGCTATTGGATCGGTTGACTTTCAACCCTTTTAATCTAATTATGGCCGTCAAGATGATAAAGGATTTCGGTGTAATATATAACTTATTGTGAGGGCTTTATTTAATATAAAAAGCATCATCACCATCAACAAAAGCATTAATTAGTTCATGCACTATGTAACTTGATTAACTACTGTTTCTGACTTCTATCGAAGTACAAATTTTGCTTAATTAGCCAAGCTAAACCAACCTTTCTTACTGGATATTTTTTTTGTTCCTAACAAAAAACCTTATGTGATTGATAGAGTACAAAAAAATTAAACAGGTTTAGCAGCAGACCTACCCTAAGATCGACGGATTTGGCTCATGATTCATAAACAATAGGCTTAGCAATATCACTTAGGTTTTCATTGGATTACATGTCAAACACAGACATTAGATCTTCAAATTGAATTCAACCTTAGCATCACATATGCACTCTAAATGTTGACATAAATCTTCCCTAGTTTGAGTTATATATTACACCGAAATCCTTTATCATCTTGAAGGGTTGAAAGTCAACCGATCCAATGGCTCGTATATAATGTTCACACTGAAAATGAAAAGCGGGAATTTGCATGATTTCACGGCTGATTATTATTTTGATCAGATCCAACGGTCCAATTTTGTTCCGTGTTTTCAAATAGGGTAAGAGTTTCAATTTTTCTTCCTCTCATTAAAGGGGGGAAGATTGTGAACTCATAGATCCAACGCCACAAATTCTTGTCTTAGTAGCGGTGTTGGTTATTTTCCTCTTGTATGCCCATATCTGTATGTAGTGGTAGGATCTATGCACCAAATACAAGTTATTCCCCCCAGAAACTTTGGGCTATGAATGTATCTTAAATCTTCAAATTCTGACAAATGGATAAACTTGAACTTCTCATCTCCCAAATCAAATGCGACGATCGTATATTCTTTGCGCTCCTTATAATTAGTGGTATGGAACATCCAATGAAGAGCCCCGTTTGCGTATACACCTAGTGCTTCTAAATCCAATGGGGTAATATTGATTGATTGACTTAATAAAGAAATATGGACGAATCCTAAGCTTCTCCACCCACCACCACCTATTGTATAAACCAGAACCTGTAACTTTCTTAAGTCTTTGTAATGCATTCTAACAACCTTGTACTCATTCGTTATAAAGAAATGAGTGAAGGAGAATGATTGTATTACATACCACACAATACACATAAGTACAAGGAGAGTACAAGCCTTTATATAAGCATGCGAACATTGACAGACTGTCTCAGACAGCTGTACTTAAAAAATAGAAAGATAAGAATAGTACGGACACTAACAGACGTTAAATGTAACTCATACTATCCCCCCCTCAAGCTGAGGATGTGAGTGAACTCTCAACATGTGTCGCAGAAACTCAAACCTAGCAGTACTGAGACCTTTGGTAAAAATATCTACAACTAGAGAGTTGGTCGAAGCATAGTAAATGCGCAACACCTTGTTCTGAATTAATTCCCTGATGAAATTAATGGTAATCAATAGCCACATGCTTCATACGATTATGCAGTGTAGGATTAGTTGCAACTGAAATAAAGCTTTTATTGTCACATCCAAGAGAAGGAGAGGTAGAAAGAAAGACATTGAAGTCCTTTAAAAGCTGACAAACCAAAGTACCTCTGCAGCTGTATAGGCTAAGGATCTATATTCATCTTCTATGAAGATGCGAGCAACAATAGTTTGCTTCTTAGATGACCAAGAAATAGGACTGCCTCTAAAGAAAACACAAAAACCACTTATAGATCTTCTATTATCAGGGTTACCAGCCCAATCAGAGTCAGAGGAGGATGATAATGTTGTGAGACCTTGTTGTAGGATAATCCCATGGTCAAGAGTACCCTTGAGATATCTAAGTATTCTTTTAGCTGCAACAAGATGAACAGAAGTAGGCTGTCTCATGCGCTGACAGACCTGATTGACAACATAACATATTTTTGGTCTTGTCCATGTAACATACTGCAAAGTACCAACAAGGGACCTATAATCTGAAGCATCTGGTAGGGGGTCACCTTCAAATTTACTCATTTTAGTGTCTGCAATTGCTGGAGATGAGCAAGGCTTGGCATCTAACATATTTGTATTCTTCAAGAGATCAATAATATATTTTGTTTGATAAAGATGCATAGCAGTAGCACTTCTTTTGATCTCTAAGCCTAGAAAATAATGAATGAGACCCAAGTCTTTTATAGGAAAAGAAGCTGAGAGTTGAGAAATGACCCGATTGCAAGCTGCAAGTGATGATCCAGTAATGACTATATCATCTACATATACAAGGATGATGATGATGAGAGAACCATGTTTAAGTCTTAACAAGGAATTATCAGCTTGAGAGGCTTCAAATCCAAGTGATAGAAGAGCATCCATTAGTTTTTCATACCAAGCTCTGGGAGATTTCTTAAGTATATAGATTGATTTGTGTAATCTACAAACATGATCTGGTTTATCTGGATCTTGAAAACTTGGTGGCTGAGTCATATAAACAAATTATTTGAGATCTCCATGAAGAAAGGCATTGTTAATGTCAAGTTGTTTAACATGCCAATTATTATGAACTGCAAGAGAAAGTGCAAGTCTAATAGTTGTAGGTTTGGCAACTGGGATGAAAGTTTCTTCATAATCTATACCCTCCTGCTGTTGATAACCCTTTGCAATAAGTATAGACTTGAACCTATCAATTGTACCATCAAAATTTCTCTTGTTTTAAATACCCATTTGCAGACTACTACATTTTGGGATGGATGAGGTGGTTCAAGTGTCCAAGTACCTGCTGTTTAAAGAGTTGTGCATTCATTAACCAAAGATCTGAGCCACTGAGGAATCTTTTTGTCTTGAGAAACTGTAGTGGGAACAATATCTTCAATAGAAGTTAGTAAACATGCTGGTAATGGATATTTTGTTGAGAATAAAGCTTTTGGTTGTTTCGGCTTGAATATGCCTCTCTTGCCTCTAGTAGTCATGGAGTGAGCATTGGTAACAAGATCCTTGGATTGAGTAAAGGTTGTAGATGATGAAGAATCCACAATTATCTCTAAAGAGAAAGTAGTTAATGAACCACTATGTGAAGTACTTGAGCATGCAACAATTGGTTGAACTACTGATGATATAGTATTGGTTATGGTAGTCTCTGGAGAAGAGGATGGTTGAATTAAAGACTGTGAGTGTATCTAAGACTTTTGTGAAGATAAATTTGATACCTTGTCAAGCTTCATGAGAGCTGGGAAATTTTCTTCATGAAAAGTAACATGTCTAGAGATGTAAATTCTTCCTGAACAAGGGTCAAGGCACCTATAACCTTTCTGAGAAGAAGAATAACCAATAAAGATATATACTTTGCTTCTTGGTTCCATCTTGGAGTGAATATAGGGCTTGAGACAAGGATAAAAGCACAGCCAAAGACCCTTAGAGAAGTATAATTTGGAGTATTACCATATAATATTTCATAAGGAGACTTGAATGAAATAGAAGCAACATGTAGTATGTTGATTAAGTAATTAGTTGTTTGTAGTGCATCAAACCAGAAGCAGTCAGAAAGATTAGACTGAATAAGTAATGTCCTGCAAATACCAATAAGATGCTCGTGTTTACTTTCAGCTACACCATTTTGTTCTGGTGTATGGGCACAACAATATTGATGTTGGACTCCATTAGTAGCCAAATATAAACTAAGTTCATTATTAATGAATTCTCCTCCCCCATCTGTTCTGATTACTTTTATCTTTAAATCAAAGTAGTTCTCAACTTGAAGTTTGAAAGTATTAAAGATTGTAATGAAATCTGATTTTCTTATTAGAGGAAAAACCCAACAATACTTAATGTAATCATCAATGATGTTACAGTAGTAAGAAAAGCTATTACAAGAAATAACAGGACAAGGTCCCCAAAGATCCATATGAAACAATTGAAGTGGTGAAGTAGATTCAGATCGAGAAACAGAAAAAAGGAGCTTATGAGCTCTTCCCAGTTGACAATCATTACAAATAAAAGGTTTAGTTGAAAGTCTATTTGGAAACAGATGAGTTATTCTTTGCATGGATTGAAAAGATGGATGGCCTAGTCTTTTATGAAGTAGTTGAGAAGACACTTTGATAGCATAAAGAGTTGTATATGTTGGTGAAGCATTAGCAGAAATATCAGTTGTTGTTGTGTCAAATGAATTGGATAGATACCTTTATCACTCTGACCTTGGAAAATGTTCCTCCCATATTTGAGATCCTTCACAAAAAAGATATCACCCTCAAAGGATATACTACAGTTATTATCCTTTGTAAATTTATGTACTGAGAGTAATTTATGAGAAGCAGTAGGTACATGAAGCAATATAGGTAGTTTGACTGAATTATTGAACAAAAATTTAGTAGAAGTACCTATGTCTGAGACTGGCATACCTTCTCCACTAGCTATAGTAATCTGCTCAGTACCACTGTAAGATTGAAAATTTTGTAAATCTGAGGCATCAAATGTAATATGTGCAGTAGCACCAGAGTCACAGTACCATGGGTTCTCACCAAGCACATCTGCAGTAGCCATCATGGCATGAATGTTGGATGGAATTGGACGACCTTGATATGCAAAGTTCATTTGTTGATTGCATTCTATAGCTGAGTGTCCAAATTTGAAACAGATGTGACAGGTAGGTTTATGTGGTTTTCATGTTGAAAGGACCTCTAGAAGAGGATGAATGAAGTGGAGATGGATTGGGTGGTTGAGTGAATGGATTTGTTGTGTAATGTTTGTTAGAAAAAGAAGATGCAGGTAAAGTAGTAGGATAATGTGAGGTTGATGGATGAGAAGGACGAAATTGAGGTCTTAAATAATATTGGGAATTAGATCTGAAATTGTTATTTTGGGGAAAGAATCTGTGATCTCTAAAAGCAGCAAATGATTTTTCTTCTTCAAAATTACAAACAGTCTTAGATCTTTCTGCTATAACAATATCTTCACTCAACAGAAGATTAGGCAATTCTCCTAAGGTCACATGTGGATTTCTAACACGTATGGACGTAGAGAATGAATCAAAGTTAGAACCAAGACCATTAAGAACACTTACTATCATTTCAGATTCACAAATTGGTGATCCAGCAGCAGATAAAGAATCAGAAATTTTCTTGATTGCATTTAGATAATCAATCATTGTACTGTTACCTTGCTTGATGGAGGAGAGTCTTGTTCTGAGTTGAATGATGTGAGTTGAAGATATTGCAGAAAATATTTGTTAAATAGACTGCCAAAGATCATATGATGTAGTAGGACCAGCAATATAAGAAATTACACTTTCATAAATAGTCGACTGAATCCATAGGATGAGAGTTTGATCTTCTTCATTCCATTTGAGCTACTCATGATTGATTGTTTCTTTAGGAGAAACATTTCCTTGAGCATAAAAAAACTTGTTTGGACACCTTTTTGATCCATCAATGTAACCAAGAACGTTGTATCGTTTGAATAGGGGAATAATAAGTGCTTTCCAGGTAAGGAAATTGTGATCTTGAAGCTTATAAGGTACGATACTAGAGATTGTATTCAGAGGAACCTTAGTGATGATTGATTCCATGTTGAATCAAGAGAAATAAATAAGATTTGTTTCAGAAGCTTTGTGTAGCAGGTTTAATGGCGGAATCAAGAAAAAGGTGATCAGGCCCAGATCGGCTCTGATTCCATAGAGAAATGAGTGAAAGAGAATGATTGTATTACACACCAATCAATACACATAAGTACAAGGAGAGTACAAGCCTTTATATAAGCAGGCAAACATTGATAGACTGTCACAGACAACTGTAATTAACAAACATAAAGACAAGAATAGTATGAACACTAACAGATGTTAAATGTAACTCATACTACGTTGAATGACAATAACCGAACCCACTAATTCTAGACGGATTACAAACTTGACCAATAGATTTATAAGGTTTAGAAATATAAAAAACTTCTCCGGTGAGTGGATTGCAAATTAAGAAAGGTTTTTCGAAACCCGGATATCGGCTTCCGATACAAACCAAACCATTGAATGACCCAAGCATGTTATTCATGTATGTGTACCCTGGAATAGATTTTCCAAGCACCTTATCAATCCTATCAAAATAGTAATTGTATCTCATCTTCTCATGAATAGGATCATACTGATCACCATAATATAGTTTATTTTTGTTTCCAGCAAAATTTGTTTCAACGAAAAGCAAACCTACCTTATCAGTCTTATGTCGGAGGAGATTTCTCCATGATTTGCATACCTGTTTTGCTGGTAAAGCTACTTCAATGGTTAGTCGACGAAGTATGTTCTCTATGATCTCCTGTGGAAAGTAAACCATAGTGTTATCGGAGTTGCTCAATAAGACGATCACTTACGTTTTTACTATTAGAGGTAGAAGAATAAGATTTAGGATTTGGAAGTTCTTTTGATTAGCCAAAGGGTATTGCGGTCATTTTCAGACGATCTGGAGCCATTTTGATAGGATTTGGTAAAGTCAGTATACAGTTTCTATTAAAAGGGAAACTACCCGTACATTAAGTAGCAGAATATTGAGGAAATATAGACTCCATTGATAAGAGCAATTCCTATGGAAATGTTCAAATGTATTTGTTTGTTCAACCACGTGGATGGTTAAACAAGATTCTCCACTATGGAAAGAAGTGAGCGATTGATAGTTAAACGCGCGATATCAACTCTAACGCTGGCGCCCGACGAATAAGCGGTCATGCTTATGTGGATGACACCAGCGACCGATATATGAACGCCAGCGTTTGAGGCACCACCGCCAACTGCAACGACAACTTTTGTAATGGTCACCATAACGGCTAGTTTCCATTTCTATAAATACGGCTCGAATTTGATCTTAGTGTTGATGGTGGTTTTTAATTTAGGGGTAAAGTCATAAAACCCTAGTCAGACAGTGAAGTCACATGACTTAAACACATTTATTGAACCCTTTAGTATGTCTGCGAGAAAATTACCAGGGTACCTTTTTTTTAATTAATTACTAATTAGGGTTTCGATGGGCAAAAACCCTATTTCCCATGCCACATGTGCAAATGGAAAACCATGCCATCCACAACCACCACGCCAAGGCATTCCAACCATGCTAGCCGCACCCCTTTTCCAATGGAAAACCGTGCCATTCACACCTACCGCGCCAAGGCATCCAACCATGCTAGCCGCACCCTTGTGCCAATGGAAAGTCGTGCCAGCCACACCTACCGTGCCAAGGAATTCCAACCATGCTAGCCGTACCCCATCTGCCAATGGAAAGCCGTGCCATCCACACCTACCGTGCCAAGGCACGCCAACCATGCAAGCCGCACCCCTGTGCCAATGGCAAGCGTGCCAGCCACACCTACCACTCCAAGGCATGACAACCATGCTAACCGCACCCCTATGCCAATGGCAAGCCGTGCCAGCCACACCTACCACGCTAAGGCATTCCAACCATGTCAAACCACACCTTTCCTTGGCCCTATCCATGCCAGCCGAACCATGCGCCCATGGCATGCCAAGCCCTTGGCCCATGCCAACCTATCCGTGCCACCATGCTGGCCTTCCCTATGCGACTACCAAAACCAAGGAGTGCGACAATCAACGGTCGCATTTCAATCACAGGAGAAAATCTTAGCCGTCCAAGGTTACCAAAAAACACATGGTAACCTTTGACCCAAAACCCTATCTTGGTCATGCCAAACCCTTGGCCCCACCATGCCAAGCCAATCCGCACCTTGCCTTGGCCCTATCCATGCTAGCCGCACCATGATCCATGACATGCCAAGCCTTTGGCCCCACCATGCAAAGCCCTTGGACCCCACCGTTCCATGCCAAATACAATTTTCCATGGCCCCATGCCAACCTAGCCGCGCTACCATGCTGGCCTTCCCTATGCGGCTATCAAAACGAAGGCATGCGATAATCAACGGTCGCCCTTCAATCACATGAGAAAATCCTAGCCGTCCAAGGTTACCAGAAAATACATGGTAACCTTTGACCTAAAACCCTAGTTTGGCCACACCAAACCGCGCCAAGGCATGCCATGCCAATGGCATGCCGACCCAGCCACGCCACCATGCTAGCCTTCCCTATGGGGCCACCAAAAAACGAAAGCGAGCGATGATCAACGACTACCTTTCCTCTTAAGATGCAAAATCTCGACCGTCGAAGGTCACCAAGCTAGAAAGTCTCCCAAGCTCGACTTGCCAAGCAACAACAATATGCTACATGTTTTCTACAAAAAAATTCAATACATCAACGCATATCACAAACTGGGGGATCCTCTCTGGGTATTGGTTTGGCGGTTCACAGTGTGCGACGTACACTACGCCCGTCATAAGGAAGTGTCATAAGGATGAGGCGGTTATTAAATACATGTAGTTAATGGTGAAACACTCTTTTTATGGAACATCAATTCCATGCGTTAACGGTTACCACCTCCTCCCATTTACTCACCCATTTTTCCATTCCTTAATGAGACCAGAGTACGTTTCACTTCGAATTGTATAAATAGGTCTTACCTATTTTCGCCGACCAACAAGTTTAGTCAGGAGCATACAACACTCAGAAAACATTCTGCTAGCTTTCCATTTTGTTAGCTTCCCACTTTCTGATACAAGTCGTAGAAAACAACTACTCTTCCAGAAATCAACTATTCTAGTCTCATCACTTTCCTTGCTTCCCTCCCCAAAACCCACCCATTCTCCTTCACTTTATGACCAAGGAAAGTATGGAAAGACCATTTCTTGGTTTACGCCGGACTTGTACAGATTGATCTCTCGAATCTAAAGTACTCCCTTGCAGTACATCGTTTAGGGTTTAAATTCGTTTCTCACCCATACACCCGAAATTACCGAAATACACAACAATCTTTCATCCGATCAATCTTTTGTTAATTTAGATTACTCTCAATTTTCAATCATGAATTCTGATTTTGATTCTTCTGGGGAGGATATGGAGATGGATGACATGTTGTACGATTGCCGATGGTGGATTTTAGATAAGGGGTAAAATTGTAAAACCCCATGACCTAGTGTTACCCGCAACACATTAACTGAGAACATTTAATTCAGATGTAAATAAATAATTGGGGTATTTTTTCAAAATACCGGATTAGGGTTTTAGACACAAAACCCTAATTCCAAAACCAAGCCGCATACTGCGCACCATGGCAACTATGCCAAAACCAAGCCGTTACCTAGTTGTAGCGCCCTCAACTTGGTTAAGGTGGTCGTGCGTGCCATTGGCACATGCCAACACGTTACCACTATCCACTTTATATTCTAAGCCGCTACCCAGTTGTAGCGCCCGCAACTTGGCCTAGGTGGCCATGCGTGCCATTGGCACATGCCAACACGTTACCACTAGACACTTTCTATTCTAAGCCGCTACCCAGTTGTAGCGCCCGCAACTTGGCCTAGGTGGCCGTGCGTGCCATTGGCACATTCCAACACGTTACCACTAGCCACTTTCTATTCGAAGCCGCTACCCAGTTATAGCGCCCGCAACATGGCCTAGGTTGCCGTGCGTGCCATTGGCACATGGCAACACGTTACCACTAGCAACTTTCTATTCCAAGCCGCTACCTAGTTGTAGCGCCCACAACTTGGCCTAGGTGGACGTGCGTGTCATTGGTACATGCCAACACATTACCACTAGCCAATTTCTATTCCAAGCCACTACCCAGTTGTAGCGCACGCAACTTGGCCTAGGTGGCCGTGTGTGCCAACATGTTACCACTAGCACTTTGTATTCTAAGCCGCTACCCAGTTGTAGCGCCCGCAACTTTTCCTAGGTGGCCGTGCGTGCCATTGGCACATGCCAACACGTTACCACTAGCCACTTTCTATTCTAAGCCGCTACCCAGTTGTAGCGCCCGCAACTTCGCCTAGGTGGTCGTGCGTGCCATTGGCACATGCCAACACGTTACCACTAGCCACTTTCTATTCGAAGAGGCTACCCATAATAACCGCAACCGAGTACTTTACCAAATGGGTTAAAGCAATCCTGCTGAAAGGAACCACCGGAGTCATAATCGCAGCATTCATCAAGGAACACAACATCAGTCGTTTCAGCGTACCTAAGCATGTCATCACCGACAATGGCACACCTTTCGCTAACAAGCAGGTACAACACTTATTGAGGGGTACGGTATTAAACAAGTCTTCTCCACCATCTACTACCCACAGGGAAATGATCAAGCCGAAAGCACCAACAAGACTCTGATCTGGATCCTCAGCCGAACAGTACATGACAATCCCAGGACTTGCCATGAGCAACTGCCAATGGCTATTTGGGCATACAGAACATATCCTAAAAGATCCACCGGAATATCTCCGTACTCTCTTGTCTATGGCACAAATGCAATTCTCCCGCAGAAATCAAAATTCCATTTGTCCGAGTCGCCGCCGCAAGTGGACCTCAATGGAGTGAAGCCGAGACAATAAACGCCAGCATAGCAGAACTAGACACTATAGACTCTAGAAGATCTCGTGCGGAAGAACATGAACAAGCATACATAAACAGGATTTCCAGGGCATAGAACAGCACCGTGAAGCCTAGAGTTTTTAAAAAGGGAGATTTGGTGCTGAAAACGGCCAAGCATATTCAGCAGGATGTATCAGCGCCAAATTTTTCCCCAAAATGGGAACGACCATACATAATCACCAAATCATACGACAGTGGATACTACAAGATTATCAAACAGGATGGAGGAAAGCTAGAGGAAGTCATCAATGGAAAATGGATCAAAGCATACTATGCTTGATTACTTTCCCGTAGCACGCTACGTCAAGGTGTACACACCCAACACTCTATTTGCTTACGTTTTTCCCTTACCTATTATCAAACTTCCATACATCCAAACAGATTAATAAAATTCCTTTATTCATTTCAAAATCATCTAAAAATAATAATCTTTCAACACAAATCAAAAAATCCCATCTAGTAAATCATAGTCCCTACAAAACATCATCTTCAATCGACTATGATATCTTTCAGTCCTGCTTTTCAAATCTGTAGTTAACCCTTCAATACTCTGAGACTCCATATCCAAATATTTCTCCTCCCGAATAGATTTGGTGGCAGGAATCACACCAGCAAGAATACCACCTCTGTCAACTTTTATAATATCAAGACGATGCTGCAACCAGCTAATGTTGAACTCCAAGGAATCACAGGTAGCCACCATGCTCTCCCATCTCTGAATTTCCGGCTCTGAAACAACACAAATGGATATACTCTCCATTTCAATGATCATTGGTAGAAGGAAATTCACTACGGAAACCAGGGCATACGAACAACATTTCACTATGCTACTGGTAGTGATATGGCCGTACGTCTTCCATATATTTGTGTAAAGAGACACGAACTCTTTTCGCACCACGAAACCACCAACGTTCCGGTAATTGGAAGAGAGGCACCTCATGCAAGTCCCAAACGACAAACCCACGCGGGGGTATTCGTGACAAGAAATCCCTAAATCAGCATTCTTTAAATCTGCAGCAGCCAACAAAGTCGGGTTTGGAGGCATGGGAGAAAATAGATCATCTTCATAGATAATAGTAACACACGCTCCAACGAGATATCTCTATAGGGAAGAAGAATTTCTCATTCATCAATGAACAAGTGATTAAGTAAACACTGATCAACAAAAGAAAAGAAACATACCGGTATGATCTTCTTGACCCACATAACTCTAGTTGGGATGCTTTCGCAAGAGTCGAATCTTGCGCCCTTACTCGGAGAATCTGGACGATTGGAGGATGATTCGTCTCCGGGCAACATAGCAAAGAAGGAAAAGATCTCAATAAGAGGAACCTTTTATCAAAAGGGAGATGGTGTGGTTATGCTGAAAATGAATGCGGAATCCTAAAAAAGGGAAAGAAGTAATGAGAAGCATAACCCTTTTGGCATGATTGGTTCCCTAATTAAAATCCGTGTGTGAAGAAAAGTCAAAACTGCTTCCCAACTTTCCGCTGGTCCCACCAATCGCGCCGACCTGTTAATGTCGCCCAAGATGCGCCAGCTATCACGCCCGTCTTCCACTGGCCCCACCAGACAGCATGCTTAGTTTCTCAACTCGCGCCAGCAGCTCAATTCTTCCCAGCCGTCCATTTCCGCCAGATTGTGCCAATCTCTCGCTCCGTGCAAAACTGCTAAGGACAAGGATTCCGAATCCAGTTCGCATCTCAGAAAAAAGGTCAGATAAATCTCCTGTTTATCTTTCATATTTTGTCTTGGCACCATCTTATGCTTACCTTGCAACAAAGCTCCTGTTCCGAGCTAAGCAGGGGACTTAATATCGATGTGGATTTTAGACAAAGGGTAAAATAGTAAAACCCCATGACCTAGTGTTACCCGCAACACATTAATTGAGAACATTTAATTCAAATGTAAATAATTAATAGGGGTATTTTTTTTCAAAATACCGGATTAGGGTTTTCGACACAAAACCCTAATTCCAAAACCAAGCCGCATACTGCACACCATGGAAATTATGCCAAAACCAAGCCGCTACGCAGTTGTAGCGCCCGCAACTTGGCCTAGGTGGCCGTGTGTGCCATTGGCACATGACAACACGTTACCACTAGACACTTTCTATTCCAAGCCGCTACCCAGTTGTAGCGCCCGAAACTTGGCCTAGGTGGCCGTGCGTGCTATTGGCACATGACAACACGTTACCACTAGCCACTTTCTATTCCAAGTCGCTACCCTGTTGTAGCACCCGCAAATTGGCCTAGGTGGCCGTGCATGCCATTGGCACAAGCTAACACGTTACCACTAGCCACTTTCTATTCTAAGCCGCTACCCAGTTGTAGCGCCCGTAACTTGGCATAGGTGGCCATGCGTGCTATTGGCACATGCCAACATGTTACCACTAGCCACTTTCTATTCTAAGCCACTACCCAGTTGTAGCGCCCGCAACTTGGCCTTGGTGTCCGTGCATGCCATTGGCACATGCCAACACTTTACCACTAGCCACTTTCTATTCTAATCCGCTACCCAGTTGTAGCGCCCGCAACTTGGCCTAGGTGGCCGTGCGTGCCATTGGCACATGCCAACACGTTACCACTAGCCACTTTCTATTCTAAGATGCTACCCAGTTGTAGTGCCCGCAACTTGGCCTAGGTGGCCGTGCGTGCCATTAGCATATGCCAACACGTTACCACTAGCCACTTTCTATTCTAATCCGCTACCCAGTTATAGCGTCCGCGACTTGGCCAAGGTGGCCTTGCGTGCCATTAGCACATGTCAACACTTTACCACTAGCCACTTTCATCCCCAACCTGCTAGCCAATTTCCAAAGCATTCCGCACTTGCCATTGGCACATGCCACACATGCTCCACTAGCGACTTTGGCATTGCCATTCACACTCAAAGTGTAACTTGCAGCCAAGGCATTATGCACATGCCTTTGGAACATGCCAAATGCTCCACAAAGCGACTTTGGCATTGCCATCCGCGCTCAAAGTTCAACTTGCGGTCGAGATATCCCGCACATGTCATTGGCACATGCCGCAACGCTTCACTAGCAACTTTGGCATTGCCACTTGCGCCCACTCTCGAGACATCAACACAAACTAGGGGATTCTTTCTTGGGGTTTTGGTTTGGTGGTCACAGCATGCAGCGTACACTAAGCTCTCAATATAGAATGGTGTGCAAGGAATGAATATGGTCAATTAATAAAGAAAGTTATGGTGAAAAACGTTTTCACCATAAAGCCACAAACGGTTTCCTCCTCCTCTGATTAATTGGAACATTTACTCAATTCCTTAATGAGGCCAGGGTACGTTCAATCACACTTGTATAAATAGGTCTCACCTATTCTTCCAAAACACAAGTCTTGGTCAGGCAAAATACAACACTATCAGATAGCAACTTTGCAAGCTCTCTCAAAAGCTTCCATCACTATCAAGCTTCCGCAAGCTTCTACACTTATGATACAAGTCGAGATACTACCTAGCCAGAACTCTTTGGTCTCATCACCCTTCTTCGCTATCCTCCCCAAATCAACCCTTCTCCTCCACTTTGTGACCGAAGCAAATATGGAACGACCATCTTCTTGGTTTAGGCCAGAGTTGTACAGATTGATATCTCGAATTAAAAGTGCTCATGTGTAGCATATTTTTTTAAGGGTTTAAACCAGTCTCTCCACCATCGAATTTACCAAATTCGGCAGAGGCGATTTTCTCCCATAAACAACGATGAAGATGAAGAAATGTGTATGGAGTTTTTGCATCAAATGGATGAAGATGCATATCAAGATAGAAGAAGACGAAATTTTATATTGCAATTACAAACGGGATCATACCAAAGCCGTTAGAGCCATATGAAGCTGCGACTAGAAGATGGACGTGGAGGAATGGAAATTTTTACCACGAAAAGATGATGCATGATTATTTTAATCGTGACTGTGTGTATTCCGATGAGGATTTTCAGCGTCAATTCCGCATGGGCCGCAACTTTATGCAAAGGATTATTGCCGAGATTTGTCAAGTACAACCTTTATTTAATTATCAGTATGATGCACGACATATACGAGGCTTTAATACTGAAAAAAAAGGTCACTGCGGCCCTCTGTATACTATGTTATGGGGTACCAGCGGATTCCACAGAAGATTACAATCATATTGGGAAAACAACCGCCTTTAGGTATCTCAAACTATTTTGCGAAACAATAGTCGAGCATTTTGGTACAACCTTTTTCAGAAAGCCTACTCAGGAAGATGTTCAAAGAATAACTGCAACAAACACCAAGAGGGGTTTTCCAGGAATGCTATGTAATCTTGACTGCATGCACTGGACGTGGCATGCATGTCCGGTAGAATGGGAAAGCAATATAAGGGTCATTATCCAAAACTAACTGTAATTTTGGAAGCTTCAACTACTTATGATTGTTGGTTTTGGCATGCCTTTTTTGGACTCCCGGGTTAAAATAACGATCTCAACATTTTATATAAGTCATCATTATTGGAATATTTTAAGAATGGGGTCACGCCGCACTGTAATTTCACCATTAACGATTATCAGTACACTCAGGGTTATTATCTAGCAAATGGAATCTATCCAGAATGGTCAACTATGGTCCAAGCTTACAAACGGGTAGGCTTTGGTACAACGTCTTCGAAGGATATGAAGTACTTTAACACCCAACAAATGGCATGCCGAAAGGATGTTAAATGCACTTTTGGAATATTGAAAAGGAAGTTTTCTATCATATCTGGGATGGCACGCTTTTTTGATATTCAAGAAATGAACAAAATTATGCTGACTTGTATTATTCTGCATAACATGGTCATTGAAGAAAACAAGCGTGACCCAACCTGGACTAATTTTCCAGATGAAGATTTAACCAAGGATCTTGTGGTAGAGCGTGGGCATCCGGCAAGAGAATATAGACTTGCCACTGACATACTCCACAATTGGGTAATCTATGCACAACTAAGACACGATTTAACAAAGAACCTCTGGGCTTTAAAATGAACAACAGACGGTCCGGGGTGGGGTGGGGGTGGGGGGTGGGGAGAGATAAACGTGTACAATTGAGGAAATTTTGTTGTTTATTTTAATTTATATGTTTTTAATTTAAAGTTGTTTGTTAAATTTGAGGCAATTATATTAAAAGTAATTTTAAATACACTAAATTAAAAAACTTAACTACACTAAATTAAATTAAACATGTTCATTCATTACCAAGACTGAATTCCTCTCCGTTTTCTTCCGAGGAATCATTTTCGTCTTTCATATTCACATAATGGCCAGTTTGTTGAGTCGTGACTTCAGTTTGTTGGTGGGGGACTTGTTTGGCCTGGACTTGTTGTTGTTCGGCCGCATCCATTTGCTTAATCCATATAACAAGTTGTCGTTCATTCATTTTTTCGGTATCCATGGAGAGTAACTTGTTTAGATTACAATCCATGTTGTATTGTTCTCGCGAAAGACGACTTTTCTGTTGATTATTTAAAGAAATGACACGGTCCCTGATTCTATCTTCCTCCATTTGCATCTTCATTACCTTGTGATCAGCATAGTTGAACTCGCTTAAACCTCCTTCTGCTGCTCGTTGGGCTGCGTCTCTCACTGCTTTTGCAGCTTTCACACCACCTCCTCTTCTTCTCTTGCAGTTGGTGTTAACGTCTAGATTACTATTGTGTTGATCATGACTACCTGGAGTTCCATCAGGTGAGGAAGCAGGCCCTCCATTCTGAAAATCCTGCGAGATTGGACCATGTGGTGATCATACATGCACTTGATGACCTTCCAGCAAGTATGGATTAAACTTGTTATGCACCCTCAAAATGGTGAAACAAGTTTCATGTTGGAAGCTTGAACCTTTGTGGGTTCTTTGCCACTCTTCCCGAGATCTTCGTTCCACATCCGGTTCGCCTTCACCACTTCTTTTGTTGTTCGACATTTGAGTGATCAAAGCTACATATTCACTAACGACTCCTGAAATTGTGCAAAAACGATGACTCAACCCTTCAACATCACGACCATGAATGTTACCGGCTTCTTCACAAATTTTTTGTAAAATCTTACCATAAAAAGTTTTTTTCTCATGAAAAATACCATTGATATCATCTAATGTATATAATACATAATTTCTACAAAGTGACTCGTCTTTATCCATCGTATACTTGGGACCACGAATTCTTGTGTTCCTTTGTTGTGATTGTTGTGTTTGTTGTGGTGTTTGTTGTTGTGATCGTTGTTGTGAGGATGCCATATTTGTTAAATATGAAATTTTTCTGAAAAATTGAATTGATATTAATAGTTTTGTTTGAAAAGAAGAAAAAAAATTAGAGACGGTATGGAAATTGTGTAATGTTGAGGAAGGTGTGAGTCTAAAGTCCGTAGACGAAGTGAATTTATAGGGAAAGGAAAGGAACGACGGGGCCGGGATGAGAAGAACAGTTGTCGCTCTCAGAAAGAACGCGGCGACAGAAGGAAACCTCTAGCATCCTAACTGATGACGCGCGTTATGTTTAACGCTGGCGACAGAAGGAAAAACGCCAGCGTTGGTAGAAATGACGCCCGTCTTTACCACCGACGCGTGCTGGATGTTCCGACTCAATGTTCAAAGCATCATATCTGTTGATTTGAACACCCATTTTTCATGTTTATTCATTCCATAGTGGGAGCAAAATGAACAAACTCTGAGTTTGTTCATTCCATAGGAAGTGCACTAAGATGTTGTGCTGGTCTTCATAAGTCAGTTCAGAGACTGTAGGAGTTATGGGTTGACAATCCCTGACAGAGGATGTCATTCGTTCCCTTCCCTAAAGAGAGTGTGGAAGGATTTGAATTTGTGGACATGCAACTTCAAAATTCCACAAGAATATGAAACTTTGTATAAGAAGATACTTGATATAAGTATGGGCACACCACTAATAAAATGACGATTCAATTAAAATAAAACTAAAAATAAAAACTATGAGAAAAGAAAAGATAATTTCTTGGTGTTTTTATACTATCTAATATATTAATATTGATTTTTTTCTTGATGAAGAACAAGCCAAAGAAAAGATCTCCTTAGCTGTAATTTCCATGTACCCTAGGATTTCAAAGGGTTAATGACGATCTTGAACCTCTTCATCTTTCAACGGTAATATTGAAACAATGCTGCAGCCTATAGCATGACCGTCGAAAATTTCATTCATTGTCGAAGTTTTGAGGTCACAACAATAGAGAGCCGCGCTATATGGGTAACGCAATATAAGTTCCTCGTTCTTTGTAATAATTGCTAAGGGCTCAAAGTGCATCCCATCGTTCCAGGACGGATTTCCCCCTAATATTCTGTACTCGTTGGTAATTTCCCTCTTGTATGCCAATATATCTATGCAGTACTGGGATATATCCACAAAATATAAATTCTTCCCTCCCAGCAACGTTGATCTATGAACGTATCTTGAACCTTCATAGTGTGACAAATGGATAAACTCGAGCTTCTCATCTTCCAACTCGAAGGCCAGAATCGTATAATATTTGCGCTCCTTGGTGCAATGGGTAAATATGGATTGATCCTTCGCTTCTCCACCCACCACCACCGACTGTGTAAACTAGAACATGCAACATTTTTGTGCCTTGGTAGTTGGTAGTGAAATCTAACAATCTTGACATATACACCCATTTACAAGACAGACTGAGACTGCACTAACTGTTAAGTAATTAGTAATTATACAAATTCAACCAAGCACTAATCCTAGAACAGATTCATTCTTAAATTTGATTTTCTCAGTCAGCTTTCCGTGAATAGCTTTCCTTGTGGCTTCAGCTTTCTTTTTCTGAATTTTTACCTCTGAAAGCTCAGCATTAAGTTCGTCTTCTCTTGTCGATAGGCAATCATATTTGACCTGCATTGCATCCAATACTTGTGCATGGTTTTCAACTTCTCTATCTATTCCCAATGAAGACCTCCAATGGTTCTTAAGTCGATTGAATCCTTCACGAAGCCACTTAATATTGAATTCCAAGGCCTCGGCGTCATTGATGAATCCTTCCCATCTTTCCAGAAATGCTTCACTCAATTCTGAACATCGTACGATTTCCATTGCCGAGATGATCTTCAACAAACTGGAAACGCATGTGAGTAACACATCATCATTGAACTTGATGACCTTTTTAGTCGCCACATGCCCATGCTTCTCATATATCTTCTTATACAAAATTACATGCTCTTCAGGGATCTTGAAGTTGTCCACATATTCAAAGCCTTCCACTCTTTCTTGAGCCGAAGCCTTTGTATACCCTGGGGGGGAAGAAATGACATCTATGGAAGTCGAAATATTTAACAAGGTAGAATCAGGAGTGAAGCCCTTGGAAGATGAGGTATCTAGTGTAGCATCCACAGGCTCCTCACCCACTTCAAGCGATTCAATTACCGTAGTGTTTGCTGATGAAGGAATATGTTCAGGTTCATAACTACAAGGGCGAGACTCTTCTATACTTTTCTTTCTCTTTTTGGACAAAAAGACAGGAGCCTGTCAAATGTGAAAGATGAATCAGGTATTTTCAAATTTGGCAGGGAGAAACACGAAGAGGAGGTAGAATCGACTGCCCTATTACCTCGGGGGTACCTTCCTCTAATCCAAGCACAATTAACTGATTCCCATCACCCTCTTGCCACATTATATCCGAAAGGACATGAACCTGCAATTTTATGCCATTAACATTACAAGTCTAGGAAAAACACAACCATGTCTCCAAGGGTATCATCTATACATAAAAAAAGTGAACCAAGAGAAATTAAAAAAATTAGGACATACATCCTTCCTTTCCAATGTTCGAATAAGAGTGTGGTAATGGGGAGACTTCGTGCATAACACACAAAGCATATGAGGTTGCCAGTCTCTACTCTCCATCTTTCGTCCACACAGATTAAGCAGACCAGGCATGATATCGAGAGCCCAAACCTACAACAGGGATAACATAGATGATACATCAACCAAAACAAATTCCTGAAGAAAAAATAATAATCAAACGAAGTGCGACCTACCAACAAGGCATGTGCAAGTCCAACCACCGTGTAACACGGTTCCCCACCAGCACCAGTGTTCTCTTTGTTGGCTTGATAAAGCAGTGGTAATCTAAATTTCGTAATTCTATCAAATGTTACTTCACCCCAAGGGTACTTGTTAAATTCCTCCAAGTCGTCAACTAAATGCCAATGACCAATCTCTATTGTATCTCTATCTTGACGGCTCATTAGGAAATTGTGTACAACCAAAAGTAAAGCCAATTTCACCCTGTCTAGAGAGGGGCAAGTAGATTTCTTTCTGAAGAGGAGAGCTTTCACTTTTAATGCACTTACACGACGTTGGTTTGGGAAATGAGTCTTCATCAGGGATGACGGATTGCGGGGAGACACAAAAGCTTTCTCGGATTTCTTGAAACTAAGCCCTGTAATCAAAGCAAATTCTCTCTTGCCAAAATGCAATACTTCTCCACCAACCTTAAAGTGCATTTCATCTGGTTTCCCATCCATGTGAATCTCCCTCGAAAGTAAGAAATGCACAATGGTGCTGCTAAACTTGGAATCATCCGGCACCGAAAGTAGATGGCCAATCGCTGTACCCATAAATATGGCTTTCTCTTCAACAGACAGCCAGTCCCGTACTTTCGCTAGTAGCAGCAAGCTTGATCTATTTAAAAATTGCACATTTTTATCCCTAAACTTCCGAGGGTGAATATATCTGCTACAAACCGCAAGAACATTTACAAATTAGCCATTTCGAGTCCTTTGAATTTAAAAAAGAGGGAGACAGACACATTTAAGATAAATTTGTAATGCATGCAATTTACAGCAATCACTTCACTCAATTACAAATTTCCAATTCACCTTCCATTAACACCTTCAACTGCCTCTTTTCTAGGAAGCCTTTTTCTTAGATCCGTAAGTTGGAATCTACAAACAATAACTGTGGGTTAGTAAAAATAGAAATAACTACATTTTAATGCATGCAAATTTGGTATTTTGCAGCAATCACTTCAGTCAATTACAAATTTCCAATTCACCTGTCAATGTCATTAGCACCTTCAACTGCCACTTTTTTACGGAGGCTTTTCCTTCGATCCATAAGTTGGAGTCTACAAACAATAATTGTAGGTTACTGAAATATAGAATCATCACAAACTGACAATGCTAAATAACTAGTACAGCATGTTTAGTGGCCAAGGTTTGTCATGGCACTGCCTTCTTCATACTCAAAAAAATATGAATTCCTGCCGGTTGGGATGGCAGTGTCACGGCACCCAATCAACCAAATGCATCTATACTTATGAAGAAACATGCATGTTAATTTCAGCTACAATACGAAGAAAATAGAGGAAGTGGCTGTAAACCTAAGTTATAGAACACCAAGAAATCAACATATCGAGTTCTAAATCACAAAGAATTACTTGATTTCGAAAGTAACAACAAAACCATCTATAAACCGATTTCGAACTGTAATTTCAGTTTTGAGGTGTTTGAATCGTACCTGAAGATGATGGGGTTAAGTTCTGAAAGAAATGTGAAACCACTGGACCCAAATTACTTGAGATAGACAACAGATTTTCGGTCTCCTTGTTCTTCAACGGAGAGTTTTGATCTTGTTTTCCAATTGAGAGAGCTTTAGATGGGAGTTTACAGAGAGTTTAAAATACTTAATTAGCATAACATACTCCAAGTGGCATTTGTATGGACACATGGCAAGTCCAAATTTTACCCACTTTGCATGGAAGACAATAACATACTCCTAGGGGGTCTACAAATTTACTATTAGCCAACAAATATCAATAAGCATAGCAAATATTTCAAGGAAGACAATAGAATATAATTTAATTAATACTCAAACAATTCTAAAAACAAATAAGATTAAAGAAAATTTGTTTAATCTGATTCCTATAAGGCACAGATGCCCTCCCAACATCTTAGGAAAAAAAACTGATTCCTCTTCCCTGGGAGACTGGATACACACGGTGGTGTTGGGAGCACTTGAAAACTTGCATCCACCAAATCAAATGGCTATTCTAGTGAAAGTGACCCATTTGCAAAAATACCTTGGCGATGCAATAAACCAGGAGGGACTTCTGTGATGTTTCTGTTAGGTTTCTAGAACTTTTAACACTGGAAAAAGCTTAAACACAAGGAAAAGAACCGGATAAACCCTTTGAGTTGGGGGTTAGCCACCAGTTTTGAGAAGAAAACTAAATAAACTTAACTTTGTTATATTGATTGATAATCCAAAACAACTTATGGCCAGGCTATTTATAGCTTCAGAGCCTTGGTAAACAAGCAAAAGTAATATTAAGAATTCTATTCAAACTAGGAAACTAAACTAAGCTTAATAAAGAGAACTTGAAGCAACTAAATAAGGAAATAGAAAATAGGTGGTGTTGGAGTCGTAACATCCCACCCCGCATGAACAACGACTTGTCCTCAAGTCTGAAAGTCTGGAAAACGTTTAATAAGTTCATCCGCATCTTCCCAAGTTGCTTCATCATTTGAACGATCTTTCCATTTAATAAGCCATCTAGTACCTGCAGTATTCCCTTTTTTGAACATTTTACGATCCAATATTAACTCAGGTTCCCACTTTTCATAATCCACGGTAATTGGTAAATCAGTGTTGACAACAACGGAAGAACCAAGTTTCAATTTTAGTTGAGAAACATGGAAAACTGGATGTATGCGACTAGATGCTGGCAATTCCAATCTATATGCTACTGTACCAATCTTCTCCAAAATACGAAATGGTCCATAAAACTTTGGAGATAGCTTATAAAATGACCTGTCACGAACTGTTGTCTGTCTATAAGGCTGAAGACGTAGGAAAACCCAATCATTAACCACAAAAGAACGTTCAGTTCTGTGTTTGTCCACATAATTTTTCATTCTGACTTGAGCATCAAGTAAGTTGGAGGGAAGAATTTTCAAAATATGATCTCTATCTCTTAGTAATTCATCCACAGCATGCACGAGAGTTGTGCCAGGCTGATAAGTAGAAACTGTTGGAGGAGCTCTGCAATATAAGGCCTGATAGGGAGTCATTTTTATGGATAAGTGATAACTAGTGTTATACCACCATTCAGCCCATGAAATCCATTTAGACCAGTCTGTTTGTCTAATACTAGTAAAACAACATAGATAGCATTCTAAAGTTTTATTGGTTACCTCAATTTTCCCATCGGTTTGGGGATGGTAAGCTGAACTCTTGCAAAGATTAGTATCTTCCATGGTAAAGAATGTGTCCCAAAAATTACTCATGAAAATAGGATCCCGATCACTAACTATTGTTTTAGGCATACCATGCAGACGAACAACTTCACATATAAAGACTTCAGCAATAGTGGAAGCAGTATAAGGATGTGATAATGCTATAAAGTGGGCATATTTAGATAAATGGTCCACTACCACTAAGATGGAATTCTTCTTGTTGGATAAAGGAAATCCATCAACAAAATCCATAGAAATATCAATCCAGACATCAGTAGGGATAGATAATGGATGCAGTAATCCAGGAGGTGCTGAAGCTTCATATTTATTGCGCTGACAAACATCGCAATGCTGTATAAATGTCTTGATGGAGGATTTCATACCTTTCCAATAATTTTTTTGCTGAAGTCGTTTGTAAGTTTTCAAATAACCAGAGTGTACACCAAGAGGAGTAGAATGGAACTCATGAAGTAATTTAGCACACCATTCAGAAGTAGATAATACAACAACTCGATATTTAAAACGTAAAACTCCATCAACATATGAGTAATTACGTTTATAAGTTGGGTCTTGGCGTAGATTTCGAATAAGAACACCTAAGACAACATCTGTATGACATTCTTGAACAATTTCATTAAGTCCGGAAAAAATGGGAGTAGAGATGGACAAAAGTTGAGGATTAGCCACTCTTGATAAAGCATCTGTAGCTTTATTTGCAGCTCCACATCTATATATGATTTCATAATCATATCCTAATAGTTTAGAAAACTATTTTTGTTGTTCAAGAGAAGACAATCTTTGCTCAAGGAAATATTTAAGACTTCTATGATCTGTGTAGATTTTGAAATGTCTCCTAAGCAAATAAGGTCTCCATTTGTTTACTGCAGAGACAATAGCAAGCATCTCCTTATCATAGACCGATAAATTCAAATTCTTACATGACAAAGGTTTGCTGTAATAAGAAATAGGCTTGTTAGACTGCATCAGAACTGCTCCCAATCCATTACCAGAAGCATCACATTCCAAACAATTTTTTTTTTGTGAAGTCTGGTAATTCTAAAACTAGAGTGCTGGTTAAATCACTCTTAAGTTGATTAAATGTTGTTGAAGCTTCATCAGACCATTTGAAAGCATCTTAGTTTAACAACTTAGTGAGTGGAACACAAATTTTTCCATAATCTTTCACAAATTTGCGATAATATCATGCCAAACCTAGGAATCCTCTAAGATCTTTAATGGTAGAAGGAATAGGCCAATTCTTAATGCTTGAAATGTTATCTTCTTCCACAGCAACACCTTCAGATGATACTGTATGTCCAAGATATCCAATAGAGGACTTTGCAAAATCACACTTATATTGTTTCAAAAATAACTTATGTTTTCTTAGTAAGTCAAACACAATTTCCAAATGCTGAAGATGTTCAGATAAAGAGCTACTGTAAATCAATATGTCATCGAAAAATACCAAGAAAAATTTGCGAAGGTAAAGTCGAAACACATCGTTCATTAAACTTTGAAATGTTGCAGGTGCATTAGATAAACCAAATGGCATTACTAAGAACTCATAGTGGACATCATGCGTTCGGAAAGCTGTTTTATGAATATCTTCATCAAATAATCTTATTTGATGAAATCCAAAGCGCATATCCACCTTTGAAAAAAAATTCTTGCCATGTAGCTCATCAATCAACTCAGCAACCACTAGAATTGGATATTTGTCCTTGAAAATAACTTTGTTAAGTACCCTGTAGTAATCAACACACATACGCCAACTATAATCCTTCTTTCTAACTAGTAGCACATGAGAAAAGTAAGGGATAAAGCTTTGACGAATGAAACCAGCTCGTTTGAGTTCAGACATAATTTTCTCAATTTCAGCCTTTTGAAAATGTGGATATCTGTAGGGACTAACATTTATTGGTGTTGTGTTAGGAAGCAGATTTATGCGATGATCATGAGCTCGACAGGGTGGGAGAGATGTTGGAGTTTCAAAAATATCTTTATAACGTAAAAGTAATGCTGAAATTTTAGTAGGTACCTTATCAGAAGATGTTGTTGGCAAAGTAGGGTTAAGCTGAAGAAGAAATCCATTGTGTGCACAATCCAAGAATTTCTGCAATAGAGAACTATTCAAAAGCATGATGGAGGCCGAAGAATTTCTAACAAACAAATAATTACTATTGTTTAACTGAAATTTCATGTGAAGTTTTTGAAAATCCCACATTATTTCACCCAAGGTTTGTAGCCATTGTACACCCAACACAACATCGCATCCATTAACATTCAAAACAAAGAAATCAGTAGTGAATGTATAGTCTTGTAATTGAAGAGAGATGTCTTTACATAAACCACTAGTTTCGAGAAAACCACCATTACCAACCATAACTTGTAAGGCAACACCACTAGATTGATGAGAAAAACCATGTTTCTGAGCAATTGACGGATGTAAAAAATTATGAGTTGATCCTGATTCAATGAGCACTGTAAGGGGTTCTCCCTGAATATAGCCCGTGACTCTCATAGTTTTAGGAAAAGAAGATCCGAGAAGAGAATGAAAAGAAATTTGAGAATCCTTAGGAACCTCAACTTCATTGTGAAGTTCTTCTATAACCTGGAGATCATCTTCCTCTTCAATAATATTGTGAATCTCATATGTGTCAGAAGCCATATCCAAAATTAATAATCTTGGATTATCACATAAGTGACCAGGTGTGTAGAGTTTATCACAATTAAAACATAATCCTTTTGCTCGTTTTTCTCGTTGCTCTTCTAAGGATAACCTTTTAGCTCCTAGAGGTAAAAAGGATCTATTGTATGGGGTAGGTTCTAATGTTGCAGCAGGTCTGAAATGAGGATGACGATAAGGTTGCCTTGTAGCAGCCTTATTAACTGCTGCGTAAGCTTCTTCTTGATGAATGGCTTTGGTAAAAGCCTCAGTTAAGGTTTGTGGTGCCAATAATTTAACGATAGTGCCAATGTGAGGTTTCAAAGAATGGACAAAATAGCTGATCAAGAAATCCTCAGAAAATCAACTAAGTTCAATAAATGTTCGAACTCAGGGATATGTTCACTGACAATACCTTTATGTTCAATGGTTCTTATATCCAACCTAGCATCCACGAATTTCGCTGGAGAAAATCTTGCACGAACCAAAGAGAAAAATTGTTCCCATGTAGTAATCACAGTTTGAGTTCTTCTACATCTAAACCACTAGTTTCCCTCACCTTTAAGATGTGCAGCGGCAAGATTAAGTTTAAGAGCATCAGATGCATTGTAAACATCAAAGTATTGATCAACATTGAAACTCCAGCTGTCAGGATAGTCACCATAAAAGTTAGGAAACTTGATATTAGGGCGTAGCTGCTGTTGTTGACCATGATTTTGTGGTGGTGGTGGTGGAGGGTTTGCAGTATCAGGATGCTGTTGGAGTAGAGGGATAATTTCTCCAAACATGTTGCGGAAAGAGGTTTCTATGGTTGTAGCGAGAGCAGTACGGTCTTGTTCTCGAAGTAACGACTTCTCTGCCAACTTCTTCTTTTGAGTTTCTTCATTGCGGACATGAAGGTTAGTAATAGCGTCAACAAGATTGTCTACTATGTCTGCTAAGACTTCAATACTTTCATGCACGGTTTCAAATTTTCTATGTGGAAGGAAAGGAAGAATCCTAAAAAAAAATATTGGTGGATTTTTTTTGAGATTGAACTGAACCTGCTCTGATCCAGGTGTTAGGGTTCTAGACATTTTAACAATGGAGAAAGCTTAAACACAAGAAAAAGAACCGGATAAACTCTTTGAGTTGGGGGTTAGCCACCATCTTTGATAAGAAAACTAAATAAACTTAACTTTGTTATATTGATTGATAATCCAAAACAACTAATGGCCAGGCTATTTATAGCTTCAAAGCCTTGGTAAACAAGCAAAAGTAATACTCCCTCCGTCCCACTATTAGATGACCTAGTTGAAGTTTGCACAAATTTTAAGGCAAGAAATAAAATGAGCATTTTTCAAGTATTTTTTACAACTATACCCTTGTGGATAATAACTTGTAAAATTTAGAAATCATTTATCTCTCAAACCATACCATAGATTTTCGTAAACTTTGTACCGTTAAAATTCATTTTAAAACACCTACGTAACGAGTATTAATATGAATATCAAATTATGCATATTTCTTATGATAACGATAATCAATCAAAAGGATAATTTTAGAAATATTCCTTGTTTAATGAGATAGGTCAACTAATAGTGGAACAAAATTTTAAACCAACTAGGTCATCTAATAGTGGCACGGAGGGAGTATTAAGAATTTTATTCAAACTAGGAAACTAAACTAAGCTTAATAAAGAGAACTTGAAGCAACTAAATAAGGAAATAGAAGATAGGTGGTGTTGGAGTCGTAACAGTTTCTCCAACCACTACTACTTTTTTTTTTGTTTTCCGAGAGTGTATACTTGGACCAGGATCTTGTCATCTTCAGAAGCCGGCCTACTATACCCTTTGTAAGGATACATGATCCTTACAATTTTGTACTCGTCTGTTGAAGTAAGGTAACCGAATCCGCTTACTAAATCACCAACCCAATATTTGATGGTGCTTATTCTTGGGAGAATTATGTATTCACTTGTGTAAGGATTGAAGATGTAGACAGGATCGCGAAAAGATCCTTTGTAGGGAATTTCCAAGTAAAGAAAACCATTGCAAGAATCAACTATGACATATCACCTGTTCGACGAATTGTCTGAACTACAAGCATTCCTTGTTTTTGTGTTAGTGGAGGCGGTCACAATCACTGACCTATTCAAGGTTTTGAAAAATGCCTAGCCCTAGTTCTTTATCCTTCACAACTACTAGGATTCACGCAGCAGCTGGGGGATGTAAACATACAACAAGCACTCAACAGAGCCTCTCCATCACCACATAACTCCTCTTCTACGGCCTTCCAGAATAATATTTTTCATTGCCCGTTCAAGAACTTCGATGGTTGTATTGATAATGGGAATGGGAGGGGTTTTTCAAAGAGATCTCTATGCAAACATCTACATGATAAACACTATGCTACGGAAGAGTCTAGGGGTATTTGTAGAGAAAGATTACACAGTATGGTTGATGTTTTTGATACTTGGGAGACAGAGCTAAATCATATGCAAATGTGGTTGTGCATTCAGTGTATGCACCTCCATGCTTGGAGCAGAGCTTGCCGTATCCATCCAGGTGATATTACAGCAGGTCCATGCAACGGTAGGGGTGCAGATTTTCTCATTCACGATATTAATAATCCACAACTGAGGGGTACTCGAGCAAAATCTACAGAAGTGGTCAATGATACATCTACTTGCCTCTCGCTGGATCTTCTCCATCAGATTTTTCTTAAACAAATACCCACTGTTTCTTGCATTCCTCCAAACTACATATTGAAATTCTCCCGCACTATGAAGGCCGCAATTGACAGGGTGATACAAAATCCAAGGGACATAGTGGCTTGGATATAATTAATATTATTTCCGACTTGCACCTTAAATTTTTATACCCCTAAATCTACCTTGGAAGAAAGATCAGGGACTAGGAAGAGGTTGCAGATTGCTTCCATTAACCAAGCTCTTTTAACGTGGCGTGAACCTAATAGTTGTCTTCTTTTGGAAGAAAAGTTGTTGGAGGTCTCCCATTCTTAAAACCAGGGTAAACAATGCAAGAATAAGACGGAAGATGCTATCAACCTTCAAGCTTGTAGAAAAAAACTGAGTCAGGGCCACTATAATGCTGCAATTAGGGTTATATCTTCTAACGGATTAGCCCCGAGGAATGCTGATACTTTGTTGGACCTGGAGAAGATGCACCCATATGCACCCCCTCCAATCATACCACCAGAACCTATTCAAGTTGAGGTAATGTCAGTGAGAACCATCTCTGTTTTACATGCCGTGAAAAGCTTTCCTAGGGGTACGTTATGTGGAAGACATAGGTTGCGCGCTTAACATCTTCTAGATGCCATCAGTGGTCCTGCAGCCGCAGTCGCAGAAGATCTTTTACATTCCATCACTGCTCTTGTCAATTTGTGGCTGGTCGGTAAGTGCCCTGCAACTTTGGGTGAATTTATAGCAAGCTCCCCTCTCACCCCATTGTTGAAGATGGGTGGAGTCATTCGCCCCATTGCGGTGGGTACTATCCGGAGGAGATTAGTCTCAAAATTGGCGGAATCTTCAGTGGGTTTTGATATGACGGAATTGTTGGGAGACTATCAATTTGGCGTAGGTATGGTTTGTGGAGGTGAAGGCATTCTACACTCCGTTAACATGCTCTTGGAGACTAAAGGACATATACAAGGTAATTCGATGTTGTTGATTGATTTCTCCAATGCTTTTAATTTAATTGATAGGACAAGCATCATTAAAGAGGTCAGGAACCAATGTCCCGTGATCTCTAAGTGGGTGGGGTTTTGCTACGCTTCACCTCCACGGATGTACTATAACGACACGATTATATCTACCTCTCAGGGTGTTCAGCAGGGAGACCCACTATGACCTTTACTTTTTTCTTTGGCCTTACATCCATTAGTGAAGAAAATAGCTATGAGCTGCACGTTGGATCTCCATGCTTGGTATTTAGATGACAAAACTATTATTGGTGACACATTAGAAGTATCCAAAGCATTACAGATTATACAAAGTGATGGTAAAACAAGAGGGCTTCACCTTAATGTCAGCAAAACGGAGCTATTTTGGCCTACCAAAGACCCCAGAAGTTTTCTGCAGGGCATTTTTCCCACATACATCAGTAGACCTTCACTTGGTGTCAAACTCCTAGGGGGGCCAGTAAGCTTGGACATGAAATTTTTCAATGACATGGTAATGTCTAGAGTGAAGAAAACCGTCGACCTAATGACGGCAATCAGGAAGCTAAAGGATCCTCAAAGTGAGCTACTTCTGTTGCGCAACTGTATGGGGGTATCTAGATTATACTTTACAATGCGCACTACTGATCTGGTTTCTCTACAAAAAGCTAAAACTCACTTCGATGTTCATCTCCTACAATACTTAAGGCAACTCATCACAGCTGACGGTGTCGGGTTTGGGCTTCTGCAACAGCGCATTGCAACATTGACGATTAAATGTGGGGGTCTGGGAATCTATACAATGACCGACACAATCCATTACTGCTACTTAGCTTCACAAATTCAAACACGACAGCTGCAACGTACTATTCTTCAGAAATCAAATGTCCCAGAGTCTAACTTCTTCTATCAACATGCCTTGCACGATTACTTACAAGTATGTGGATTATCTCCTTCAAACTTCAACATCAATGACACTACCCCCATCCCATGCAGACCTTGGCAGTGCCCTATTTTGATGTCGTAATGAAGGAGATGCCGGATAAATTTCAGATGAATAACAGAGATACAGTATTGTGGCAATGTAACAAATTAGAACATGCTCAAGACTACTTGATGGCTATCCCATTGGTGGGCTTAACCAGTCCATGGGACCAAGACAGTTTGCTTCCATATTGTGCTACAGATTAGGTATACCACTCTTTGATGTGGATAGTACTTGTCCAAGTTGCGGTAAAAGGATGAATATTTTCGGGGATCACGCGCTACAATGTACGAAAGACGTTGGAATTAAATTCCGGCATGATTTAGTTCGCGATGTGCTGGCGGATATATGTTTTAAATCTGGTGTTCCAACTCGGAAAGAAGCTGATTTGGGTTTTGTATCGGATAACGACAAAGAGATAAGACCGGCGGACATTCTTGTGTACAATTGGGAGAACGGTCAAGATGTGTGTTACGATGTGACGGGGGTCTCACCTTTCACTGGTGGTGGGGTTCGTACTTTTATACCGGGTCAAGCAATCTACAATGATGTTAACCACAAATGCAGGAAGTACTTAGACAAATGTTTGGCTAATGGTTACGGTTTTTGTACTTTTGCTTTCACTACCTTAGGCGAACTGAATGATGATGCTGTAGTACTTTTAAAGAGGCTTAAAAATAGTTTGTCTAGACATACAATGAATGGCAGGGTGGGTAGTTTTTTTTCTTCAAAGGATAGGTATTGCAATTCAAAAGGGGGTCGGATCTCAGCTTGTTGCTAGGCTCCCAACCAGTTTCTTGTAAGTTTTTTCTTTGTCTTTGGAATAAAAGCTTTATATTGAAAAGTAAATAAAAATGAAGTACTATGACAGTAATTTTTTTGTTAGTAACTAGTTTTCTGAAGCATATACGAATCCTTAAATTTGGGTGCCTTTGTGGGCATGTCTATCTTGTTAGCACATAGGAAGTTGTGTACAACCAAAAGTAATGCCAACTTCACCCTGTCTAGAGAAGGCCAAGTAGAATTCTGGAGAGCCTTCACTTTTGACCCACTTGAGCGACGTTGGCTGGGATACGCAGGACTCATTGCCATCCTACCCTGTACTTTAGCTTGTCACCCTAATACTAACCACAACTTTCGAAAGTCCTGCTCAAATTTTAAATCTCAATTCATATACAAAAACTACAAAAACAATACCTCAGCTCTGGAATATCTACCCCATTTAATATACAAAATTCATAACGACAAATGCAAAAATACAACCTCAAATCAACACACTACAGAAGCAGAAAAGGCCTATCTAAACCTGTAATAGCAATTATCTTACTTATTCACACCACACACACTACAGAAGCTAATCATGCATCCCCACCAAAAACAGTTCAGATTAGTGACATTCAACTGAGCACCTTCCCTAAAACGGGTTCATTCAAGAAATTGTCTTTTGGAGCCAACTTTTCTTGAATAGTTTTCTTCTTGGTTGAAATCTTTGCTTCAGCTTCTTTTATCTGAGTAATGACCTTTGAAGTTTCTCGTTGAAGTTCTTATTTTCTTAACAAAAGCCAATAACTTTTCACCTGCATTGCATCCAATTCATTTTCATCGATTTCAACTTCTTTACGTATCCCGGATGAAGACTTCCAATTGTTCTTAACTTCATTAAACTGCTTTCTAAGCCATTTAATATTGAACCCCAAGTTCTCAACATCCTCGATGTCTCCTTCCCATCCATCCAGTAGCGCATCACTTAAATCCGCACCCCGAACAGTTTCCATTGTAGAGATAATCTTCAACAAGCTAGTAACAAATGCCACTAATACAGTATCATTTGACTTGATGACTTTCTTTGTCGCCATATGCCCATACTTATCAATTACTTCCAAAGTCGGCCGCATTCTCAGTAAAGATGTCGATGCGTCAACAATTACTTCCCTGGCTCCTTTGGTAGTCACCGTCAATATCTGCCTAAAATATCCACTAAACAAAATAGCTTTTCCTCCAAATATTTATACCGGTGTACCCATAAGATCTTCGAATATCCTATCCAGTGATTGAAAGGCATGTTTACCCTGCACATGAACGCCGCCAATTGCCTACGCGATGTGACACTGTGACAGCATGTGTATTAGTCAAGTTCTAGGAGCCTGTTAGAATGATAGTGAGGCTATTCGTGATGAAGCTAGTATAAAGTGATCTTTAATTTTGATCTTAAACCGTCTGCCAACGTTTTTCATATATACATTTTTCCCGTGGCACCACTTCCAAACACGTTTTCCCTTTCATCGCCTCTATCACATCCTAAAACACCTTTCTTTGCTCACTATATAGTCCCTTGTGTATCGAAAGAAATCTTCAGAAAGTGTAGTGTTTTCTGAAGACCTCCATTATCTGGTATTCCTACAGGTTAGAAATGCTTTGAAATGTTATTGCTTTGCTTTGGCTATATATCAGTCATTAATTGTCCGCATGCATGGCCCGATGCATCATTTTGTATTCCAACGTTATATCCTTCTGTATCTGTCCATCTTTATCAGTTATCACCTGTAATTCAAATCACCTTCTTTTATATGAGCATCATCATCGCCAGAAATCGATATATCCTTCAATTCTTTATGTAAAGTTAGATCAGATGGTCTTTTGGGTAATTATAACCCATCTCAATCTGGACTGTACATCATGTGCATTAACGCCGACCATATATTGTTGGAACACCCGACCCCAAGATTTATAATCAAGCCTTCATTTGATCGCCGATGTGATCTGCGTGCAAATAGTCCTGCATGGTAACCTCCTTATGATTTTTCTTGGCTGATGTGAATTTAATGCTGTTACTTTGGGTTGATTCTCATATGATGTATTTGAGTAAATTGATAGAGTGAAATGAAAAGGTTAACAAAGCTTAACGTTGTTTTATACTCCAAAAGAAGATGTCGCTTGGGAGGTGATGTGACATTTTTCGTAAAGTAATTAAAAAGATGCCTTTCGATATACTCTCTTCGAAACGTTTCAACGTGAGAACTGAAGATGCAAACAGGCATGTGATGACATGGAATGATATTGCTGATGTGGCTTCACCAAATTTTAGAATGATTGTGGCGTCGACATGTGGCGATTTAGGTGTCCCTTATTATAAAGAAAGAATTGTGTATTCACTTGTGTAAGGATTGCAGATGTAGACAGGATCGCGAAAAGATCCTTTGTAGGGAATTGCCAAGCAAAGCAAACCATTGCAAGAATCAACTATGACAGTAATTTTTTTTGTTAGTAACTAGTTTTCTGAAGCATATACGCAGGGGCGGAGCCAGCCCATTGCATGGGGTTGCAATTGCACCCCTGCCTAGCTGGCTCCAAAGCCTAATTTAGGCCCAACAAGATTATTTTTTTTTTCATATACAAGCGTATTTTTACTTCTTTGCACCCCTAAAAATATTTTTTTGCACCCCATCTCGTAATTCCTAGCTCCGCCCCTGCATATACGAATCCTTAAATTTGGGTGCCTTTGCTCGTAGGAAGTTGTGTACAACCAAAAGTAATGCCAACTTCACCCTGTCTAGAGAAAGGCAAGTAGAATTCTTTCTGAAGAGCCTTCACTTTTGACCCACTTAAGCGACGTTGGCTGGGGATATGCAGGACTCATGGCCATCCTACCCTGTACTTTAGCTTGTCACCCTAATACTAACCCCAACTTTCGAAAGTCCTGCTCAAATTTTAAATCTCAATTCATATACAAAAACTACAAAAACAATACCTCAGCTCTGGAATATCTACCCCATTTAATATACAAAATTCATAACGACAAATGCAAAAATACAACCTCAAATCAACACACTACAGAAGCAGAAAAGGCCTATCTAAACCTGTAATAGCAATTATCTTACTTATTCACACCACACACACTACAGAAGCTAATCATGGATGCCCACCAAAAACAGTTCAGATTAGTGACATTCAACTGAGCACCTTCCCTAAAACGGGTTCATTCAAGAAATTGTCTTTTGGAGCCAACTTTTCTTGAATAGTTTTCTTCTTGGTTGAAATCTTTGCTTCAGCTTCTTTTATCTGAGTAATGACCTTTGAAGTTTCTCGTTGAAGTTCTTCTTTTCTTAACAAAAGCCAATAAGTTTTCACCTGCATTGCATCCAATTCATTTTCATCAATTTCAACTTCTTTACGTATCCCGGATGAAGACTTCCAATTGTTCTTAACTTCATTAAACTGCTTTCTAAGCCATTTAATATTGAACCCCAAGTTCTCAACATCCTCGATGTCTCCTTCCCATCCATCCAGTAGCGCATCACTTAAATCTGCACCCCGAACAGTTTCCATTGTAGAGATAATATTCAACAAGCTAGTAACAAATGCCACTAATACAGTATCATTTGACTTGATGACTTTCTTTGTCGCCATATGCCCATACTTATCAAAGATCTTCTTATAAAGGACTGCATATTTTTTGGGTATTTTGAAGTTGTCAACAAACTCAAATTCTTCATCACTCCCTCGACCAGAAACACTTGTGGACCCAACAAAGGGAGCAAGGATATCCTTAGGAAGGGAAACCGTTTCCAAATTGGAGTCGGTGCTTAGATACTTAGTGGAGGTTGCTATCTCTGCAGCTTCAACAGGTTGAGCTGAGAATGTCGTCCGTGCAGCTTCAACAGTTTCCCCAACACACCCACAGTCTTCAAGGGATTCATCTGATTCAGCTTGCATGTTATCCTTGTCATCTTCTGTAACACATTCCTTGATTAGGGGAACATGACTAGTTGGAATAGAGTTAGATCTTGATAGAGGCAGGTGCTCCGGGTTAGTTCTAGAAACTGCCTTTATTCCCCGAGAGCCTGATGCTTCCGCACTCATTTTCATCTTTTTTGATGAAGAAACAGGTGACTGTAAAATGTACGCAAATAATCAGATCTTATGAAACTCAAAAAGGATACGATAGAGGCATAAACCGGAGACGACTACCCAATATGGTATACTACTGTGCCGAGTTAGCAATCATTCCCAGATGATAGGTTCTTTAGTAGGAAAGGACATACAGAAACAACAATCAAGGAAGTGAAAAAAAAAAAAATTAAGGAAAGAACATACAGTAAAATCCTGTCCCTTAAGTTGCACCATTGCATCATTTGGTCTGGTTGAAGAGCTTTCAGAGGTATGTTGGCTTTGCTTGTTTTCTAAGGCCTCCATTTGCTTCTAAAAATATAACATTCTTTTAATTGAGTGATGAAGTGCAAGTTGATGACATGACCTCCTATAAATAAGATTAACAACACGATTTACTCACCTGAGTTATTAACTCGTGGATGCTTCTTTTACTGAGAATCTGGTTACTAGTTTCCCCGGGATCTGCACTGAATGTTGAGTTCTCAACTCTCAATGGTGATGTACTAGAAGCTGTCATGTTTCCTGATGCTAAACCCTTCAAAGCCAATGCTGGATGTGGTGCGGGTTGTTGGACCCATGTTGGTGGAAATTGTTGACTACAATGCTCTTGTGATTGATTTGGCTGACGTTGTTGCTGCTGTTGTTGAGGAGCCAGTGGCATCTGATGCGAAACCGTTGGGTAAGTATGGGGGTGCTGCTGATAAATATGTGATTTTTGTGACAAGGTTGGTGGTCTTATCTGCTTCCTGTATGAAGGGGATCTTAAAGAAGGTGAATGCAAAGGTCTCCCTGGGCCGGTGAATGTCATACCAGCTGGTGAGGAAGGTGATGGAGAACTAGTCGTACCCACTCTTTGTAAAACATGAGGTTGTTCATGACTTTGATACTTCTGAAAGGAAGTTTAAAAGTATATTCAGGTAATCACTTGCGAAGTTATATGTTTCACGCAGGAGAAAAGTGCCTTACTGTCTAACACCAATATACATCACAATCTTTCTATTGCACGAAGACATATGCGATTCTGTACAGGACAATGTAAAAAATGGAGTAAACAGAAAAATCATTTTAACACTGACTTGAAAAGCTGATTGAGATTGGTTACTTGCTGGAGCAGGTGGTCTAATAGACGATGACACCACCCCAGGTGGCGGAATTTGAGGACCCATCATCCCAATATTCTGATCTGCTGGATGCCATATCAATATCATCTACAAAAAACCACCAACAAACCTTCCACAATTGGAAACCCGATTTCAAGAAAACCCTTAAAATTAAAAAGATTCATCATCTACATTACCTGATTAGGGTCGAGGGTTTCAGGAACATTAGCTGAATTCCGGCTAAATTGTGTAGTATGAGAAGAAGAACCAAAAGAAGAGAAATAAGAAGGTTGTACTGTTGATGGTGTCGGTGGTCTTGAGTGGTGGTGAGCTGGTACACTAATTGCAACACCACCTCTTTGAAGATGAGGTGCTGAAGTAACAGTGTTTGGACTAGGATTGGTAGTAGGAGTAACAGTAGTAGTAGAAGGGAAGTGTTATTGTGGTTGTTGTTGAGGTGGTGGTCGGATTCTATTGTTCACTGGTGGTGCTCTGATTTGAGATTGGTGGTTGTGTATAGCTTGCTGTTGATGGTGAAGTGTAACTGTTGAAGATTGAATTGGGGGGTTTGGGTGGATATCTTCAGCTTTTGGAGTTAATGCAGGTTGAGGGATAGTTAATTGTTGTGGTGGATGTTGAGATTGTAGTGGCGGTGGTTGTGGTGGTTGTGAAGGCGTTAATTTTGGTGGTTGTGAGGCCGTTGATGGTGGTGGTGGTGTTTCTTTGGAATCCATTTGAGAATTTTGGGAGGGAATTGAAAAATGTCTTCTTCTATTCCGAAAACGAGGACGAGACCTCATGATATGGATTGATAAATATCGTTCCCAGGTAGCTGAGAATCATTTGCTGTTACCGTTCTTAATGCCTTGAAGTCTATCTTTTTCTACAGGAAAATAGTGAAAGTCTATCTTTTTCTACAGGAATCCATTATTTTTTTCAGAAATGCTTCGTGAACTGCATGGAAAACCATGTCAAAACCGCGCCTGGTGGGCCCAAAAGTGACACCCTCCTAACTCTATGAGAAGTGGTGCTGGATGAACCATGGAAAAAATCATCAGAAAACCGTCTCTCTCACATGTTTGCTAGGGCCCACCCTTTGGAAGATTAGCAAGGGGCTATTTTTGGGCTCCACAATTTCGAAAGTGTGAGAGGGTAGTTTTTCCGTGGTTTTTTTCCACGGTTCGTCAAGACTTTTTGCTCCACGAGACACCGAAACTGCCCCTTTTGCATGATTTATTTATATGGTTCGTGTATTGTATTTTTTATTTATTTTGCATAAAAGAAGCCTTCCTCTCATATTTACAGATACAATCATCTGATTGGAAATCGTAATCATTACAGGGTGGTCATATCAAATTACAATCATCGAGTTTAAAGAAACTTCGCCGATTCTTGACTGAAAATCTTACCATTTCAACTATTACAACCATTTCATGAATCATTGAAGAGAAATGAATAGCATAACATTACTAAAGGGCTAATTTGTTTCAAATAAAAGAAATTTCCACACTGCAAAAATGCAGCAGTGGGATCTTTTCACAAGGTTTTTTTATCATAAGACCAAGGATTGTTAGTCACTTGGGTAAAACAAAACCAGTAATAGTAAACTAAGTAATATAAATAACAGTAACAACAACACAGGTCGTCGGAATCGGCCGAAATAGGTTGGAGCCTGACTGAATCGGCATTGAAGTCTTGGTATCTTTTGATGTTGATGTTGATGAAGCTGTCGAAGGAGTCTTTAGTGTTTTTGCTACCCAAGGTTTTGTTGAAGTTGATGTAGGTTTCATGGTTGTTGAAGAACTTCGTAGAGTTACTTCGGGATGTTACTTCGTGGAGTTACTAGTGCATGTCTTCTTTACCTCACCAGATCTTACTTCGGAGCGTCGAGTGTGGTTTTTGGTACCTACAATAGGAGTTGAAATATTTAGCGTTGTGGAGTCCAATAGTGTTTCGCATAGCTGATAATGTGGTCGTTGTGTCTTCATCAGATTCTTCAAAATGCTCAACAAACTCACTGGGTTTAACTGTCTCAGATCGCACATCAGAACAGTATTACAATCAATGTTTCTCCAAAGTTGGCTCTCACGGGCACATGGATTGTTGCACGTGGTGTACTTTGGTCAAAGGGCATATTATGGTAAGTGATGGCAATTTTAGGTTACAGCTAGTAACGTGGGTACCAGTTTACAAGTGAGGGTACCAAATCGCATATGAGACAAACAAGATTTTCCTTAGATAAGGAAAGCTGAGCGGATGATTTTATCTGAGCAAGAAGTTTAATTCTCAAGAAACGCAGACTCAGAAAAAAAAAATTTAGTGTGAAAATGAGCTGAACTTGCGAGATAGTTGTGTGTACGTCAGTAAGTTATATGGCAGATGAAAACTTGCGAGATAGGCAAGATATATGGTAGGGGGATAACATCTTTTTCTTGTCACCTCTCACAATTAGAAAGAAGGTTAATTAGTATTTGGGTCGTAAGTTTTGGTATGTCTTTGAGTTTGGGTCGTAAGTTTGTCCGTTTTTGAGTTTGGGTCGTTGACCCCGTTAGTCAACGACGTCACTAGTCAAAATGTTAGTCAAAGTTAACTTCAGTTGGCCAATGTATTTACCCAGTTTGTCGAGGCTCTTCAGACCTCGTTAGAATTCGGAATTAAGAGTTTGACCCCATCGTAGAAAGACGAAATAACCACCTTCCAAACGCACTTTAAAAATCTAGATTCAGAGTTCAAATGGTCAATCAAAAGTATGCGCAAACTAGGTCACAAAACTGCGTAGCTCTGATTTCAGCTCAGGCCAGCTAGTTTCAGGGAACAGATCTCCTAAACGATAAATCCGATTGCTAACAACTTTTAACTCATTAAATACAAGACATAGAGGAACGTTTTCGTTAAGAAAGTGTCGCCTAAATCCCTACTATTTGGTGCCAGTTTCAGCAGACAACAAGGGGCAAAACTCTCGGAACTGGATTTTCTCTCACGCAGTTTTTCGCCCTTGTTTTCTGCGAAACTGGCACTAATAGGTAGGGATTTAGGCGACACTTTCTTAACGAAAAACGTTCCTCTATGTCTTGTATTTAATGAGTTAAAAGGGCTTAGTAATAAGATTTATCGTTTAGGAGATCTGTTCCCCGGAAACTAGCTGTCCTGAGCTGAAATATGTAGCTACGCAGTTTTGTGACCTAGTTTGCGCATACTTTTGATTGACCATTTGAACTCGGAATCTGGATTTTTAAAGTGAGTTTGGAAGGTGGTTATTTCGGCTTTCTAAGATGGGGTCAAACTCTTAATTCCGACTTCTAACGAAGTCTAGAGAGCCTCGACAAACTGGGTAAATACATTGGCTAACTGAAGTTAACTTTGACTAACAGTTTGACTAGTGACGTCGTTGACTAACGGGGTCAACGTCCCAAACTCAAAAACGGACAAATTTACAACCCAAACTCAAAGACATACCAAAACTTACGACCCAAATACTAATTAACCTTTAGAAAGATCATGTCACCAGTCTATAATTGTGTTCTTTCTTAGATAGTGGGGATGTGAACATATGTTGCTGCGAATTAGCTGTGGTTAATGTTTTATTTGAACTTTTCTTGCTGATTATAGCTAGTTAGTTATAGAGGATTGATTGTATGTTTTAATGTTCGAGTTCTAATGGCTGATTCCTTAATTTAGTCTACAGGTTGAGATGTTGCAGAGATTTGTCAAAATGGACCCGTGTTCTTCACCTGGTTTTCTGTTAGGGCGCTCTGTACTGTCAAGTTCTGTAATCTCTTCACACTGACCCAATCCCAAGGTAGTATCAACCAATTTGGAAGGATTTATTTATATGTTTTAAAATTGTAAAACGGAAATGCTACACTACGTCCGGAACAGCACCCCACTCAGCGCCCACGCCCAACCTGACGTGGCTGGCTTACCTGTCCAAAACTCACCTGTTTCTCTGTTTTTTTCTCTATTTCTTTTTTTTTTCTGTCCATTTTGTTTCTTCTACAGAAAGTGAGATAAAAATCAATCTTTACTCTCCTCCTGAAATATAACATCAATCATCTCCTTCAGATCCAATAATCAACAATCTCAAAATCAAGCAATAACAATCGTTATTTAGTTGTCAGCCTGATAATACATACAATTCTTTGTTAAACAATGAAATTGGAAAGATAGATCCCAAGTTTAGGTTTTTTGTTTTTTCATGTGTGTGTCATTCAACAATGAAACTGATATGGTTTTCAAAGAGGAAAAAACCCATCTCTTAGATAGATCTAAATCAAGATCCTGTAATAAGTAAATTTACACTAGTTTTGCTCATTTTGAAAGATTTGTCAAAACTCGAGAATCAAATTGTTGAAGAATAAATTTGATCTAATCTGGTCATTCTGCAAAGGCAGCAGCATAAAGAATAAATTTATCTAATGCTGCTGCATACGCTAAGAGATAAGCCGGATTAGCAACTGGAACTGCAAAAGGTCATGCTACAGCAAAGGCAGCACCAGCTTCATGAAGGAACCAAAGGGTTTTTTGTCAGGGAAAAAAGAAACAGCGAATGAAAAGAGCGTTTTAGGTGTAGTTTCCATTTCACTTCGGGATCTTCAAAGGGGTACTTGAAATTTGGAATTTTCTCATCTTTTATCGATATTAAGGAATGACGTTTATCAAGTTGCAGCCCGCAGCAAGACCATCAAATTGTTTGTGCAAAGTCGAAGTTTTGAGGTCCTAGAAATTCATTATCCTTGTAACTGCCAAGGGATCTGAGACTTGCATATCTTTCCAGAGATGCTCTTGCCACTCTATATATCCTGTGCTCCTTGATCCAATGCCACGAATTCTGGTCGTTGTAGTTTTCTTTCAAATCAACCATTAGTGGTGTTGCCATTTACCCTCTTGTATACCCAAATATACGTGCAACAAGGCTTCCTGTGGAGCGTTGTGTGAACCAAATATAACTTATTATTCCCTCCCAGCAACTTTGGGCCATGACAATATCTTAAATCTTCAAATTGTGACAGATAAATAAACTCGAACTTCTCATCCTCCAATAAGCCATGATGGTTAGATTTCTGTGCTGGTCGTTAATACTGTATTTTTATGGACCAGCCAATGAAGAGCTCCATTTGCGTAGACACCTGCAAAATCCAATGGGTTGATATGGAAGGATCCCTTGTTTCTCCACACAGTATAAACTAGGAATTGGGATTTCCCGCTTGTGTCTTTATAGTGTATATTAGCAATCTTGTACTCGATTTTAGAATGACAATAACCAAACCCACTTATCGTACTCCATGATAAGTGGAGAATTCTCCATGGTCAGCATATCCGTTTCGCTTGTAAAGATACCTCAATTTGTAATCGACGAAGTATGTTCCCTACGATATCTGCGGGAAGGTTCTCCATAATGGAAACCATATTGTTGGTGTTGGTATATATTGTTGGAAAAAACTTACCGGGCTGCAATGGAGATGAAACACAAAAAACGATGAATCTTTGAGTGAAGCAAATATTTCTCCATGGTCTTACTGCCTTGAGGATAGGTGTTGCCGAAAATTGGATTCAAGGTTTGATAATCCACACGATGATGCTTTAGAAGAAGAGAAAACAGAGAAAAGACGATTATCGAAATGGGTTTGGGAGGATTAGGGGTTTTGAGTGGGAAAAGACATGGTTTCTCTTCTAAAGAGATGTCTCTTCATGGTCATTTAGAAACAAACGTTCCAAAACAATTGCATATCCAAAAATTCTTCCAACATTTGTACCAAAACCTCCATGGTCTTCATTGCACGACCTAACCTAGGGTTATTTTGGTTTTAAAGCCTTTGTACCAAAACCTACCATTGCACGACCTAACCTGTTATTTTGGTTTCAAATTGCATGAGCCGGAGAATGTAATTATATGTGTACTCCAGAACATATTTGCCAAACATATTATTATCAAGTCTATCATAAGAGTAATAGTACTAGTTCATCTTGCCAGTAATAGCATCGTACCACCATAACAGAGTTTATTTTTCTCTTCCTCGTAATTTGATTCAACGAAAAACAAACCAACCCCACCCAATAAAAACTTCATAATTCAATGTATTCAATCAAAAAAGAAAAGAAAAGAAAACACAAACAGTACTATTTCTATACTATCTATGTTGAAAGACAAGATTTTCTCTTGATGAAACACAGCAAAAGAAAAGAGCGCCGTAGCTGTAATTTCCATGCACCCCTGGACTTTCAATGCGTTACCGACGATCTTGAACCTCTTCATTTTTCAATGAAGAAATCGAAACAATGTTGTTTGCATGAGGAATTACGTTTATCATGTTGCAGCCCACAGCAAGACCATCGACAAGTTTGTGCAATGTCAAGGTTTTGAGGTCATAACAATAGAGAGTCTTGCATCTGTAACGCAATATAAATTCATTGTTCCTTGTAACTGCTAAGGGCTCTGAGAAGCGCAAATCTTTCCAGAACAGCTCTTCCAACTCTATACTGTACTCCTTGATCCAATTCTATGAATTCTGGTCATTGTAGTTTCCTTCTTCTAAATCATAAGCGTTAGTGGTGTTGGTATTTTTCCTCTTGTTGTATGTCCATATATCTGTTCAGTAAGGTTTACTATGTACTGTTGAATGTTGAATATTCAACACCAACTTAGTCAAGAGTTCACACCTATCTAGACTAACCTAGAAATATCTAGGATGTCTAGAGTCAATATTAGACAATTAACATGTGTAAAATGAGTGTTCTAGGGTTAGACAAATCAAACAAGAATACTAGATTGTCTAGTAGTTGGTTTGGTAAGCCTCCATAGGCATAGTTGTTAGCCTCCAAAGGCATAGTTGTTAGCCTCCATAGGCATAGTTCTCTTCTTCTTTTGTAGCCTATAAATAGGCATGTTGTATTCATTTGTAAGAAAGTAAGAAAGAAAGAATCAAACAATCAAAAATATCAAATAGATTGTATTCCACCAAGATTAATATCAATGTAGTCTTTTACGCTTCCGCGTTTATGTTCTCCTCTCTCTTGTTCGATCTTTAAGATGGTATCAGAGCAAGGTGAGAGGAAGAGAGAGGAGAGGAAGAGAGCTAGAGAAACTCAAAAAAAAAAAAAAAAAAAAATCTGGTTGTTATGGTTTAAGTTCTCGTTATGATGGTGCTGGCTATGGGGTTGCGGCTATGTGTGTTGCGGCTATGTGTGTTGGATTTCACCACCCAAGTAAGTGTACGTGTGGAACTAGGTTTTTTAGATACACAAAAACGTGGTATCAAAAAACATGTTGATTGTCCAAAAAAAAAAAAAAAAAAAAAAAAAAAAATGATATGAGGACGGTATGAAAGTTGCCGTGAAAAAAAAAAAAGAAAAAAAAAAAAAAAGGTTAACAACGAAGAAAGTAGGAAGCTGTGTGGCTTGGAAGTGACGAGTTGCTGAGCTGTGAAAAGAGCCATGGAAGCAACCCAGTAATGTGCATGAGGAGCCGTGTCTCGCCGTCCCCAAATATGGGATCGCATGAGTGCACTGTGATACGTGACAGTATACCTCAATGGAATACCCATGACTGAAAGTTCACATCAGTCCTTTGAGCACAAGAGGTTGTACTCCCCTCAAAACCGGCACCTTCCCACTTAAAGTTGGAGGCTCGCCTCCAACTCTCGATCCTTTGATGTCCGCCCGTATGGCAATTGTCGAGCTCATCCGGGCATGCTTGAAATCGTGGACGTTCTCTTTGGTACTGTCTCGAAAGATAACCTGTCTATAACACTCCCAAATAGCTTAATGACCTGGCAGGAAACATGGACAAAACCGTGCAAGACGCAACACAACCCCAGAAAAGTTGGGGTAAAGTATCACTTTCTCTGGCTCCATGATCTCCACCATTACTTGCAACTCGAGTAGATGAGAAGGCCGAGAAGATACAATGAATATCGAGTGGTTGTTGCTCGAGAAAACAAATCACTAAGTTGTGGATGATGATCATCATCGGTGGAAATGATGCTGCGGTTCATATTGCAATTAATGTGGCGGAGCTTCGGATAAAGATGATGGTCATGATGCTCGACTGGATGTTATGAGAGACAGTGGAGCCGAACTGTGGCTGAGCTTTGGATAAATCATGGCTCGGTGATGGTGTTGTTGTTTGGGACTGTTGGCTGAGATGAATGGTGAACTTCTTCTCGGTTTTTTGGATTGTTGTTGATGACGACAATGGAGATACATGAGATGGTAGTTGCTGATGGAAGAAGGAAGTGATGTTCGGTAATGAGCTCGATCAAGGTACTGCTGCTTTAGAGCTCCAGAAAGAAGAAGAATAACGATGGTGCTGTTGAGAGAATGACGAGCTCGAGAATGGATGTCGAGATGATAACAGCAGCAGCAGAGAAGAGATGAAAGATTGCTGCCATTGAACAGAAGATGCTTTGGTTCGATGAGTATGGAGTATTGTTTGCTACCTGAACATGGTTTGGTAGTTTTACTGTGATGAGTTTAATGAGGACGAGATTGGTTTCACGGCAGTTGATGAACTCGAGTTTGCCAACGAAGCCAATAAAGGGACTGATGAGAGCTCGGGTAGAGAACGTGATGGCATGCTAGAACTCGTGAGAACTCTGAAATGAAGGAAATGATGATGAGTTGCTGCCATGATTGATGTTTGCTAAAGAACGTGAAGGTGGCAGTGGAGACGGGGTCTTTGCTCAAGAAAGCAAGAAAAAAAAAAAAAAAAAAAAAGCATGATGCCCATGGGAACTTTTTCGCATGATGATGGAAGAGCTTTAGAAGAAAAAAAAAGCAAGGATGATGTTCACGGTGATGATGGTCATGACAGGAGAGCAAGTTGAAGCTGATTTGAAGATGGGCTGAAAGCCTCAAACAAAATAGAGAAGATGCAGACAAGATGTTTGTTTAAATGCAAGGATGATCAGGGAAACATAAGTGTGACAATAATTTCACAGCGTTGCAAATCTGTTACGAATTCAGAAATGTGGCACATCTGGATAGCGTGGCAAAATTGTAACAACAATATAGCAAGAAGAAGAATAGTTAGAGCTTGTGGCAGAAGCTTGACGAAATGAAAGATTGTGAGAGAATCTTAAAAAAAAAATCAAAGAAGTGTGAAGGTTTTCGCAACAAAAGCATGACCGGAACAAAAGAAGAAGAGAAGAAGAAACAACAAAAAGATTGTGAAGAAATGGAAGCAATCACCAAGTGGTGATGAGATAGAGAACAACAAAAGTGGGTGAAAATCCTATGAGTTGTCCAAAGAGTACAAGAAGTATTTTACTGAAACGAAGAGGACCGCAATGTCCCTAAACTACGATGGAACCCGTATGTTCTAAAACTACAAAGAGGGCCGCAATGTCCCTAAACTAAGAAGGGGACCATAATGTCCTTAAACTTCCGAAGAGGACCGAAATGTCCCTAAACTACGAAGGGGACAATAATATCCTTAAACTCCGAAGAGGACTGAAACGTCCTTAAACTATGAAGAGGACCGAAGCATCCTTAAACTATGAAGGGGACCGAAACGTCTAAGATAAAGAGAAGTTGGAAAGTAGGTGTTGAGGGGGAGTGTTGAATATTCAACACCAACTTAGTCAAGAGTTCACACCTATCTAGACTAACCTAGAAATATCTAGGATGTCTATAGTCAATATTAGACAATTAACATGTGTAAAATGAGTGTTCTAGGGTTAGACAAATCAAACAAGAATACTAGATTGTCTAGTAGTTGGTTTGGTAAGCCTCCATAGGCATAGTTGTTAGCCTCCAAAGGCATAGTTGTTAGCCTCCATAGGCATAGTTCTCTTCTTCTTTTGTAGCCTATAAATAGGCATGTTGTATTCATTTGTAAGAAAGTAAGAAAGAAAGAATCAAACAATCAAAAATATCAAATAGATTGTATTCCACCAAGATTAATATCAATGTAGTCTTTTACGCTTCCGCGTTTATGTTCTCCTCTCTCTTGTTCGATCTTTAAGATTGAATACACCAAATATAAATTCTTCCCTCCCAGCAAATTTGGACCGTGATTGTATCTTAAATTTAGAGAATGTGACAAATCTATAAACTGGAACTTTTCATCTTCCAAATCAAAGGACATAATCGCACAATCTTTCCTTTGCTTGTTAATATTATTACTGGTACGGTACAGCCAATGAAGAGCCCCATTTGCGTAGACACCTCCTGCTAGATCCGATGGGGAGATACAAGCTTCTATATCCGATAGGTGATAGTATAAACTAGAACATGCGACTTTTTTAGGCCTTGGTAGTGCATTCTAACAATCTTGTACTCATTCGTTGAATGACAGTAACCAAACCTACAAAATCTACTCGGATCACAACCTCGCGCTATAGATTTATTAGGTCTAGGAACAGAAAAACCTTCTCCAGTAATTGGATTGAAAATTATGAAAGGTTTTTCCATATACGCTCTCTCGATACAAACCAAACCATTGCATGACCCTAGCATGGAATTTGTATATCCGTACCCTAGAAGATATTTTCCTTTGAGCATCTTCTCAAGTTAATCATAACAGGAGTAATTGTAGTTCATCTTCCCACCAGTCCGATCATACTCATCACGATAGTAAAGTTTGTTTCTCTCTTCCTTAAAATATGATTCAGCGAAAAGAAATCCTACCTTATCAGTCTTACTACGGAGGAGAAATGTCCAAGTTGTGCATACCTGTTTTGCTTATAAAGCTGCCTCTTGTTTTAATCGATCAAGTATGTTCTCTATCATCTCCGTCGGAAGCTTCTCCATAGTGTTGTCGTTGTTGGTTGATCGATAACCTAGCAACCGTTTTATATATGTAGAAGATTTAAGTTATAGGGTTTGGGTTTTCGGTGTGGGATTTCGGTGTTTTTCTTCGGTAAGCTCAAGACACTCGGGGAATTTGAGCAAAGAAAAACCGGTGATTTGAGCAAAGAAAGTGAAAGGAAATCCAGCGCTCTGAAACTTCAGATAGGACCGAGTCACGCTGAAAAATGTGATTGATTTTCTGTCGGAGTTCATATCTATTTTGTCCAGAATTTAGAGGTTGTGCAATGACCTGACCTCAAACATGGAATATGTTAATAATGGTAGTTCTAGGATGATGAATAATTTTCCTTTAGGATTCCCTAAGAAGGATCCCCAATATATATTATTACATAGAATAAATGACGTTAATACAAAGAATAATATTCTGACAGAAAATAAGGGAAATATAATCTATTACACCCCCTTAGTCTTAGCGGGAGAGGAGCAGATGCTTAGACTAGAACGAAAGAAAATTAATAATTGTCTGCGGAGACCCTTGGTGAAGATATCAACATACTGATTATCATAAGGGATGTGCAAGACACGAATGTCACCAATACTAACGCGTTCACGAACAAAATGTATGTCGATCTCTACATGTTTTGTACATTGATGTTGAACATGATCTCCAGACATGTAGACAACACTCACATTATCATAATAAACCATGGTAGCACGCCATGATGGTATATGTAACTCAAGAAGTAAATTCTGAAGCCAGGTTGTTTCAGCAACAACATTGGCAACCCCTCGATATTCAGCTTCAGCATTAGAGCAGGAAACAGTTGTCTGACGCTTGGAGGACCAAGAGACGAGGTTTTATCCAACAAAAATACAAAAACCAGAAGTTGACCGACGTGAATCAGGACAGCCCGCCCAATCAGCATCAAAATATGCAGTTAGGCCAGAAATAGTGGAAATCGGTAGAATCAAACCGTGATCAATAGTACCTTGAAGATAGTGAAGTATGCGCTTAAGATCTTGCATTTGAGGCTCTTTAGGGTCATGCATGAATAAACATACCTACTGAACCGCATAAGATATATCCGGTCGGGTGAAAGTAAGGTACTGTAATGCCCCGGCTAAGCTCCTGTATAAAGTAGGATCCGCAATTGCTGGAACAAAAGTAGCACTGAGCTTGGAGTTAGTGTCGACCGGAGTAGCTACCGGATTACAGTCGGTCATGGACACATGAGAAATATTGTCCTTCGTATATAATGACTGAGATAAATACAACCCTGAGGATGAACGAGTAGCAGTGATACCCAAAAAAATGATGTAATGGGCCAAGATCAGTCATAGCAAATTCTCATTTCATCAGGTCAACGAAACGGTATAGAAGAGCATCAATAGAGGCAGCGAGAACTATATCATCAACGTATAACAGTAAGTATGCGGCGGCCGATCTTGATTGATAAATAAAGAGTGAGGGATCACATACACTACCAAGAAAACCACAGCGGGTGATGAAGCTCGCAAATCTCTGGAACCACACCCGAGGCACCTGTTTGAGACCATAAAGAGATCTACTTAGGCGGCAAACATAGTTAGGGCGTGTAGGGTCAACAAATCCCGGAGGTTGATGCAAATAAACTGTCTCAGTCAAATTACCATGAAGAAAAGCATTCTTGACATCCAACTGGTGTATGGGCCAAGACCGCGAAGTAGCAATGGTGAGAACAGTTAATGGTGGCAGGCTTAATAAACGGACTAAATGTCTCAAAACAATCAACCCCAACCAGCTGAGATTTACCATTAGCAACAAGTCGTGCCTTGTATCGTTGCAAGGAACCATCAACATAAAATTTGTGGCGAAAAAGCCACATAGAACAAATAATATGAGCACCAAAAGGTCTTGGTACTAAGTCCTAAGTATTTGTTTTCAACATGGAAATGTACTCATCTTGCATGGATTTATTCCAGTTTGGATCCCTCGGGGCATATTAGTGAGACCTAGGCAGGCGAGAGATATTTTGTTGAGTTTGAACATGGAGGTTTAGTCTGTGAGTTGGTCGAAAAATTCCACGAGAAGCTCATGTAACTGGACGAGAAGAAGAGGCAGTATAAGTGGTTGGAATAGTATAAGTAGTTGTAACAGGGGGAATGGTACTGCATGTAGGCATGTGGGTAGGTGCCGTATATGTGGGAGCAGTAGAGGAGATAGAAGCTGTGGAGGTAGGTGTCATACATGCAGGGACAGTAGAGGAGATAGGAGCTGTGGAGGTCATGACTGCAGGTGATTGAGATGTACAGTCAGGAGAGTTATGGGTATTCAAGGGGGAGAACTGTGGTTAGACAGTGGAGCAGAGTATACAGCGGAAGAGCTCAGAGAATGACGATGATGTGGTGGAGTGTATATCTGCTGAGTAGTTGGAAAAGGAGGCTGAGAAGGATTGAATGATGGGTAGGCTAGAGGGACCGGGAAAAGAGGGGAAATGGGTATCGAAGAGTGATCTGGATTGGGAGAACTAGTGAGAGATGGTTCACTGAATGGGAAAACATTTTCATCAAACATTACATGGCGAGATAAGATGATTTTCTTAGTGGCTAGGTCGAGACAACGATAGCCACGATGGTGAAGAGGAAAACCAAGAAAATCACACCTAGTGGAGCGAGGGGAAAGTTTGTGAGGTGTGGTAGAGGATATATTGGGATAGCATAGGCAACCAAGCGTACGAAGATGGTCATATGTTGGTTGACGTTGGTAAAGAATAGACACAGGAGAAGTGAAATTGAGGACTTTGGGGGGAGAAATGTTTTGGAGATAGACAACCATGTGAAGGGAATCAGCCCAATATTTTTAAGGTATGGAAGCATGAGACATAAGCGTGCGAGTGATGTCATTAGCACGACGAATCATACGCTCATCCTTTCCATATTGAGAGGAAGTTTGAGGGAATGAAAAATAAAAAACCAAACCATTAGTGTGAGCAAAATCATGAAAATAGGAATTGTCAAATTCACGACCTATGTCATATTTAAAATATTTTATTTCACGTTCAAATTGGATTTTGACGAAAGAACGAAATTCCAAGAACTTGGTCTAAACTTGAGATTTAAACTTTAGAGGATAAACCCATAGATAGTTTATGAAGTCATCCAACAAGATAAGGTAATAACGAAAACCAGTCTCAACATGTAATGGAGAGGTCCATAAGTCACTATGAATGAGATCAAAAGGAGAAAAAGTAATGGAATTTGATTCATAAAATGGCAGACGAACATTTTTACTAACTTGACAAGAATGACAAAATTTGGTAGACTGATTCTTATTACATTGAATAGAAGAGTTGGAACGTAAATTATCTAAGATAGGCTTGCCGGGATGACCAAGGCGGTTGTGTCAAATATCATACGAACACACATCAAGACACTAGTGGAAAATACAAAAAATAAGTCTGCCAAAAAGACACTTAAAATCGTTAAAAAGGACTGTTTACGGGAGCCCTAATATTGTAGTCTAAATTCTTAAAACGACTGGTCCTAGGTGCACTATAAGTTTTCAGATTACGTCTTCCTTCGATAGTCCTAACAGTAATTTTGATAAACACAGTCCTTTTACTAGATCATATTTTATAAAAAAAAAATGAAATTGATTCAGCTGTATTCTGAAACTGACCCAGCTGAATCAAATAAAATAACAACAAACAAGAAACCAAAGTTCAATTTACATTCAAATACAACCTACATTATTCTTAAGTAGAAATCATTCCCATTCAATAAATGTTAGAATTCATTATACACAACACACTGATCATAGCTTAGATTCAGAATCACCAAAAATTGTAAACTAAACCTTAATCAGCACCAATACAAGTGATAAGTTTTCTTAAAGATAAGTACAATCAAACAAAATGATAAACTATCTGATGACGAACTGAGGCGCACAACTCAGAATCGCATACCTGCAGCAAAAATAATCTTGGACATTAGTTTACAAATAATCTCAACATGGCAAGAATAGACTATTCATAGATAATATAGAAAACAATGTGCAATTCATTCACCATACATAGCTTGACCTACACATAAAAAGATTGTGTGTACGCTACAAGAGATGCTAGGGTATGCTAACAAGAGATACTTCTTAAATATTTTGAACAATAACTTGATTCATAAACAATTTGAACTAGAAGTTTGTACAAGTCAAATGTCCACCAACCATTAATTCATTCCGAGGTTTCAACTCCTTGAAGACCCTTTATGTGGATAAATAAGAAGTGCAGTTTCTTAAGACAAACATAATAAAATAATGGAGCCCATGTGTACTTTGTTACCCATAAACTTAGTCAAACATCTCCGGTTAACTACGCATGGACATAAGCATAAAATTCGATAGTGCATGGCTGAGACAGAGTTTAAGTAATACATTGAAAAAACAAATGCAATTGCTTATACAAAATTGAACAACAGAAAAGCTCACCTTGTTAAGGAACATGCTCACCTTGTTAAGGAACATGGTCTTAAAAAGGATCATAAGATAAAATCATCACCAATTGAATTGAACCAAAGATTTCAAGACACAAATACGTTTCAAATCAATAATACATGGGCTTGTAAGATTGAAATACCTAATCCCTGTCATCATCGGAATCACACCAAAGCTAGTGAGTGCTCTACAGATTCAGAAATGTAATTTTTCGAAGGCGCTAATATTGGGAGATAGGTCTGCACACTTTATTAGAAGTATAAACACTAAGATCCCGAATGCATACTTGTTATATGTGATTCCACCAGTTTTGATATCAAGAATTGTTGACCTACAATCAACGAAGTAGTAAACTTTAGATATGCAAGTGGAGAAACGGCTGAGCATAACTGGTAAAAGTTAAGCAAGTGAAGTTCATGCTTACCTACAAAAAATATCAAAATGAGCAACATGGTACCTTATGTTCTTACATATGCATCAGAATATATCCAAGTTCATCCTGCAAAATATCTAAAGTGGACTCACCATCATTGCCACTAACAGTACCAACAATCCAGAGTACAAGAACAATACCCCTAACCCAGCAACTACCTAATAAAAAGCACAAACCATATTTCAGAAAATTCATTTCCACAAGTAGCAGAGCAAGTAATCAATATTACATAATGAAAATGAAACTCAAAATGGTTGGTAGTATATATTCAGTCAATCAAATTTCTTTATGGATCACCAGATGTAACCCTCACCGTAGTTGTTAGATGGTTTATTGCAGAACTAATCTCGATCCTAACCGGTTGCTACAGATACATAAAGACCATGTTTTAAGGGATCGCAGTGGTTGGGAACCGATTTCATATAAATCCTACAAGATTTAGTTAATCATATAAAAATATTAAATGAAATCATCTTACAGTTAATATTTTAACCTCTTATCAACAGATCATTGCTATATATACTTCCTGACTCTCAAGTTTGTACAGAGTCGGGACAAAGAGTTTTATGTTCAGTCCTTTAGATGATAAAAGGCATCTGAACTAGTGGTTGGAGTGAAGGTCAGATAGACAAATTGAGGATCAAATATGAGTAGAAGAATTTCCATAATAGCTCACTCAAGCACCTATATTTGATATTGGATTAATAAATTCAGAGTATTTAGAAATTTCAAGTGAACATCAAACATCGAACACAAAAAACATTAATGTGACAAATTAGTACTTAAATAAACTACTCTTCTTATCATCAAGAGAAATCCCTGCAAACATCAAACACCAAAAATGCATCTAACCTAGAGGGCTAAAACCATATAGATTTTATCAAACAAACAAACTAAAAAAAATCTACAACTGAAGAAACAATTCTAAAACTCAAAATCCCAGACTTCTTAGATGCACTTACTGTCAGTTCCAAACCTAAATCACTCATAACAGAAACCCAATAAACATTTCAGAAATCAAATTAACATCAAAGAATAAATCAAAACAAAACATAAGATTGAAGAGAAATAAAACGAACCTCTGCACAAAGGTATACAAAATATCTACCACCTTTGAGATTTTGATACTGATTAGGTGATATAGGGTCTTCTCTGCATCAATGAAGTTGTTGGTGAACTCTGCGTCTTCCAGTATGTTTAAATAAAGTGCTTGTTTAGATATTAATGGCTGCCAAAAATTAAAAAAAAAAAAAACATAATTAGGGTTCTGTTTCAAAAATTTACTAAAAGTTCGATTTCATTTAAGGATTTCGAGACATACCAAGGAATCAACAGATTCGGGTTTGTGAGTAGAAATCACTAGAGATGATGTTTCAAATTCGAAGAAAACCCATGCTTTAAAACTCCTTCAAATACAATAATCGAAAACAAAAATTGCATAATTAAGCAAAAATGAGAAATTCAAGAAAAAAATGGAAAAGAACAATTAACAAAAAAAAGGTTTATACCTGAGATATTTTTTTTTCTTGGAGTCTTCACCACCACTAGAAATAGCAGCAATAATGGTAGATGATGTCGTTGATGATGAATCTATATATTCATATCGAATTAACCAATACCATATAAATCTAATCTAATCAAATAACAATAATCTCAACTAAAAAGTAAATCAAAGTTAAAAATGAGTTCAATCTCTAGTTCGATATCTTTTTCTTCCCGTTAATCAAAATAGATACAGGGTTACAAAAAGGGTTTCCTTTTGATTTTTGCTGATATATGAGATTTGATTTTCAGATGGGTTATGATTAATCTTCGATTTGTAAGTGAGAGTTTCGATCTGTGAGGTTCGATCTATGAGAGTGACGCAGTGGTAGAAAATTGAGAGAGAAGCAGGTTGTGAAAGAACCTAGAAGAGAAGTGAAAGAAGAGATATACCGAGATGCGGATAAGATTTGTTTTTGGAAACCTATAGAAATAATTTTCCAACGCAGTCTTAACTTAAGTGGGACCAGAAGAACAAGTTACCTCAACAGTCATAATATAAGTCCACGTGGAGGCACTTATATTTCCTAAACTTCCCTCTTGTATTACGGCTGCTATGGGGGCTCGATTTTATTTTTCGTGCAAAATAACTTCCATGGGAAGCCCAATGTATGAAGAAATCCTGGGGAAGTATTATTTATATATTTTAAGCAGACTTAAAAAACTCATTTTCCACTAGTGAGATACATAGGAGGAGACATGGATGGTTTTGGAGTTGGCACGGTAGGAGTGGTGATAAGGTAAAATTCCCCAGAACTATTACATCGAAGGAGAATCGTCCTCAAACTCAAATCCTTCACAGAAAAACCAGATGGATCAAATTCAACAGATACATGATTATCAGTGGTGAACTTACGAACGGAAACTAAGTTTTTGATTATGTAAGGCACAACAAGAGTATCTTTGAGGTGAAGAGTTCATAAAGGGAGATTTGTAGACTTGGTACCACTAGAAGTAACTGGAATACTATTGTCATTGCCAACTAAGATGGATCTTACATTACTAGTATTGAAAAAAATATGTAAAGCACCTGGATCTGCAGTGAGATGTGAGGTAGCACCGGTATCTATATAAAAAGCATCATCAGGTGGTTGCAGGCTCATGGAGCTATATGTTTCAGAAATTTCATTGGGCTGCAGTAACTCAGTAGAGGTAGCAAGATATGCTTGAGCTTGGACGATGCCAGAAGGACGAGGACGATGCTGACCGTTACGAGAGCGACCTTGGGAAGATCCGCGTGTGGAAGATGGTGACTGCAATGGAGGAACTGTGGGGTTAGGGAATGGTGGGGCAGCCCAGTATGGAGTCCAGTGGGAAGGGTATGCTGGAGGCTGAGCACGGTATGCTTGGCGAAAGTGTGGTGGTGTTGTCATGTGAGGTGGATCCACAGCTAGAGTTTCTGTCGTATTGTCAGAGTGTGATGACCGATTTCCATGTTTACCATTTGTGGAGCGCTGATTGCGTTGAGTACCATGATATGTTGACGAAGTTGTGGCATCAAGGGAAGTTGGTGAAGGCGTACTGGTTTCCTGAGCACGACGAATCTCCTCGGTACGCAATTGAGAGCGAACATCATCAAAATTGGGCATAGGCTGTTGTATAAAATATGCAACAATGTTGTATTCCTCCGGAAGGCCATTGACAAGTTGGATAACCAACCGTTTATCATTCATGGGAAAATCAAGATCACAGAGTCGATTGGACAATGATTTAATCTTATCATAGTAATCATCAACACTATCACACTCAACAAACTTAAGATTTACAAACTTAGTTTCAAGGGTCGCGGCACGGTTACCTTTGTTATCTTGAAATAGCTTCTTAAGTTGATCCCAAATCTCTTTAGCAGTTTTTCCAGACTTGAGAACAATGAGTATCAGATCCTTGGCCATGGTAGAGAAAATCCATTGACGTCAGAGTGCACCTAGTTGTTTCACGGTATTGGCATCAATATCTATTGGTGTTGCTGATCCGTCGATAAGGAAAAGGAGACCGTGATCCTGGAGATGTAGTTCAAAAAGAAAGACCCACGAAGAGTATTCATCCTGTTTGATATCCAGGAGAATGGGAATTAGGATTTTGATGTTGTTGATAGTAAACGCCGGATGTAGGGTTTTTTTATCACCTGCCATTAGCTTTTAGAAGATGAAAAAAGGTTTGAGAAAATAAAGAGAGGATCGTTGTTAGGATGATGAATAATATTCTTCCTTGAGGATTCCCTGAGAAGGATCCCCAATATATATTATTATATATAATAAATGATGTTAATACAGAGAATAATATTTTGACAGAAAATAAGGAAAATATAATCTATTAAGTAGTGGTAAAAGATAAAAGAAATCAATTAAATTGATACAACTGAATATATCATAAGCCTCATGTATTATGGTGGTATGGTCAATCTGAATTAAATAAATTGAGTGAGCTGGGAACAAAATCCTACCGGCGGCTCTCTTAAATCAGAACTAGTCATGGACAACTTAGTAATTAATTGTGATTTAGGGTGTCTCCTACAAAAAAAAATAAAAAAAAATGGAAAGTTATTTTCTTTATATGAGTATATATAAGATTTGTAATTCTGGGCATATCGTTCTGCTTGCAAATGAAATATTGTATTTTGGAAAGTTGTTATGAATAAATTTAATCTGAAGCATTGCTTTAGAAAACAAGGTTGTGAACTGCAAATACTCATCAAGTTTCAAGTGATAGAAGAGGACTGCATTAACCTAATAATATCTACTTATTTCTAAGCCAATTTTATTATTTTTCTCAAAATCCCAAAATCACCACCAGCACCAATACACATTTTTCTCTACAAAACATCTAGGCTCGTAAAATGCAGGAGTGTAACAACTAGTGTGTATTGATTTAATCTACCTACTTATTTTAATCAATATCAATCATATATAGTATCATGAAATTAGCTAAAGTCTAGACAACTTCTATTTAGATTAATCTAATTGTTAGAAAAAAATAAATTTAAAGAAACGATAAATTGGGAAAATTTAAGATTCCCTTATAGTATCTCCAATACTATGGGTGAAGTTCATCCTATGTGATACTTATTTTATTGAGGGTCATTCATACGTGGCTAAAACAAATATAAGTTAGAACTTTTACCTAAACTTTCATATTCTAATATATATTCCCTATGTTCCACTTTAGATGATGGTCTTTGAGTTTTCACGTAGATTAAGAAATGAAAAGAGGTGACAATTTTCCATCTATAACCTTGAGAAAAGTCTTCAAACATTAATTGTTATTAGTGCATTAAAAATAAACTTATAATTCCAAGATAAAATGTAAAGGTGTTGTTGGTGGTTTTGTGGAAAAATATGAAAACTTTCATATATTTTGAACATGAAAATAACCCTAAACCATCGTCTAAAACGGAACGAAGGAAGTATAATTTAACAGTTTATTGAAGACATATTAAACGTAAATCGTCGATCTAAGGTGTTGTCCACCCATCGTAGGTGATGTTGATCCGGTACAATTAAGTATAGGGGTGTAAATGAAGTGTTATAAGTTTTGTCCTTAATAGACAATAAAAGAGTGAGTTTTCTTTACCTAGAATATTCACACTAATCAAACTATGTCAAATGTAATGATAACATTATAAAAGGCCGATTTCAACCAATAAGAAATGAGTGTCACATCACTGTAACGTGGGAGTTTTATTTTTCTAAGCTTTAAGATAGAGAGATTACCAAGCAGTCCTTATATAATGCAACTTGATTTGTCCTTAAACAACTATTTTCTCAAAAATAAGATTCTTTGATTACGGAAGATACAGTAGATTAAGAACCAGCTCATTTCGGTATACTATAATCCACGCCTAGTTATCGTATGTGCTACGGTCATGCGTCATGATTCGGAGTAGGACAGTTGTTAATAATTAGCTAGGCGCCAAGTACTGAACTTCTCTGAATCATGTCTAAATTGAAATTAATAATACAACTTGAGTACCTGTTGAACAAGTTATCTGCATAAAAATGATTATTTTTGGTATACTATAATCGTACTGCCAGGCTATGATCATCCGTTGTGTGATTGGGGGATGGTTTGGGCAATAAAAATAATTTCTGACGTAATTTTTTTGAAGCAACTCACTAGTTCTTTTCCTTCTATAAATACGGCTATGTTTTGACGTAATAAAAATGAACAACCGAGCTACAGGTTTATCGATCAATCATCATTGTCATTACAATTGTAACCATGGAGAAAACCGTTTCTTTGTGTTTCGCTCCACTTTTAATTGGTCTTATTCTCATTTCTGGTGTTTTGATGAGTTTTAAGTAAGTTTTTTCCCCCCTTCTCTTCTCCTTTCTTTTGTTTGTTTGCTGTAGTCTAATTCCCCTTTTGTTATTGTTGTTCTGATGATACTACAGTGGTGTGAATGGTTTTGAAATATGTTTTGACACGAACCTTGAAGATCCGTGGGGTATTACTCCGGGGGCTTGTCAAGCACAATGTGAAAGGAATGAAAACAACGTTGCTCCTTATAGATTTTTGACATCCCAACTCCACAACATATGGAGTTTTTCTCCGACCAAATGCAACTGTTGCTACTCTGATGGTAATTTATAAAGTCACCGGGTACCTAGTGGAGCAGTTTCTACTATGATCATGCACGTATTTGCTCTTTAGCTGTCTAGTGTCCATCTAGATGTATGGTTAGGCAACTATACTAGTATTTACTTAGAAACAAGATCAAATTAAATAAAACAACAATCTGTCGTTACTCCTTCATTAGCATCATTCTCGATCGATGCCATGTATTTTCCTGTTTTCTTTAAATTGCAGTAATAATATTATTCACGTGGGATTTTCGTTTAACCATGCAGTAGTATTGTACAATTAAAGTTGTTCAACGTAACAGGTTTTGTTTTCGAATCTCACCCTGCATTATTCTAAATTTCTAACAAATTATAAACAATCTTAATATGTAATTTGAAAAAGAGAACAAACGGAATCATCACAATAAACCTATAACCGACGACGCACTGAGATGATTATTCATTAACTTTAAGTACATTGCTGGTGGAGACTTCAGACTTGGAGTGTAGTTTGAAGACGTTGACATCCGCCCCTCCGAATTGAACCACCCATTAAGGACCTTGCAGAATGGAACTCGGCTCTTGATGTTGAGCTAAAAAAATAGTAAACTTAACATAACCACACCTTCAGAAACACCTTACCCGTGGAAGTTGTTTATTAGATGGTGGGGCTGTGGATGATCTGCAACCCTTTGCGGCCTCCATGGAAATGGCAATATCTGGTGCTCATTACAACAAAGTAGTTGCAGTTGGTTGATTCTATATATGTTTTAATGTTTATGTGGATTCCAGAATTCAGTGTACATGTTCAGATGTTTCAGACTTTTGTTTCTGAATTAAACTTCTAAACTTCTGCACAATTATCAAAATGGATCTGTGTTTGTCACCCGGTTTTGTCAGTAATGTAAGGATTTGAATTCTCTTCAAATTGACCCAATGCCAAGCTAGTAGTATCAGTCGATTCAGAATGGTTCGCAATCTCCATCATGGGATTTGGGTTTTAAGTCGAGTTTTAGAGAAGAAGAAATAAGTGATGTTGCTGCCTTCATAGAAACAATTGGGGATCCGGGAAATTTAGGAATAGAAGAGGATACAAGGTCATGGATTGGAGGAACCAATTGAGACTTCTCAGTATCTTCATGTTACGAAATGTTCGACGCACAGCTACAACAACAAGGACAAGCTCAAGAAAGATAAAGGAAAATGCCGTCAAAGTATGTATGGAATTCAGCCGTCCCACTTCCTAGTTTGGGCTGCGGCAATGAATGGATTACCAACTGTTAGAAAATTCCGTCAAAGTATCTTCATGTCTGCGTCGAAGAGGTATGCCAATTACTAATATCAATTGTTCTCTGTGTCATCAAGAACCCGAAACAATATCGCATATCTTTATTCATTGTGACTTTGCAAAGAAGCTGTGGGAGCATTTTCTAAACATACTGGAGTCAAGATGGCAGCCACCAGATTCTTGTATGGACCTTATTGTCTCATGGCAGAGGAAACTCAAATATGAGCCTATGGATTTCCTCAAATTTTGTTTGCCTTTTGCTATATGGCAGCAAATATGGGAGGAAAGTAATGGAAGAGTCTTCCGAAACAAAGAAAAAATGGTAGAACGAGTTATCACTCAAGTGAAAGCTTGTTTATTTTCTTGGGCAAGTGTTCATGAACTTTTTAAACGTTTTAAGTTTGCGGACTTCATCAACGAGGGGATTTTTAAGAACACCATCCGAAATCGACTGGTAATAGGGTAATCCATTGTTGTACTTCCATTACATGTTGTTCTTCCATTCATGATTTCAGATGTGTATGTGCTTTAGATTTTTGTTGTATCTTTCAAGTGCTTTCTCAGCACTCTTTTATTTAATGAATTTTGATTTTTCCAAAAAAAATCAGTCGATTCAGAATGTTTATTTAATTGTTATTTTTTGAAGCGATTTGATGTATAAATTACTCTAGTTTGCTCAATTTAAAATGTTGAAGATGAAATTTGACCGAATCTGGTCACACAGTGAAGGCACAGCACCAGGAAATCAAATGTTTTGGAAACCAAAAATCTTTTAATTCATCTGATGCATAATAAGAAAATGAAAATGCACTAGAACTTAAGAAAACGAAAGAAAAAACAAACGCTAGCTGTTTCTATACTATCTAAGTGAAAAGAAGATTATGTTCTTGATGAAAAACAGCAAAAAGAAAAGAGCACCTTAGCTGTAATTTCATGGATGCACCCGTGGATTTTCGAAGCGTTACTGATGATGTTGTACCTGTTCAGCTTTCAACGGCATTGAAACGATGCTGTTCGCATGAGGAATTACGTTTATCAGGCTGCAGCCCGTAGCAGGACCATCGAAAAGTTTGTGCAATGTCGAGGTTTTGAGGTCATAACAATAGATAGCCCTGCATCCATAACGCAATAGAAATTCATTATTCCTTGTAACTGCCAAGGGCTCTGCGAGTCGCATATCTTTCCAGAGCGGCGGCTCTTCCCACTTTACGCTAAACTCCTTGATCCAATGCCACGAATTCTTGTCAGTGTAGTTTGCTTTCAATTCACAAGCATTAGTGGTGTTGGCGATTTCCCTCTTGTATGCCCATATATCTGTGAAGTAAGGTTGATTGTAGATTGTTGAAAACACCAAATATAAATTATTATTCCCTCCCAGCAACTTTGGACCACGATCGTATCTTAAATTTTTAAAGAGAGACAAATCAATAAACTCGAACTTCTCATCTTCCAAATCGAAGGCCATAATCGCATAATCTCTTATATTATTTTTACGGTACAGCCAATGAAGAGCCCCATTTGCGTAGACACCTGCTGCTGAATTCGATGCGATATATGCTCCTATATCCGATGGGGAAACAAGGATGGATCCTTTGCTTCTCCACCCGACAACACCACCAATAGTATAAACTAGAACATGAGACCTTTTTAGGCCTTCGTAGTGCATTCTAACAATCTTGTACTCGTTTGTTGAATGACAATAACCAAACCCACACGGATAATAATATCGGGTTACAGACTTATTAGTTCTAGGAGCATAAACAACTTGTCCAGTAATTGGATTGCAAATTAAGAAAGGTTTTTCCATATTCGCTCTCTCGATACAAACCAAACCATTGCATGACCCAAGCATGTAATCTGTGTATGTGTATCTGCACCCTAGAACAAATTTTCCTTTGAGCATCTTATCAAGTCTATTATCATAACAAGAGTAATTGTAATTCATCTTCCCACTAATCGGATCGTACTCATCACCATAATAAAGTATGTTTCTCTCTTCCTTAAAAATTCTTTCAGCGAAAAGCAATCCTACCTTATCAGTCTTACTACGGAGGAGATTTCTAAAGGTTTTGCATACCTGTTTCGCTGGTAAAGCTCTCTCAATTGGTAAACGACAGAGTATGTCATCTGTGATCTCCATCGGTAAGTTCTCCATAGTGTTATGGTGTTGGTTGATCGATAACCTAGCCGACGCTTTGTATATGTGGAAGATTTAATTTATAGAGTTCGGGTTTTCGGTGTTTAACTGTCTCAGCTTGCGCCTTAGAAACGTTTAACAATGTCTTGAAAGTTGGCTCACGAGGCTCATAGTGAAGGATATATAGGTCATAGTGGTATCCTCCTGTAAAGAGCTCATTTCCATTAATATTTTTTGACGCGAAAATGGTAAATAACCTGGCGTCATTAGGGGCGACCCTGAAAGAATGATGGGCGACTAATAAGATAAAATAGGCTCACCCAATACTAAAATGAAGCCATCCCTTATCTCTGAATTTTCGGAATGGCAATTATACCCTCCATAATCGGTATATAAAACTATAATCGGTAGTTTACTTTAGTAATCGGTAGATGTTGGGATAATCGGAGGTTATTGTGTACATATGTAGTTTGAAGTTTTGTTATATAGAAAAAAAACCTACCATCGGAAGGTATTTATTTACCATGTCTCCCGATTATGAAGTTGCCCCAAAATTGATATTTGAAAAACTCTCAAGTTTTTCGAATATGGGAACTACCATAATCGGTAGCTTATGAAGTTCACATATCTCCCGATAATGGAGTTGCCCCAAATTGATATTTGAAAAATGTTATTTTCTTTATATGAGTATTTGTCAAGAGTATTTGAAAGTATTTGTTATTTTGTGTATATACTGTTAAGTGTTCTGCTTGCAAATGAAATATTGTATTTTGGAAAGTTGTTCTGAATAAATTTAATATGAAGCATTGCTTTAGAAAACAAGGTTGTGAATTGCTTTAGAAAACAAGGTTGAGTGATGTGCTGAACATAAATGTGAACTTATCAGTCTGGTTCTTCAAAGCAAGGTCCTTATCTCTTTCCAATGCTAGTATTCTTCAAGGAGTTTCGACGACAATCTAAGGACATTCATGTTTAAATAAATCCTTACGACATATGAACCCCGCCATAAGACAACAACCTTGATGTCAGTTAAGTATGTACTATATTAGCTATGAGACCTAAAAACCTTCAATCAATTCCCTTTCTTAGTTATCTTCTCAAAATCATTGAAAAAAGATAGTGTTCCACCACCCCCCATGAGCTGCTAAACCTTGTTGTTTACCAGAGCGATGCAGGCCTCAGGGCCGCCAATCCATTTTAGTTACCGGGATTTTTCCTCTGTTCTTCGATTTGGGTATTGATTTCTTCGTTTTGGGTTTTATTTACTTGTTTTTCCGATGAAGATGCTCAATCTCTGGCCAGTGCTTGGAATTTGGTCCTACCTTTCTATCAATAATAATTCATACGCATCTGATGGTCGGTTTATTGGACCCCTACGGTATCATCCATTTCTCCCCTTGATTATTTGTTGTTTAATCCGATCTGGTTTCCTTCTTCTGTTCTTTAATTTTCAGAAAAAATTGGAAATGAAATACATAATTTTCTCGGTGGCCAGTTTGTTCATTTGTTCACCATGCCGGGTCTTTTTGGTGAAGTTAATTTGTTGACTACTTATTAGGATGTTGATGTAACAGGTCACTTATTGTTTGTCTTAATTTCAATCTTTTTTCTCCCCCTCTCCCTTTTGTAGAGAACCTGTTTGTTAAAAAAAAAAAAAGTCAGTGGTAGCTTGTATCACCATGATATTGGGTGATGGTTCTTAGTTGACTTTACTATCTCATCTCTTCTCATTTCATCTTTTTAATCATCTTTTAATTTCGTCTCTTGTCTTCCTTTCTCTTTGATTATCTTATTTCGGTGCAATTTCAGTGAGAATTTCTCCAAGGGGTTGTTTGTGTTGAGATGCTACGAATTTTTGTGTTATTATTAGCCCCAGTAATTTTTTTGCAAAGTTCTTCTTATCTCATAAGTTCATCAAGCACTGGTCATTTTATTTTAGTTTGTATTGCTATTTCATCGGCCGTTATACCCATATCAGAATTTCCTTTCTCTATCCGGTAACTATTATGATTTGGTGGATACTAATGGTTCTGTTCAGCTCTGGTTAGCTTTTTCCTGTTAGTTGTTGGTTAAAGTCTCCATTCAGCTTTGCTTTCCTTTTCTTGTCTTGCATCCCTAGTTAAACTGGTTTACACTTTTTCTTGTTAGTTGTTGGTTAAATTCTCCATTCATCTCTGCTTTCTTTTTATTGTCCTACATCCCTAGTTAAACTGGTTCTGTTCAGCTCTGGTCATTTGCTTCCCTGTGAATTTGGCGTATCTTGGCTAGTACCTGTGATTTCTGTAATTCAACTTAAATTTCTTTTGAGCATCCTATCTTCTGTTCTGTTTCTGCACTCTAGTCGTGAAGACTGGTTTTAATTCTTTTTTCAAGTGTTTACTTTCCGTCCTTATAGTCACATTGTTTTTTTTCATCATATAAAGCTTAGATATCATCCAATTTCTCTTAGGTGTTTTTTCCTCTTACAAAGCTTTGATATCATCCATTTTCTCTTATCCTATATTTTTTAGGATTTTAAATAGAGACATATTTTCTTAATTTTTCTCTTCTCTAGCGCAAAAAATATCTCTGTTTTTAGTAGTGTAGCTTTGTCTAGCAAGATGAAGCTTTTGTCTTGGAACATACAAGGTATAGGTACTCCTCTCACTAAAGACCATTTACAATACCTCTGCCAATTCCATAATCCTGATATAGTGTTTCTAGCCGAGACAAAAGCTCCCCTGTCTCGGATGGATTTATTCTTTAAAAAATCCAAGTCTCATGACTGGTTTATCATTCCGTCCGTGGGAATAGCAAAAGGGTTAGCAATCGCCTGTCATAATAATATCGATATGAAATTAGTATCAGCAAAATATAACGTGTGTCATTTTGAAGCAAGTCTAGGTGACGAGAAAATTTTCATCACTTGTGTTTATGGAGATAATGATACTGATGAAAAAATCAGGAAATGGAATTATATTTCAGAAATGGCCCAGAAAGTGAATAAGCCTTAGGCTCTAATTGGCGACTTAAACATCATTCTTGACCCAGATGAGAAGCAAGGAGGAAATAAGGCTAGTTCTAGCAGCAAGACTATCATCATCCAGACAATCGACTTCATAGGACTACAAGATGCAGGATATGAAGGCGCTCCATTCACATGGTCAAACTACATAAAAGGAGAAGCGAACATTTGCGAAAGAATTGACAGAGCATTGACCTCATTTCTATGGTCTCAAAAATTCACAGACACCAAGGTAACTCATCTACCTAGAGTTGGATCAGATCATACACCTATCTTATTAGATACAAAACCTGAAAAATTGAAACTTCGAAAACCTTTTAGATGTATTAGATCTTGGCTATTCCACTCCACTCTACACGAGGTAGTCAAAGCATCCTGGGAATTACACTCCAATAACACACCAAATGAAAACATCTCCTTGAAACTCCAACTCCTATCCTCGGATCTTTCCCAATGGAATTCAGACATCTTTGGAAATATTCACAAAAATATTAGGAACTTAAATAATAAAATCGAGAGCATCCACAAATCCGGAAATATCTCCAGAGACCTATACAAGCTAAGAAATCTCCAAGAAGAATTAGGAAAATGGTACGAAATTAAAAACGATTTCTACCATCAGTTATCTAGAGATAAATTCTTCAAGGAATATGACCGAAATACATAATATTTTCATGCCACCGCCTCCAATAGGAAAAGAATAAATTCTATCAATACCCTTAGAGAACCTTCTGGCATTTGTCTCTCGAATAGATATCAAATCTATTCTCTTCTGGTAAACCACTTTACCCACATTGGTACAACCCAAATAAACAATTGCAGATTTGACCTATCCAGCATCATAAAGCCTTGTATATCTGATGAGGAAAATCTCCCTCTCCTAGGAATCCCAACCAAAAATGAAATCTGGCTCACTTTATCCAATATGAATTAGTGGGGCGCTCCAGGACCCGATGGATTTCAATCGGGTTTTTTCAAGGCTAAATGGGAAATATTCGGTCCGGATATTGTTAATACAGTTCAAGATTTATTTAAAACTGGTATTTTTGATACTGATATAAACCACTCCTACATTACCCTTATCTCAAAAATTTCAACTCCTCAAACTCCAGGTGATTTTAGACCAATAAGTCTAAGTAACACCATCTACAAACTAATCTAAAAGATTCTCTCGAATAGATTAAAGCCTATTCTCAACAAAATTATTTCTCCCAACCAATCTGCTTTCCTTCCGGGAAGAAAAATCATCGACAATATTATAATCGCACATGAGATCATCCATTCTATGAAAACTTCGAAAGCGACAAAAGGGTATATGGACCTTAAATTAGATCTCTCTAAAGCTTTTGATAGAGTGGAGTGGAATTTTATCGAAAGGGCCATTCTTAGCTTTGGTTTTGATGAAAAGTAGATATATCTTATATTACAATGCATTTCCACTACTTCCTACTCAATCCTCCTCAACGGATCTCACGGGTCAAAATTCAAAACCTCGAGAGGTTTAAGAAAAGGAGACCCCCTTTCTCCATACCTTTTTCTGATCTGCATGGAAATACTATCTAGGCTTCTAGAAAATGCGATAATGGAGAAGCAAATTTCCGGCCTTCGAATCAATAAAAATGCTCCAAATATTTCCCATCTCTTCTTCGAAGACGACTGTTTCCTTTTCACAAAAGTTGAACTGGGGGAAGAAAAAAAATCTTCTAGATGTTCTATCCATATTCGAGGATATAACGGGAAAAATGGTAAACCTACAGAAATACATTGTCTACTTCAGCCCAAAAATTCATCTTAACTATGGAAAATTTTTAGCTAGAATTCTAAAAGTTCCCCTGATGACCAAAAATGATAGATATCTCAGAACTCCTCTATTTTTTGATAAAAATAGGAAAGCAAACTTCGAGCAAATTCTACAAAAATATTAATCCACTTTACAAGGTTGGAAATCCAAACAACTATCTCAAGCGGGGAGGACAGTTCTGATAAAATCTATCCTTCAAGCTTTCCCAATGTACCAAATGCAGGTGCTTTCCCTACCGAGAGAAACCTTGAATCAATTAGATCGTATCCAAAGAAATTTCTGGTGGAATAAAGAAGGGAAAAAAAGACAAGGAGGGTTCATCATAGCTTGGAAATACATATGCAAGCCTATTTCTCAAGGTGGTTTAGGTATTAAAAACCCTCATCAATTTAATATAGCACTTCTCACTAAACTAGCCAGCAAATTAATATTAGAAAACAACCAATTATGGGCAAAAATTCTCAAAGAAAAATATTTCCCAAATTCTCATCTTCTGGAAGTTTCTAAATTATCTTGGATTTGGACAAGCATCCGAAAAGGTCTAGATTTAATTAAAGGAAACTTTATCTGGCAAGTTAGAAACGGAAACTCGGTTAAAATATGGGAAGACAGATGGATTCCAAATTTGGAAATAATACCGCAACCACAAGACTCGCAGGACACAGCTTCAAAAAGAGTTCAAGAGCTCATAACTGTAGAGAATAAATGGGATCAAGGAAAACTATATTGTTACTTTATCTCGGAGGTTAGAAAGAAAATTCAAGCCATGACCCCAAGAAAAGAAGAAGAATACAAAATCCAATGGTTACACCATCATTCAGGACTCTTCTCGGCAAAAAACATTTATAATTTCTTAGCAAATCAAGCTCAAGAAGATGATAATTCGTTAATAGATTTCCCATGGAAAAGTATATGGAAAATTCAAGCAATTCCAAAAATTAAACTTTTTGTGTGGAAGCTAGTTGGAAAAGCTTTTCCTACATCTTCAAGACTAGGGGCGCATAACCCGGAAATTGACCCAAACTGCTAACTATGAAATTTTCAAGTTTAGGAAACCGAGAATCACCTATTCGGATCTTGCCCTTTCGCCATAGCTATTTGGTTCAGATTTTCGCTAGGAAATTTAACTTCTTCAGCAAACACGGATCCAATTACATCATAGGTTAAAGCGTGGCTTTTAAACCCGGATTTGGATAATTTGGTAGGAAAAATCTCAACCATTTTATGGTTCATATGGAAATACAGATGCTCGGTGGTTTTTGAAAAGATAACCTCAAATCCAATGCAACTAATTGATCAGATCAACAGTTTTTTGCATTCCATCCCTCAAAAGAATAAATCAAAGAGATTGGATAACAATCATTTAATGATGATCAATACAAAATGGTCAGATATAAACACAGACTGGATAATATTTATTGATGCCTCTTTCAAGGAAGAAGATATTTCAATGGGATACGCGCACATCATTTATTCAGTATATCACCAGACATTTATGCACATTTCAGCAGGTTCGGAGACAGCTACTTCGTCTCTCCATGCGGAAGAGAAATCTTTACAAAAAGTGGTCATATGGCTAAGAGACAACGTCTTGTCTAGAGTTACAATAATAACTGATTGTAAAGTCTTGGAAGACAGCATCAACAAGGACAACACAAATCTATCATGGACCTCCGAAAATACTGTTCAAGAAGCCAAGACAATCTTAAAAGATCTTCCTCAAGCTCAGGTAAAGTTTAAAAATATAAAATATAATTCAGCAGCGGATCGAATTGCCAAGGAAGCAAGAATAAAGAGCCTTCAACATATGTCTACGAAATTACAACAAAAAATTAAGCAATCTAGCATTATCTCTAATGTATTTGATAGAAATGAAATTGTAAATCTTATGTACTATATTTGCTAGTTAATATATCTATTTTCCCATCAAAAAAAAAGAAAGAATTCCAAATACTCATCAAGTTTCAAGTGATAGAAGAGGACTGTATTAACCTAATAATATCTACTTATTTCTAAGCCAATTTTATTATTTTTCTCAAAATCACCACCAGCACCAATACATACTTTTCTCTGCAAAAACGCTAGGCTCGTATAATGCAAGAGTGTAACAACTAGTGTGTATTGATTTAAGCTACCTACTTATTTTAATCAATATCAATCATATATAGTATCATGAAATTAGCTAAGGTCTAGACAACTTCTATTTAGATTAATCTAACTGTTAGAAAAAATTAATTTTAAAAAAACAATTGGGAAAATTTAAGATTCCCTTAGAGCATCTACTATGGGTGAAGTTCATCCTTTGTGGAAGTCTTAATAATACTTTTTTTTTAGGGTCATTCTTACATGGCGAAAACAAATAAAAGTTAGACCTTTTACCTAAACTTTCATATTTTAATATATACTCCCGTTGTTGGGAAATCTTCCAAATATAAACCCTCATGCTAGAGTGAAACCATATTCGCATACTTAGACTCCTCTGAGTCAACTATCCAGTTTGCATCATAAATTCCCTCAAGGACAGCAAGATACCTTTCATAAATCAAATAAAAGGTAATAGAGTATTTTAGGTACCATAATACTTTACTCAGTGCATTTGAATGCTCTTGCTCTGGACTACAATTATATCTACTTAACTTACTCACAATATGGAAATGTCTGGACTCTTACAGTTCATACAATTCATCAGACATCCTATAACTCTTGAGTAGTCAAGTTAAGATACTTAACTACCCTTATTTTTCTTGAATCTACAAGAATAATCGTACGGAGTACAAGCAGGCTTACAATCAAACTGATTGTATCTCTTAAGCACAATTCAACATAATGAGAATGACTAAGACTATAAATGTTTGATAATCTTCTAATCCTCATCCCTAAGATTACATCAAAAGGGCATAAGTCTTTCAAGTCAACGTTCACATTCAGTGCATGTTTTAGTGGAATTAATCGCATATATCTTTGTATCAAGTATTAGAATATCATCTACATACAAGCATATAATCACACAACCATCCTTAACAAGTTACTTGTAAATATACTTGTCAGATTCATTAACTTGAATCCACTACACATTATTACATGATCAAATTTTCCATGTCACTATTTATGTGCTTATTTGGAACCATACAAATATTTGTTCAACTTACAAACTTTGTCATCATAACCTTTCACTACAAAGTCCTCAGGTTGGTCTATTTAAATTTATTTATCTAATTCACAGTTCTAAAAAAGTTGTCTTAACATCCATCTGATGTATCTCCAAGTTGTTTATGGAAGCAATATCAATTAGCATCTCAAGAGAAGTAATTCTCGTCACAAGTGAATAAGAATCAAGGAAATCTACACCTTCTTTTAGTTTATAGACTTTAGCTACCAACTTAGCCTAATATTTTTCTACAGTTCCATCTAACTAACGTTTCCTCTTAAAGACTCATTTACATACCATGGTCTTACTCCCTAGAGGTAAACTAACAAGATCCAAAGTCTGGTTCAGACGGACTGAGTCCATTTCACTAAATGAAGCTTCTTACCAGAATGGGGTTTCAGTAGATGTCAAGGCTTCTTTACAAGTCTGGAGCTCAGACTAATCTTGGCATGTTATGAAGTCGGCTTCATAAGAAGTCTCAAGTATAATTGTTTTACTTCTCTTAGGCTCAAGCTTAACTTCATCTTCCTTTAAGATAAGTTCTGACTATTTTAAAATAATTCAAGGGGATCAACAACACATCTCTAATGAGGTACATGTTTAAGAATAAGCATGTTCAAAGAACTTAGCATCCCTATATTTTGCAATAATATTCACAACAAAGTCAGAAAAGCACACCAAAGTATGAAAAATCTGAACACACAACCAAAAATCAATATGTAGAACTATAGTTAGCATACCCTATGTGAAGACACAATCAACATTTTTGGTTTCTATCTAACCCTTTTAGGAAGAGGAATGACAATCCTAGTCAAACACCCCACATTTTGACGCATTCATAAGAAGGTCATCTACCTTTCCGTAAATCATATGGAGTTTCATCTGATCCTTAAAAGGGTACTCTATTCAGGATACACTAGTTAAGAGGACTGCCTCCCCCCACAAGGCCACAGGTAATCCATAACTAATCAACATGCCGGAAATTATCATCTCTTCAAGGATACAGTTGTTATGTTCAAGGCTTATAGTTGGTTTTAAACTCCAAGTTTATACATCTTAAGGCTTCTAAGGAATCATCCTTATCCCTAAGCAAGTATACAATATTGTACCTCTACAATCATCAATGAAAGTTATAAAAAATATTTTACCATAATGGTTTTGGGTTGAACTCATGTCAACTCGGTCTAACTGAATTAATTCTAAGGGCTTCGAATTACTCGGTACAATTTTGCTAAAAGATTTTATAGCATATTCTGATTCTGCAAATATTTAATTTTTTTGTTCAATATCCAAACTAAATTTGGGTATACAGCCCATGCTAGGCAGTTTATGCATTGACTTATAATTTTACGGTTGCAAGTCTACCATGCAAAACATTCAAAGATACACAAAAGAAAGAACAAGAATCAACTATGTTCACTTCATCAAACTTTCCTTTAAGCTTATATAGACCCCTAAGTCCTATAATTGTTGCCTAAAAAATCACTTCCCTTAGTTATAACAAGTTTTCCACATTTAATTAAGATCTTCAATCTTTTACCATCTTCAAGAGAACATGATACAAGATTCTTTCATATGCTCGGAACATGAAAACTTCATTCAGTGTGAGAATATTACAGATACGAGCTTATGCTCGACCTTTCCCTTTTATGCAACCTCTGTCGCACATGAGTTACTCATATTGAGTTTCTCGACATCCATTATCCTCTGATAAGAGGTGAACAGGTCTCTGTTTCAACAAACATACTTAGTGGCTCCAGAGTCCACCCACTAGTTTCTCACATTGGTTATTAAAATAACTTCCGACATCATGTCAATGAACTCGTTCTAATTTGTTTCACCTAAATTAGCATTAACTTTCTACCTATTAAGGTTTTATGTTGTCTAGACTTTACTACCGTATGGCCGGGAATTTTACAAACATAAAAATCACCCTTAATTAAAGTAATGCCGGGTTCAGGTTTTACGAAACATACCTTTATTATGAAGACTACGCTTAGAGTTGTGTTTGATGTTCTCACCTTTGTCAGTATTGGAAGATTTTTTTCCAACCACATGCGCCTATTAGCCATGTCCCTTGGAGATGACACCTTTATTCACAAACCACAATTCCAAATCGGAAAATAAAATATGAGTTTCGAAGATAACATTTATATGTACACACATTGTTTGAATCACCATATCAAAAAACTAATGGTTACCCCATAAAAACTACTTTAGTTAACATCAAATTTCTGCTCGTCAGAATTTTTCAGGAACGTTTCTCTGTTTTATAAAATATCAAAAAAATACTTTTAAAACTCCAAAAATTCTAAACCTTTATGTGGGTAACTATCAGGATGTCTACTACATTATTTCAAGAGGGTTTATCAAAATTCCTTTTAGGTTGAGGGATAAATTCGAAACTCTACAGCAGACCAAAAATTGGTTTTTATTTTTTCACTTCACAATTAACATCCATGATTATTACAAACTTCTAATGTCATAAGATTGTTGGGTGCAGTAACCAAAACAAAGAAAAATAAAATAAGCAAAAGTTATTGATACTTAGATCCTTTATAATGGAAGTGATGGATTAGATGAAACGAGCGAGCTCCCATATCTCCACAACAGCAACAAGTCAAAACTTTGAAAAACAGAGTGAGTCACGTGTTCAACACGTTTCCCTTAAGACATTAGTGCTCGGCTACACTCAAGGGTGATGCTATAGCCCTCACAGGATGGATATCTCCAGGATAAAACACCCTACTACACCTACTACTAGCATATGTACTAGATGCTCAACTTGAGCTTGGAAACTCCAAAAAACCATAAAGGAAAATCGAGAACGCTTGAGAAAACAATATAAAATAATTTTTCCCTTGGGGGTTCCTCAATATAGAGCAACCCCTTTCCCATAGATTTTACAAAAGTAGTGAATTTATTTATATAATTGACAAATACAACTTAAGAATAAAAAATCCCCGATGTGAGACTAAAATATTTATATAGTCTCTTAAAACAACTAAAACGTGGAAACTCCACAATGTGGGACTGTTGATGGTGGTTTTTAGCTTAGGGTTAAAATCGTAAAACCCTAGTCAGACAATGACATCACAGAATTTAAGTAATAATGTCTCTACTAGGCACATTTATTGAACCCTTTTAATGTGTCTCCGAGAAAATTACCATGGTATCTTTTTTTTAAAATACTAATTAGGGTTCGATAAGCCAAACCCTAATTTCCGCACCACTGTGCCAATGGAAAGCCGTTCCAGCCACACCTAACACGCCAATGGCATGCCAACCATGCCAGCCGTATCACTGTGCCAATGGAAATCCTTGCCAGCCATACCTATCGCGCCAAATGCATGCCAACCATTCCAGCCGCACCACTGTTCCAATGGCAAGCCGTGCAAACCACACCTACAGCGCCAAAATCATGCCAACCATGCCAGCCGCACCACTATGCCAATGGCAAGTCGTGCCAGACACACCTATCGCGCCAAAGGCATGCCAACCATGCCAGCCGCACCACTGTGCCAATGGAAATTCGTGATATACATACCTATCGCGCCAAAGGCATGCCAACCATGCTAGCCGCACCACTGTGCTAATGGAAAACCGTGCCAGCCACATCTCCACGCTAAGGCGTGCCAACCATGCTAGTCGTCCCAACATGCCATGCACAATGCTGGCTGCCAAAACAAAGGGATGCGGAAATCAATGGCCACCCTTCCTCCTGAGATGCAGATCTTAGCCGTCCAAAACCGCCAGCTAACCTTTGGCCCAATGCCAAAATCCAAGCTTGGTCACGCCAAAATCCTAGCTTGGTCACGCCAAAACCTTAGCCTGGCCATGCCAAAGCCTTGGCCCCACCATGCCAAGCCAAAAGCACATTGCCTTGTCCCTAAACATTCTATCCGTACCATGTTCCAACGGCATGCCAAACCCTTTTCCCCACCATGCCAATCCAAACACACCTTGCCTTTTCCCTAGCCTTGCTAGCCGCACCATGTGCCAACGGCATGCCAACTTGTTACAAGATGCAAAGGTTTTGCTACTTTGGATCCCAGAAACTCATTGATGAAATAGATATTTTAGGTGAGCCATTAGAAGATGGTTGAGTTATTTACCTTCAGATTGTGAACAATAGTGCACCTTTAATTATGTGAATGTCTATCTTCCTTTTTCGGGGAGTTCCACTAACCCAGGTGAAATAAAGAAGCTATAAGGATCCAGACTTGAGTATGAACCATTGATGTCATAAATCGATTTATTGTTCAAGGGACGAAGAAACCTCTGTTTCCTGCATAGATTTGTCACAGAGATGGATATAGGTTGAACATATTGAACTTACCTTCAAGTTTCTTGTAACTGAACTCAGAATTTCATCCATTTTTGTGTAATTTTAAACCGAGAGGATAAAAGGAATGAATGTTGAATTCTCAGATTGAGTTTAAATTTGAAGTTTCATTTCAATTTGAGTTTGGGTGTCATTTGACTTTAATTTGAATTCCATTCGACTTGAGTTGAATTTGAGTTTCATTATGTTACCATTCAAATCTACAACCGATGTAACGGGTCAACACCTTGTTACGGTTCAAACCAGTCCTTACTCAGAGATCCATGGCATAGAGTCGTACAAAAAAGAGATGCTTTATCAACGACCCCATCAGAGACCGTTAGAACAGGTCGTTTAACTCGTATATGTGACCTGTCCTGACGGTCGCGGAACTTCTATTTTACTAGTAACATTATATATACAACGAAGGATGATAGCGTCGCAAATAATTGCGGTCGCAGGCCGCAAAAAAAAATTAGACTATTTCTCCACCATTAGTAAAAATGCATTCTCCTCCTTGAGAAATGTTTTTTAGTTTGGATAACTGATAAACTAGACAAGTCAATTTAAAGATTAATTATCTAAATTTATGCATATTATCAAGTAAAAAGTTGTAATTTAAGCATATAATTAAGTGAATATCAGACTTTTTCCCATAATTAATGGTTATCAAACTTTTCTAATTTTACCTAGTTTTACCTAAATTTTCTCTTAACTAATAAAAAATTAGGGAGGACAGACATTCAATCAGGAAGGATAAATATCCAGTTCAACTAAATTATCTCTACTAAGATTTTGTTTACCAAAAACTAGGGAGGATAACTAAATTATCTCTACTAATTGTCCTCCCTAGTCCTGGCGTGGCTTCGGCACTGCCCACCAAGGAGATGTAATTCAGGGGTAAATAGAATTTTTGATTAAAAAAAGAACTATATAAATAAGACTTTTAATAGGAAAGATAAAACGGATGTCATCTATTTTTTTAATAAAACGGTAAAAAAACTGGCTTAATTGGGGTATGCCCAGATTAATTGGGGTATGTCCAATTTATTCCCATACAAACTAGTGTGCTAAGGGGTGTCTAAAAGGTGTCAAAAGACCAAATTGCCCATACTAAAAAACTATGCCGACTATAACATATTAAAAAGAATTCAAAAAATTTCTTCAAAACTCTAACTATACATGATGAAATCAAAAATAAAAATAAAAATAAAATCAAAAACGAATAATCAAAACGAATCGAAAGTCGGCAAGATTTTTTTGGTCGACCTTGCCGACTAAAATATTCGGCAGGGTATGAGGTTGAATAGCGTGCCGACTTTTCATCTCTGAAATCAGCAGTTACAAGGTCGTCAAGGTATCCATCCCTATACCTTGCCGACTAATCATGCATTTGTAACACCTTTCTCTGTATGTCAAAATTCTATAGTTGGCATGGTATTTTTTTATCTACCTTGCCGACTATAAGGTAGTCGGCAAGGTAAGAAATCAATAAGATGCCGATTAATTGAAGCATTTACAACAGTCTCTTGTGTGTTAAAAATAATACAGTCGGCATCTTCTTCATTCACCGACCTTGCCGTCCATAAGTTGTCGGCATGTTCTTCATCCGCAGACCTTACCGGCTAGATATAGTCGGCATGTTCTTCATCCGTACACCTTGCCGGCCGACTTTTCACAAAATTCAGAACTGGTGTTGATTGAACTCATGAGATAAAAGTTTTAATCTACTCAATTAATTAAACAAATCAGTTTTTTAGTATTAATTAAACAAGGATATATTAGCAATTTAGAAAATACATGGTTAAGGGGTGGTTTCTTTTACTTTAAAATGACCTAGCTTTTGTCTTATTAGATATACCCCAATTAATTTAGATATACCCCAATCAAGCCGGGTAAAAAAAGTTTCAAGACATAGGTATTTTTATCGTGTACTTTTTCAACGCAGGGGTACTTCATAAAAATACCCACATTTCTTCCCACTGATACTCATGGAAGCTTTCTCGCGAAATTTCTCATGACTACTAATAGGGTGCCAAGATTGGTGGGTGTACCAAAACTATAATAAAACAACAATTTTTATATATGACAAAACAGTTCAGCCTGGTACACCCCACTAATCCTCGAACCCTCATTAACAATCTTGAAATTTCTCTCTAAAGGAAATTGAATGATCTTGGGCAGCTGTCCGACTCCTAGTATTGGATTGGGTGCCTGAGAAGTGGGTCCACTTTATATTGTTTCTCCTATCATTTTTCAAAAATTCTTTACACACCAAGCCATGTGTACTTTGGAGAGAGAGCGTGAAAGAAAAAAAAATATGGATCCCACCAATAGCCCCCACACCCTCCTAATTCCACCCAGGAGGGCCATAACAGTCCTTGGATTTCCTCTGTGCACATCACGGTGCACATCGCTCGGTGCATGTAGCAAAGCTCATCATTTTTTTTTTGTTGATGCAACTCCAGGTAGATGATCGATTTTAACCCAACTCAAGCCTCAGTCAAAGATAAACACCTGTCGCAAATGATTGTGCATACGCAACACATGTCATTAGAAACACCGAATCTTCTTCTTCTCTGAACAGGAACTAGTTGGGGAATTTATAATCCAAGGGAATCGTTAATGGAGACCCAGTATTGTCTGCGATTTCGGTGAGTTCTTCTTTTTCCTCTACATTTTTCTCTCTCCCTCTTGTTGATTATTAAAAATTCCTCTGTTCTTGTGCAGCAGGTAAGATGTGGGTTAATTATAAGTGTATGGATTGATTGTATCAAGAGAATGAATTCCATATGAATTGTTTGTTCTTGTATTTGTCAGATGCTTATAACATGTTTGTAGAAATGCTCTAGATAGATTTTGCGATAATCTTGTGACTTCAGCTAATTTTTGTTTGAAAATAGTACAGATCTACAGCATGAGAAGTTACCAATGTCGATTAGCAGTAAAGCAAAGAAAGATACCAGAATATTTAGGTCATCTTTAGAACAATTAGTCGACATTGCCGAGGAAATTAGAGAAAGAATTAAACATTTTCCAAAACACTTGCAAGCAATAAAAAAATGTCCATTCTGGAGCTTCTATCAACCATTTCATGAAGGAAGACTTAATCAAGCGGATATGAAGAAAAAACAAATGGGTGTTGAGCGTATATTGAACACTTTCGATCCGGTTAAACAAGTATTCGTATTTGATGGGAAGGAGTTTAATTCTACAGCAGAAAACCTTGCAGTCATATTTGGGTTACAGAGGATCAAAGGGGGAGCAGAATTTACAACTATTAGACACCCAGAACCTGAAATTAATCTTGCCCAGATAGTATTTTGCAAAACATATCTAAAAGGAGAGCCAGGAATGCAAAAGAAAGATATTATTGAATCACTTTATGCAACAGCAGAGGATGTAACAAAACCAGATGAGTTCGTCAAATTACTTGTTTTATATTTCTGCGTTCAGATTTTCTTCCCTAGCAAGAGTGGAAACAAAATATCAAAGCTGTATCTCAACTACATTTTTGCAATGCATCAAGTGTCTTGGCCTGATTTGATCCATTCATACTTGATGGAAGCTTTAATGGAAGCCGAAAAACCCTACAAAACACTCAAGGGTTGTACCGTGTACATATTGGTAAGTGATTTTGAATTTCTGTTTATGAGGACAGGCCGACAAATTAACAACTGACATTGCTTATCTTGTTGTTTTCTCAGTTTTGGTTTGCTGAAGTTACGCACTTCGTCAGCAAAATTGAGGGTGAACCAGGCAATTGCAAACCTCGTTTCCTAAGGTGGAATACTAAGGTGCTGGTCGAAGAGATCAGTAACAAGGGCATGACCTCTCTGAAACAAGATGTAAGTACTACTTTAAATGTTGTAAGCATGTGTAGACTTAGGCTACATCAGGGATTTCCGGATGTAGATTGAAGTCATATTTGAAATTGTTGAATTAGTGACTAAAGTTTTGTTGCTAGCTAATGATGCGAGAAGCGAGGGGGACAACACACTTAGTTTTCTATTATGGTGTGCTTGATATAATTTCAAGCAAATGATTATTTGAATTCCAAGAAGTTTACGAGTTACTTACCCGGCTGCTACTGCTTTTTGATGAATGTGGATTGCAATGTCTTGATTCAGCAACTGTACATAGGTTAAGAACAATAGTATTGTCATTTCTTTTGCGCTCAAATTTTGCATGGTTTCTTGTTTTACTGTTTTCTTTTTTGTGGTTAGTATGATAAATTATTGTTACTGTTCAGTTTTGACAATTCAGGCTCTGGATTAGTTGTTGTGTCAATCAATTTTCCTGTCGAGAATTTGTTAACTCAAAATTTGTGGTGGCAATTCATAAATTTTATTATAAAGTTCTTGGTGTACGTATTAGACAACTTGGTGTTGGTATTCAGTCGAATCTTTATAGTCGCACGATCTTCACCTGCTGTTGTAAGTTCTAATAAAGATATGCCATGGACGTTTATAGAATTAACATGTAGTATATTAATCCATTCACTCTTCTGTTCTGCCAAATCTTCCATGTTTGTATTAGGAATATTCAACAAACCATGATATTAGTGTTGCATAGCAGTTTTGGAATGCCGAACCCGAATTGCTAGCTTCTACTGGCAGTTGGGTAGCTCAAGCAGCCCAAGACATAAACATAAAACTAAAGTTTGCCAAGTGTTATTAAATGAGAGTTTACCACTTCTTGAGACGTAGTGATTACCTGACAGATTATAATAGTTCTTAAAAAACCTATTGAATGACCGTTAGTTGATTTTAAAGTTTTTTTATTCCATTTCACAGCTTACTGGATCATTCATCGATCCCCTGGATGAAGGTGAACAGAGCCTGATTACACCAATTGAAATATGCCAAGCCAATTCAGATAAGATTGGTGAGAAGATGGCCAGGGATACAGACAGAGATGAAAATTGGGTGTTGTGCGCAGACAGAGATGCTGAGGAGCTGGTAGCATATACTTTAGATTTCTTCCCTTTGGAATTTTTTTATTAAATATGTCATAACCTGAGAATTGTGTAGTCGTCTCTCCTTTAGCTTTCTCACCCTCTATTTTTTTTTCTTTTGTATTTATTCCCTTCCATGTACTTTTTGGACATCTGATTCTTTTTCCACATTTTACAGGCTCCTGTCTTTCTGTCTAAAAAGAGAAAGATAAGTATAGAAGAGTCTCGCCCTTGGGAAGGAAATTGCATTTGTAATCATGAACCACAACTTCTGCCTTCATCTGAACCTATGGATAAAACTGCCATCCCTATCTTCCTGACCAAAGAGTTCATGGACATACCGCTCTCCAGTGTGAAGGATTTGCATGGTAAGGGAAATTATTCATCTTTTTCCAAAGAGAAAACTATGGGAATTGAATCGATTGAAGGGCGTGAGCTTAGTGAGGAACCCGTGGATGCTACAATGATCACGTCCTCTTTTAACTGCCCGACTCCTGATTACACCTTGTTGTCTATATCTACTTCTGTAAATGCCATTCCTTCCCTCTTCACAGGGTCTACAAGCGCTTCCGCTCAAGAGAGAGTGGAAGGATTTGTATTTGTGGATAACTTCAAGATTCCTGAAGAGTATGAAATCTTGTATAAGAAGATCTATGGTAAGTACGGGCATATTGCCACTAAAAGAGTCATCAAGTTCAGTGATACTGTATTGCTGGCATGTGTTACCAATTTATTGAAGATCATCTCGGCAATGGAAACTAAGCGAGGTGAGGAACTGAGTGAAGAGTTGCTGGAGGAATGGGAAGGATTCATCAAAGATGCCGAGGCTTTGAAATTCAATGTTAAATGGCTTCGAAATGGATTTAATCGACTAAAGACACATTGGAAGTCTTTCTTCAGGATAGATAGAGAAGTTGAAAGTGATGAACAAGTATTGGATGCAATGCAGGTGAATTATGCTGGCCTCTGGACAAGAAGAGACGAACTTGAAACTGAAATTGATGAACTTGAAACTGAACTTTCACAGGTAAAAATTCAGATAAGGAAAGCTGAAGCGAAGATTTCATCTAAACGAGAAGCTATTCAAGAAAAGGTGACTCAGAAAATCATTTTCCAGAGTAAACCTGTTCTAGAAATGGTGCTTAATTAGCTGAATTTTTGAAACACTAGTCCAGAATAGGTATCATTCCCGCCCTGTCTAAAGGTCTTTTCGTATTGTAAATGGGCATATGCAAAGAGCTCTGTCGGAGTAGCAACTGGAACTGCATATGCAAAGAACTGCAAAGGCAGCGCCAGCTCCATAAAAGAGGGGTAATATCTGTGAAGTGGTCAATGTTAGTACTATATTACAGAACTTGGCAAGTTTATCTGCCATGAAATTTACATACCTACTTCTGTCATTAATAAACGAATTACTGGTGTCACTTTCTCTGGCTCCAGAAAAAGCTTCTTCCATCACATCATAACTATTGAGCAAGTATACAAATTCAACTAAGCAGTAATCCTAGAACAGGTTCATTCTGAAATTTGATTTTCTCAGACAGCTTTTCTTGAATAGATTTTCGCTCAGATGAAATCGTCGCTTCAGCTTTCCTTTTCTGAACTTTTACCTCGGAAAGTTCAATTCCAAGTTCGCGTTCTCTTGTCGAGAGGCAATCATATTTGACCTGCATTGCATCCAATACTTGTGCATGGCTCTCGACTTCTCTATCTATCCCGAATGAAGACCTCCAATGGTTCTTAATTCGATTGAATCCTTCACGAAGCCACCTAACATTGAATTCCAAGGCCTCAGCATCTTTGATGGATCCTTCCCATCTATCCAGCAATGCTTCACTCAATTCTGAACCTCGAACATTTTCCATTGCTGAGATGATCTTCAATAAACTGGTAACACATGCAAGTAACATAGCATCATTGAACTTGATGAGTTTTCTAGTCGCCATATGGCCATACTTTTCACAGATCTTTTTATTCAAAATTAGATACTCTTCTGGGATCTTCAAGCCATTGTAAACCCTGGGGGGATAGGAATGGCATCTATGGAAGTAGAACTATTTAACAAGCTAGAATCACAAGTCAGGCCCTTAGAAGAGGACGTATTTATTGTAGCATCCACAGGTTCCCCAACAAGCTCACCCACTTCAAGCAATTCAATTTCCGTAGTTCTCGCTCCAGAACAAGATGACGTATTCCTCTTGTGTACATCCTTGCCATGTGAGTCTTTCACATTGGTGTGGTGTATGTTGTTCTCATTCTCTCGTGACACGGATTCCTGGGAAGGTACAGTCATAGGTTCTGATGAATACAGATGTTCAGATTCATAATTACAAATTTCCTCTCCTTCACAAGGGTGAGACTCTTCCATACTTGCCTTTCTCTTTTTGGACAGAAAGACGGGAGCCTATAAAATGGGGAAGAAGAATCAGATGTCTAAAAATTGGGAAGGGAATAAAATTGAAGAATAAGGATGGGAGACACACTGAGAGAAAGTCGAATTGACTAAGCAATTACCGTTTCTGGGACTTCATGGCCTTGATTGCGGTCTTCCCTCTCTAGGAAAGAGTCTTTGCTGTCCACATCCACTTCTTCGGGGGTACCTTCCTCTAAGCCAAGCACTTTCAACTGATTTCCATCACCCTTATGCCACATTACATCCGGAAGGACATGAACCTGCAATTTTATGTCATTAAAGATAACCAGTCAAGAATTCTAACGACCATGTCTCCAGGTGCGTGTATATATACATATAGAGTGAACAAAAAGAAATAATTTTTTTGAAAACTCACATCATCCACTTCCAATGTTCGAATAAGAGGGGGGTAGTTGGGAGATCTTGTGCATAACACACAAAGCATATGAGGTTGCCAGCCTATATACTCTCTATCTTTCGTCCACACAGATTAAGCAGACCAGGCATAATATCCAGAGCCCAAACCTACAACGATGATAACATAATAATTATATGAATGAGACATCAACCCAAAATGATTTCTCAAACAACAGCGGTCACACAACTATAAAGTACCAACCGAAATGCCACTTACCACCAAGGCATGTGCAAGTCCAAGCACCTTGTAAGTTGGTTCCCCACCAGCATCACTGTTCTTTTTGTTGGCTTGATAAAGGAGGGGTGATTTCAGTTTTGCAATTGCTCTATCAAATGTTACTTCCTCCCAAGGGTACTTGTTAAATTCCTCCAAATCGTCAACTAAATGCCAATAAACGATGTTTATGATATCTGCATCTTGGCGACCCATTAGGAAGCGGTGCACAACCAAAAGTAATGCCAATTTTACCCTGTCTAGAGGAGGGAAAGTAGAATTCTTTTTGGAGAGGAGAGCCTTCACTTTTGATCCAATTATTCGATCTTGGTTGTGGAAATAAGTCCTCATCAGGGATGACGGACCCGGGAGAGACACAAAAGCTTTCCTGGATTTCCTGAAACTAAGTCCTGTAATCAAAGCAAATTCTCTCTTTCCAAAATGCAATACTTTTCCACCAACCTTAAAGTGCATTTCATCTGGTTTATCCTCCATGTGAATCTCCCTCGAAAGTAAGAAATGGATAATGGTGCCACTGAATTTGGAATCTTCTGGCACCGAAAGTAGATGGCCAATTGATGTACCCTTAAATATGGCTTGCTCATTAACAGACAGCCAGCCCCGTACTTCTGCTAGCAACAGTAAGCTTGAGTAAGTTGTTACGTTCGCCATTTTATCCCTATACTTCTGAGGGATAATATACCTGCCAGAAACCGCAAAAACAGTTACAAGTTAGCCTTTTCGAGCTATTTGAATGTACACTTGAGGGAGACCCATTGAAGTTAAACTGGTAATTTAGGGGTTATGCAGCAATTCAGTTCACTGAATTACAGATTTCCATTTCACCTGTCATTAACACCTTCAGCTGCCGCTCTTTTAAGAAGCCTTTTCCTTGGTGTTTGTACCATAAGTAAAAAATACCACTTAGTGGGCCAAATTAATACTTGAATCATCTTTTGGTCCTCATCCAAGCCCGCTAACCAGTCAACCAAGGAAGCCCACCAGTCTGCACAGACCGGTCAATGGTCAACATCACTCAATGGTCAAAGTCGGTCAACTGTCAAGGTCAACATCCGGTCAAGGTCAATGGTCAAATTCAACCGTGGAAGTCAGTCGCACCCCTAGCCAATTTTCAGTCTTGTAGCTAGCAATGATGCTAACCAATTCCCAACCAACCTCCATCCAGTCTGCCATCCAACCATGCTGCCAGCCAACCTCCATCCAGTCTGCCATCCATTAATAAGAGACATGAGTGATCAGTTTTCATGCAAAAATAAAGAAGAATCATAAATGGGCAGTTACATTCAGAATTCAATATAGGAGAATAAATAGGCAGTTACATTTAGAATTCATTATGGGAACATGAATGGAGCAGTGAATGCAATTTATGTTTATGTTGAAATTAGATATTGAATTGTATAAATATGGAGAGGAAGAAAAAAGCTGGAGGGGGATGGTAATGAAATCAATAAAATTATTCTCCTTAGGGAGATTCACCCGTGGAGGTAGGCACAATGCCGAACCACGTAAAATTCTTTGTTCTCCTCAATTTCTTTTTAACCTAACTTTACCCTAATCCTCAAGAATCATCATAGAATCAACGTGTTTTTGCCTAAAAGTAATTTTAGGTACAAACACTTGGATCCATAAATCGGAATCTACAAACAAAAAATCTATCTTTAGTGTAAAAAAAAAAAAAAAAAGAGATATAACTCTATAAAGTGACAATGCTAGATTACTAGTACAGCATGTTTAATGTCCAAAGGCTTGTCTGGGCACTGCCTAGTATGAATCCCTTTCATAGCTCAAATCCCCAGATACGGACACAATGACAAGCCAAAAACGGAACAGAATCCCATTGGAAATTGCCTCTTATGTGGAAAAAACAAGATTTCTATGAGGAATTTCATCAAACAGCATGTTAATGTTGACTTACTCCGCTGATTTCTAAAGAGGAAATGCCTGTAAACCCTAGTTTAGTAGTTTTAAAACACAAAGAAATCAGCAATTTCCAGTTTTAAATAGAAAAAGAATTACTTGATTTCGGAATTAACAACACCATTAATAACTTGATTGCGAACTGAAAATGGAATTTGAATCGTACCTGAAGATGATGGGTTCGAAAAATGTGAAATCAATCGAGTCTTGACCCAAATTACTTGATATGGAGATAGACTTTCTTTTGATATTCTTCTTCTTCAATGGACAGAGTTTTAATTACTTGCTTGTTTTTGTCTCTAGAGAGTTCAGAGGGGGATTTTGGAGAGTTCAAATAATATTCAAAGAGGGCCGACCCTGACTGACATAGGTGATGCCCGAAGCAGATCTTGAAAATATTGCTCCCTTTTAGCTGTTTGACAAACGGTGTGTATGTCTGATTGCATTTCGAGTTAGATCTGACTCGTGACCTCATTCTGACCTAATGTATGACTCGGGTCCATTTGAGTCGGAGAATAAAATGTCCCTAACTCACTGGACCAAGCCATTGACTCACATTTTCCTGAGTCGGGTCTGATTAAAAAAACATATTGAGTTAGATCCAGGTGAGTCATGTGATTTCGGTCAGATCCAGATGAGCCAGATCAAAGAAAAAATATATTGTTGTTACACCATGTTTGTTTGCATCTTACTCGTGATATGGGTTTGAGTCCCTAACTCGCCTCGAATCACTTGTCAGACCGTTTGACTTTTACTTTAAGTCTGATTTGACTTGACCTCTAACTCAGACCTAACCCTTGATTCGGACCCATTTGAGTCAGGTATGGAAATACCCCTGACTCATGGAGCAAGCCACCGACTCACATAATTTTGAATCAGTTGAGTCATATCTGATTAAAAAATCAAATATATTGAGTCAGATCCAGATGAATCAGGTGATTTCATTCAAATCCAGGAGACTCAGGAATAGCAAACAAGAGAATGCTTGGATACCAGAATAGAAATGTTTCTGTCTAAAGCTGAAGTCAGTCTCAAAAAATCAGATGTAATATAGTTTTATTTTACAAAAAATTATCTTTTAAAAATTATATTGTCAATTAGCTTTTTACTTTTTACTTTTTAACTTCTTGAAATCAAAAACCAACTTATAAATTTATATTCATACACCATATATAAATTTTTATAGGGATCCACTTATGGTGGAATAGTTTACTTATCTTGATATGAAATACAAATTTATCATTTTAAGTTGCTTCATTCAAATTCGAAGAGTTTAGTGATGCAAGCCAGATAAGAGTATCTCCAATGTTAGGGGTGAAAGTAATTCTATATGGAGGTTCTATTAATACTTTTTTGTTGTGGGTCATTCCTATGTGGCTAAAACAAATTAAAATTATACTTTATACCTAAAATTTCATCTCCAATACCAAGGAATTACTACCCTAGAACTTAGAGAAAAATTAATTTTGGAATAAAGAATTGATGATATGTCAAAAAACCTTAAGTCATAAAGAAGGTAATGATATGACTTTCTCCTTTACCCTTTCCTACGAGATGGCATCCATGTCATACTTTTACCTTTACCTTGACTTTGGCATTTGGAGATAATTTTTTGGCTAGAAAAGTGCTAAATCCTAGGTGTCATATATTTTTAAGACCTTCACCCCTAGCATTGGAGATGCTCTAAAATTTATATATTAAAATAGAGAGGAACACATCTTTTGACCGAAGAAGTATTTTTTGACTGAGGAGATAAAAGACCCGTAACAACCTGGAAAATGATCTGACCTGTTTTACATCTTAATAAATGAGTTATGCACACATCTTTAGAATTCTGTTTGGTTCTCAAGGAGATGAAATTAATTCCTAGGCTTGACCATGATGACTTCACCATACCCGCCCAAAAAATTCTTTTTCGGTTCTCAAGGGGTTGTAGTTAATGAATTCGAGTTTTTTTTTATTTTATAAGAAAAGCCTTAGATTAACTTAAAAATCAAAACAAACTTGGTGCTGATAGTTTTGAGCATAGTTGCTCAATCTATCCAGATCTAAAAGATGAAAAATACAAGATGGGGGTAACCCACATAGTTACAGGTAGTTGTTGCATTAGAAAGAGCAGTAGCTAATGAAATTGTTGTCTGGTTTGCAGAGTTACTAACTGAAGAGTAAATAAAAAAATTTGAAAGAGACGAGAAAAATAAAATATTTGGATTTCTATCTTCCCACAGAGCTTTAGCTTGCCAATGCATACTACATGGGAGATCCGAAATGAGTCTAGTGAGGTTGGTGTTGTTAATTTCAATGTTGATGGTGGTAGCTCGAAGTTGTAGACCCCATTTCCACCCATCGAGAGCCGCTAGCACCTCTCCAACATCACTGTTTAGCGTCGTGAAACCAAGAATCTTCACTTCCCTGCAATAACCAAAAGAATTTCTCAGAATATTTATTGTTTTCATATGTTTATTTGATTGATCCCATTTGGTAGCTATATTGAATTTTGCTGTTCCTAAATCTGGGCACTTCCAATGTTTCCTTTGAGTTGGCGCCGTTGGCTGCGAGTTTTTTCCATTTTTATGATTTGATTTCCAATTCTCCCTCCAAAACGATTCAGCCCTTACATAAGTGTCCCGAGGGTTTGGGTTGATTCCTTGGAACACCTTATCACATCTTGCTAGCCAGATGTGCCAAATTACAGCTGCACAAAAAGCATTCCAAGGACCCAATTTGATGTCCCAACCCACTGAATTGGTGCTCCAACTTAAAATCCATTGCAGCAGAGACAAGTTAGGGATGCCAGAAATAAAAGGATTTGCCGAAGAGGCAAACCAAACACTACTAGCAAAAGGACAGTCCATAAATAAGTGCTTCAAAGTTTCATTTGGTTCAGAGCATAAGGGGCATATGTTTGGCATGTCATTATACTTTGATAGTTTATTAGCTACTGGAACCATATTATGCATACATTTAAAAATGAATAAGCTGACTTTTGAGGCAGTTTCCATACTCCAGATTCTATCCCAGGGGGAGTTGGTGACCGTCTCGAAGTTTTTAATGCTATGGTAAAGAGGAGATGTAGTGAACTTGCCACTTGGTTTTATTTTCCACTTAATTGTATCCTTTCCATTAAGACGAAGGGGAATTTGACAGATAGCTTAGACAGTGCCTTGTTCAAAGATGGAGTGAAGGACGTCAATATTCCATGATTGGGTTGTTGCATCAATAAGGTGACTAATCAAAGAAATGTTATCAGGCAGCTAGATATTCCTAAATTCTAGAGTGTCAAGATACCATTGGTCCTCAGTTATGTGAATCGATTGGCCATTTCCTATTTACCAGATGCAGTGGGGTTTAATTATCTCAAGCCCCTGTTGAATACAAGACCCAATTCACGGTCCTGTGGTGCTAATGTTTGGGTCCAGAGGGTGTCGACATTTACTATAGTGGCTGGATTTCAGAGTTTGAGCCCAGATCGAGTCCGGGTTGTCAAGAAGATTCCAAGCTAATCTACCTAATTGTGTTAAGTTGTTAGCTTCTAAATCTCTAAATCCTAACCCTCCTAGGGAAACCAGAATGTTAAGATCCATCCATGCTTTTAAGAAACAACCCCTTTTACCATCCTTCTTTCCACACCAGAAATTTCTTTGCAGGGAAACAAGTTGGTTGGTAATGTTTTTTGGAATCTCATAACAACTCATTTGGTAAATGGGTAAAGATTCTAGAATCGACTTGACTATTATTGTTTTAGCAGCATGGCTAATATGTCTCCCTCGCCAGTTCTGCAATCTACTTCGAAATTTTGCAATCATTGAGTCAAAAGTTTTAATTTTGGAGGCTCCTATGAATAGAGGCGTACCCAAGTAACTATCAGTAACATTGATTTTCTGCACTTTCAAGATTTTTATAATCATTTTCCCAAATCAGTTAGAGAATTTGTTATTAAATAAAATACCCGACTTCTGAAAATTTATCATTTGACCCGGTTTCGAGTTTGCAACTAATAAATGCGAGTTTGCAAAGGGAACTTGTTACTAATGAAATTCGAGTTTGCAAAGGGAACTTGCTAAAAGGCAACTAATAAAATTTATCATTTGACCTGGTTACGAGTCTGCTAGGGAACTTGTTACTAATGAATTCGAGTTTGCAACTAATAAAATGCACCCATATATCTCAAGGGGTTGCGGTTAATGGATTCAGTTTTTTTTTTTTTTTGGTACCAAAGAAATTTTATTGCTTAACTTGCTGAAGTGTCATGGTCTTTTGCCAGAAGACTGCAAATATCGGCACTAAAACTATCATAGAGTTCAAGACCTATTTCTGAAGATCTTACTGTTAGAGCATTGCTCGGTCAAACTCGCATGCATTGCTATCTCAAGCATGTTTATCAATGTTAGTGATCAAAACTATAAAGTCTTGATTTCTAGTCTACTATAGCTAAGGTATCGGACTAGGATAGAAAGTGTAGTTGAGCTCAATAACTCCATGGAAATCATCATACAAGATGAAGGACTACTCAAGGAACCAGTGGATCTTCATCGACTAAAAGGTATGTGGAGACTTGAACTTATCTATCACTCAAAAGTCTATCTACTCTATCTCCTATCTTGAGGCAAAAGTCATATTACTATATAGACTAAGAATATACACATGTGAGATTTCGAGCTGAGTATATCTCGCTTATCTATTTCTCGAAATGTGTGTTGGTATAGCTTTCGCTTTATCCAAGTTCATCTTTACCAAGTGACAAAAGTCATGTTATGTTTCAATCACTTTGAAAATTTCTCCGACGAAAACTAGTTTGTGAATAACAACTATATGACGTCCTCTGAGAATGTTTTAATGGTTGAAATGAGAGTTTATAAAATATAACCACTGGGGATATAAACATTGTTGTGGTAACATATATATGTATAAGTCCTTACCACTTGAACCGAAGTTTGCAAACTTTTTTGATCAAGTGAAAACCAGAACTTGATCAGTCAACCCAGTCCGCGAACTCAGTCTGCAACAGTGCGTAGTTCTAGAAATCGGGAATTTCTTCTGGAGTTGTATCTCAGTTTCAGTCCGCGTACTGACGGAAGTTCTTGAACCCGATAATTTCTTCTGGAGTTTGTGAACTCCAACCGGTTAACTTGAGTCCGCGAACCCAGTCCGCGAACTTGAGTGGTTATATCTAAAAACGATGTTCGTGAAATTATCTAAATTATCTAAGGAATGTTATTGCAAACCGTGGCTTTATAGTTCATGAATCGATTCGAGTGAATCACATCGTTTTTGCTTCGATTATGTCTTGTGTTGTACATAAGATCTCATAGCAATTGAACAACTCTCTAACTAGTTCATTTGAGTCATTTGGACTAGTTATGGTGAAGAAGAATTAATATGGTTGATATGAAAGTTATAATTTGCCTAACCATTTGGTTAACTAATATTGAACCAACTATTGAACACGTTTGGGTACGTTACACAAACCCAAAATCAGCAAGTACATGTATGTATGGCAAGCTAAGTTTTTGATCTAACGGTTGAGAGATATTAGCTTGTATCTAATCAGGTTTTCATCTAATGTTGAATATTTAATGCTTTGTTACTAAGCTAACATTGATTGCAAACCCTGATTTGAAAGACTATATAAGGGAGAACTCTATCAACTGGGAAACCTAATCCCCACACATTATGTGTGATACTAGTTTTCTAATCTAGAGTCGATTCTCCTTTAACCTTTGGTTTTCTTCTTCTAAAACCAGGTTAACGACTTGAAGGCCTCATTGGGATTGTGAATCCAGGCCGATACTACTTTTCTTGTAGTTGTGTGATCTGATCTTGCTATTCCTATCGTACGATTACAATTATAATAATTGTCTTGAGATTCTTATCTCCAATAGGAAAGATATAAAAGTAATCACAAACATCTTCTTCTCATCGTTTGTGATTCCACAATATCTTTTTTTGCTGCGTCGATTAAGACTATTGTGAGGTGATTGATAAAACTGAGCTGTTCTTCGGGAATATAAGTCTGGTTTTATTGATTGGTTCCTGTTCACCTTGATTTATCAAAATACGGAACAAATATCATAGGTTTATTTGTGGGAGACATATTTATCTATCTTGTAGACTTTTCTGTGTGAGACAGATTTGTTTGCTAAAGTCTTCGACTTTGGGTCGTAGCAACTCTTGGTTGTGGGTGAGATCAGCTAAAGGGAATCAAGTGCGCAGTATCCTGCTGGGATAAGAGGCGTAGTAGCATAACTGTACCTTGGATCAGTGTGAGATTGATTGAGGTTCAACTACAGTCCAGACCGAAGTTAATTTGGAGTAGGCTAGTGTCTATGACGGCTTAATACAGTGTATGTTTAATCTGGACTAGGTCCCGTGTTTTTATTCATTTGCCGTTTCCTCATTAACAAAATTATGGTGTCTGTGTTATTTCTTTTCTACATTATATTTTGTTATATAATTGAAATAATATAGGTTGTACGTTGTTCAATCAATTAAAATATCCGACCTTATTGGTTGTTGATTTAAATTGATTGACACTTGAATATTGGTCTTTGGTACCATCCAAGTTATCTCTCTTTGATTAGACTCGCGAATCACATTTGCTTGAGTAAATCAAATTGAGAGATTGAGATAATAACTCCTTAAGTATTTTATATTGATTGAGTCTAGTTTATTCTCTACAAAACAACTTGAAGTTGTCCATACAGATTGCTAATCGAAATATTGGGTGAGGTTGTTAGACCCCCGCTTTTTCAATTGGTATCAAAGCAGGCAAACACGTTCAAGACCTCATAAGTATGTGTTTGTAGTGATCAGACTCTATGGACAAGAGTAGTATCTCTGATAACGCAACACCAGTTCAAAGCCACTCAGGTAAGCCTCAATGTCTTGAAGCTTCTGAGAAAAACTCTATCACTCATCCCTTGGATGAATCTGCATTTGACTAGGAAAAATCTCTTGATGAGAAATTGGATGACCTTTTAGATGATATTGATTCAAAAGAAGGACCGAGTATTGATGAGGAAGTCTCTCAATATATCAAGATGTTTGATCATGCATTGAAATAAAATAGGTCAACAACTTTCCTGAATAAGTACATGGCTCCTCTTTGTCAAGAAAACAGAAAATTGAGAAAACTCTTTAAAGGATATGATTGTGGATATAATCTCCTAAAATCTATCATTAAAGATTGTGAAGAAGATATCTGTACACAAAAATCTGAATGTGACAATCTTCTCCGAAATCTCTATGTGTTGAAAGAAAGACTTGCAGATACTGAAGCAAGATATGACTCTCAACAGAAATGGTTTAATGACAAAGAACTCAGACTTCTTACTAAAGAAAAGTCATTGGAGACTGATCTTGCAGCTGCTATTTATAAGGTAAAATCCCTAGAAGAGAGTCTGAGAAGATTCAATACTACCTCAACGAAATTGACTTCTATGATTGGAGCATGTAAAGAACATCGTGATACACATGGTCTGGGCTATAAAGGAATAGACACCTAAAAAATTAGTAAGATCAATTTCGTCAAAGATGTTGATAATTCTTCATGTGAGAAAACGTTTGAAGTCTGTAATGTTCCTAAGGAAGGGACGTCTCCCAAATTTACTCACAAGAGAACAATTAATAATAATTCCTTTAACTGCTATTACTGCGAAAATAAAGGACATCCTGAGCGAAAATGTCGTTTCGGTTAAGAAATAAAAAACTTCACGACGTTCTTATATGGGTGTCTAAGTAAATGATTAAACCTGTTTCTCATATTGTTAGAGTAAAAGGCATATTCAACAATCAAGAAAACTACCTTGACAAGTCATCACTTATTCATGACTTTGGAATACAACATATGAATCAAGGTATAAGGAAGAACAACAAATGGGTAACAAACAACCCTGAAAGGAGAAAAAGGCACATGAGAAAGAAAAAGAGTTCAATTTCCATGGAAGACTGTGAATCCAAGAATTCTGTCCCAGATTTTCTCCACATAAATAATCGAGTCTCAGAACTTAAGATAAGTATAAACAGACTCAAACGAAGCGTCTCCAAAACATGGAAAGTGGCTAACTCAGGTACTCCTAGTCCCTTTTATAGTATAAGTTCTTCACTTTTATTGAATGACTCGTCTCTACATTGCTTTAAAGGAGAAGTAAACTATCATGAGAAAAGTGCTCATCCTAAAACACCATGACTGCTTCCTGAAGCATCCTTCTTTTGGGATAAGAAGGATGCTCTGTTTTCTCAAGTAATTTTTGTCTTGAGAAATCTATCGAAGGTATATGTATTGTTATCTCAAAAACTTATCTCGACCCATGTTTCGAAGGTTGTTTTATTATTTTTGATAGAAAATTCCTTATTGAACTTTTCTTCCTCTCCTTGATTGGTCCTCCACATTTTGTTCATCCATAACTTCATGTGTACATTCACAAAGAACCGCACGAACATCCTTGTGCCTAGGGTTTTATATGAACCCCCTTATATATATGTCATTAATTGACACTTTATTCTATAAGGATAAAAAGATTCTACTGGATTCTTAGCACAATGGAGAGAAGCACAAAAGAGGTGATCATGGAGAAGAAGACTATTGAGTTTCATGAAGACCTTGTTTTTATAATCTGTCATCAAGCTATTGATCATGAAAACAACCTACCAGTTTAGATGTCCTCACAATTGGTAGGAAACCTTCTTCGTGATTTTGAAATCGTTCGTGAACAGCTTGGAATAACAACAAGGAATCTTGAGTTTCTAAAGAACAAACTAAAGAAAACATCTGATGAACTTACTATTGTTCAATCTTTAGTTGCAAATCAAGGTCTTAATTTCTAGTAAATCTTCTATTGTTTCTCTTTTGTTTAAAAGAATAACTAGTGTTTTGGAATAGCCATTATTGTGATTACACATAACTATATCCAATGTTTTTCATCTTCTTGTTTTTAGATTTATTGGTTTAAATTATAAACTTGTTTGGAAGATGATGGTTGCAGTATTAATCTTTTGATTTCATATATTGCAATATTTTGATGGGATATGTGTGTTTACATCCGTGAACTTGATTATCCCATATTTTGTCAAAAGTAAAGTCGTTCGTGAATTGATATGCAAATATTGATAAAAGGATGAATAGACTTTTGACAAACACAAAAGTTAAGCCTATATTGTCAATTATTGATGTAAGATAGATTAAAATCTTTTGTGATTCAAGGATTATGTCTATTGTGTGTCATTGTGCAAATAGTGATGGAAACATAGAATGAATCCTTGTGAATTCCGAAGTAATTGAGCTTCCCTCTTCTATATTTTGTGTATTGCTGTGAGACTCCGTATTGTGACTTATGTTGACCATTAGACAACCAAAGTTGATTATTTTGTGATTAGCTTAGTTGTGTTCCGTAAGGCACTTTACATCGAGTATTTTGATCTAAATCAATCATCTAGCATGGTTATTTAGCTAGCACTCCGTAAGTTTTTCTCACGTTGAGCATGATTGACTAGGATGATTATTTTTATGATTAACTTAGTCATTGCTCCATAGAACGATCGTATGTCGAGTGAGGCCAATAAAATTTATTACTCTTGTAATTAGTTTGGTTAAGTATGACATTTAGATTATTTGCGAGTTTTCTTGTGAATCAGTCTAATTGATTTTTTAAGTCTCCATAAGTTTACTTGTGTTGAGCATATTTAGTCAAATTAATCTTGGTTCGCTTTGGTTAATTTGATTGAATATTTCTTGTTGGATTCCAAATTCATACTTGTATGTAATTTTTTGGGTCTAAAGAAATCCTTTTTTTCTTTTTGAAATTAAGGTCGCTCTTGTTGCTCCTTAGGGAATGACATTATGGGGGAGAGTTATTTTAAACTTGTGCTTAATTGTCAAATCTTTGTGGGGAGTGCGGCTGTGGAATATTATAGGGGTTATCTTGCGTCTTTATAAACTCCTTGATGAATGCATTTAGCTTCGGCTTTATGATTGCATCTAAACAAGATGATACACATTTAACTTTGGTCATGAAATGTCTCTTACGGAAATTTCATTAGGATCCCGTTCTTGTACCTTTGCCAATTTTATTGACAAAAAGGGGGAGAATTAATATGTAGCTCACACTACAAATACATATGGTTTTCGGATCATTATGTAAGGGGGAGTGGTTTCCATGTGAGATGGAGTATTGACTAAGGGGGATTGAAGTATCACCATAGTATTGTTGTTGAAGTTGTGATGCAATTGGACTTTGACGTTGTGTAATAATAGTATGACACTGTATAACAATGATTGAGAATCGATGCTTTTCTCATTGTTATAGCTACGTATTTTCAACAACGACTATGCTAAACTTACAACCTTTGGGATCATTGGACTACTTGGAAGTGACGAAGATTTCGAGTATTGTTGAAGATTAGACATGTGGAATAAGATCTACAAAGTTTATTTATATATTTTTTGTATTCCATATGTATTAATAGTTTTTCCACTAAAATTGACAAAGGGGGCGATTGTTAGAGCATTGCTCGGACGAACTCGCATGCGTTGCTATCTTAAGCATGTTTTTCAATGTTAGTGATCAAAACTATAAAGTCTTGATTTCTAGTCTATTATAGCTAAGGTCTCGGACTAGGATATAAAGTATAGTTGAGCTCAATAACTCCATGGAAATCATCATACAAGATGAAGGACTACTCAGGGAACTAGTGGATCTTCATCGACTAAAAGGTATGTGGAGACTTGAACTTATCTATCACTCAAAATTCTATCTACTCTATCTCCTATCTTGAAACAAAAGTCATATTACTATATAGACTAAGAATATACACATGTGACATTTCGATCTGAGCATATATCGCTTATCTATTTCTCGAAATATGTGTTGGTAAAGCTTTCGCTTTAGCCAAGTTCATCATTTCCTAGTGATGAAAGTCATGTTATGTTTCAGTCATATTGGAAATTTCTCTGACGAAAACTGGTTTGTGAATAACAACTATATGACGTCCTTTGAGAATGTTTCAATGGTTGAAATGAGAGTTTAGAAAATATAACCACTTGGGGATATACACATTGTTGTGGTAACACATATATGTATAAGTCCTTAGCACTTGAACCGAAGTTTGCGAACTTTGTTGATCAAGTGAAAACCGGAACTTGAGCAGTCAACCCAGTCAGCGAATTGACGGAAATTCTCAAACCCGAGAATTTCTGCTAGAGTTTGTGAACTCCAACCGGTTAAATTGAGTCCGCAAACCCAGTCCGCGAACTTGAGTGGTTATGTCTAAAAACGATGTTCGTGAACTTATCTAAATTATTTAAGGAATTCTATTCCAAACCGTGGCTTTGTAGTTCATGAATCGATTCGAGTGAATCACATCGTTTTTTCTTCAATTGTGTCTTGTGTAGTACATAAGATCTTATAGCAATTGAATAACTCTCTAACTAGTTCATTTGAGTCATTTGTACTAGTTATGGTGAAGAAGAATATGGTTGATATGAAAGTTATCATTTGGCTAACTATTTGGTTGACTAATATTGAACCAAATATTGTACACGTTTGGGTACCTTACACAAACCCAAAATCCTCAAGTACATGTATGTATGGAAAGCTAAGTTTTCGATCTAACGGTTGAGAGATATTAGCTTGTATCTAATCAGGTTTTCATCTAACAGTGAATATTGAATGCTTTGTTACTAAGCTAACATTGATTTCAAACCTTGATTGGAAAGAATATATAAGGGAGAACTTTAGCAACTGGGAAACCTAATCCCCATACATTTTGTGTGATACTTGTTTGCTAAGCTAGATTCGATTCTCCTTTAACTTTTGGTTTTCTTCTTCAAAAACCATGTTAACGACTTAAAGACTTTATTGGGATTGTGAAGCCAGACCGATACTACTTTTCTTGTAGTTGTGTGATCTGATCTTGCTATTTCTATCGTATTAGTACAATTATAATAATTGGCTTGAGATTTCTATCTCCGATAGGCAAGATATAAAAGTAATCACAAACATCTTCGTCTCATCGTTTGTGATTCCACAATATCTTTTTTCGCTGCGTCGATTAAGACTATTGTGAGGTGATTGATAAAACTGAGCTGTTCTTCGGGAACATAAGTCTGGTTTTATTTATTGGTTCATGTTCATCTTGATTTATCCAAAGACGGAACAAAACTTATAGGTTTATTCGTGGGAGACGGATTTATCTATCTTGTAGATTTTTTTGTGTGAGACAGATTTGTTTGCTAAATTCTTCGACTTTGGGTCGTAGCAACTCTTTATTGTGGGTGAGATCATCTAAGGGAATCAAGTGCATAGTATCCTACTGGAATCAGAGGCGTAGGAGCATAACTATACCTTGGATCAGTGTGACATTGATTGGGGTTCAACTACAGTACATACCGAAGTTAATTTGGAGTAGCTAGTCTAGTGTTTGTAGCGGCTTAATACAGTGTATGTTTAATCTGGACTAGGTCCTAGAGTTTTTCTGCATTTTCGGTTTCCTCGTTAACAAAATTATGGTGTCTGTGTTATTTCTTTTCCGCATTATATTTTGTTATATAATTGAAATAATACAGGTTCTGCGTTGTTCAATCGATTAGAATATCCGACCTTATTGGTTGTTGATTTAAATTGATTGACACTTGGATATTGGTCTTTGGTACCATCCAAGTTATTTCTCTTTGATTAGACTCGCAAATCACATTTGCTTGAGTAAATCAAATTGGGAGATTGAGATAATAACTCCTTGAGTATTTTCTATTGATTGAGTCTAGTTGATTCTCTAGAAAACAACTCGGAGTTGTCCATACAGATTGCTAATTGAAATATTGGGTGACGTTGTTAGACCACCTCTTTTTCACTTACTGACTTCGAAACTTCATTCGCTACTTGTTTGTCGTCACGACCAATAAAATAAAAATTACATGAATCAAAATAAGAAGATAAATATTTTATTTTTGTTAGAATGTTTTTATTCTCCCATTAAATTATAGAAATGGTGCCTATAATATATTGTATGACTAGTTTTTCATCTTCTTTAATGTGGATATTGTTGAAAGTTTTTTCCTTTTCCCAAGCCAGTGCTTCAAGAATTGCCATGCATTTTCCTTTCTATGGACTTAATACTGCATCTGTGTAACTTCCTTTGATCCCTCCACATTCCCTGTATGATCACGGATAATTAGTCTAGCTCCAATTTTCTTAGTGAGATAATCAAAAGAGGCATCAACATTAATCTTAATAAAGCCTGTAATTGGTGGATGCCAATGAAAGATTCTATAAGGACCTGCTGAGTGATAAATATTGCTAGAATTATGTGTATGTGAATTTAAGTGATACTTTATTATGTGCACAAAATTATAAGGGTTTAAAGAAACTCCCTGAAAGATTGAGTCACATCTGTCTTTCCAAATGACCCATGATCTAATCATTAAACTGTATAACCATTTCTCATTATAAGTAGAATTAGGATTGAACCATCTAGTAATCCATTTTGTAACATTTGTGCAATTACTCCTAACTGCATCAATATTGATGTTGACACCTCTCCACACAACTATGGCATGTCTACACTTAAGCATTAGATGTTCCATAGTTTCATGTGCAGAACCACATCAACCACATTCTGTTTCCTGATCATCATTATAAGTTGCCATATTTATTCTTGTTTGATTAATCTCCCTGATACACTTCCATATAAAGTGCTTAACCCTATGAGCAGTTCTAGTTTTCCATAGGGATTTCCAAATTCCAGCATACATAATTCCACCATTGATGTTCACTTCTCTACTACATTCAGTAAGCTTCTTGTAAGTACTTTTGACAGAGAATTTACCATCCTTAGAAGGCATCCATAGCATATTATCATCTTTTGTGACATCTAGAAACAATCTCTGAATTTTGGATAAAGTATTAGTATCAAATAACTGATCTAGGAGTGTGGTATTCCAAGAGTAGGTACTAGGAATGATAAGCTCAGCAACATCTTCATAAAATCTGAATAAATCATTTCTATGAGCTGGAGGATGTGGGAGACCATGGATCCATCTGTCTAGCCATATCTTTGTTTTTTTTTCCATTATTTACTTCCATAAAATAATTATGTTGAACAATAAGTAAACCATTAGTGATTCCATTCCAAGCATATGAAAAATTCTTAACTTCAATCTTTCTATGAAGTATGTCACCATTCTTAAAGTATTTGCTGCTAAGGAGTTGCACTATTAAGTTATTGGACTCTGTATAGATTGTCCATGCCAATTTTGTGATAATAACAAGATTGAGGTTTTCTAAATCTTTGAAAGCAAGACCTCCAATGTCTTTTGGTTTGAAAAATATTGAGCCAGGCCAAAGGGTTGGAACCCTTCTTGGATTTGTGTCCCCAAAAGAAATGTCTTTTAATAGAAATTAGTTTGTTTATGAGCTGATTTGGTAGCTTTAAGGTACCCATTTGATAAGATGGAACTGAATTAAGTAAATGTTTAATCATAATAGACCTCCCTTCCTGAGTTAAAGATATATAATTATAAGTAGATAACCTTTGTTCAAAGCTTTCTTGAATAGATTTAACTTCCTCTTGCTTAGAATGACCCAGAATTAAAAGAGAACCTATATACTTTTCTTTTGAGATCATTACTTTGAATCCCATAATATGAGTTAGACATTCATCTACCTAGTAACATTCATCTACCTCTGGTTTAGTATGCATGTTGAAATGTACTGCAGATTTCTCAAAATTTATAACTTGACCAAACTGTGAACTAAAATCATTGAAAATATTGAGAAGAATGTTGACAAAAGAAATATTTGCCTGAGTGAAAATCATCTGCAAAAAGAAAATGATTAGTGGAAGGAGCATTACCAGCCACTTAATACCTTTGATAGTTTTGTCTTGTGTGCTGCAACAAGATGTCTTGAAAGAAATTCCATGGTAAGTATGAATAAATAAGGTGAATGAGGATCACCTTGTCTTATACCTCTTATGGAATGAAATTATTCACATGGAGATCCATTAAGAAGCACTGAGATTAAAGTAGTACTTATACACTAGTGAATCAAGTCACAAAAATCATCACCAAAACCAAAGTAGTTAAGAACATTAAGAAGAAAACTTCATTCTAGCCTGTCAAATGCCTTAGACATGTCTAGCTTGAGTGTCATCCAACCAATCTGTCCTCTTTTTTTTCCTCATTGAATGAATAATCTCTTGAGATATGATGGTGTTGTCACTTATGAGCCTACCAGAAACATATGCTTCTTGATAAGTAAAGATAATTTTCTCCATTAATGGTTTCATCATGTTTACAAGAATTTTGGAGATTATCTTGTAAGAAGTATTGCATAATCCTATTGGCATGTAATCTGCTGAAAAAACTGATTTTTTCTTCTTATGGATTAGAGAAATATAGGTTTTGTTAATTTGTTTTAACAGATGCTTGGATTCAAATAATTTTTTGACCATTAAGTAAACATTTTCACCAATAGTGTTCCACTGACTTTTGTAAAATCCAGCTTGCAACCCTTCTGGTCCTAGAGCACTCCAATTTTTCATGCTCTTTAAAGTACTAAGAATGTCATCTGAAAAGGGTATACTTCTCAGGAGGAGGTCATCTTTAGCAGAGATGATTATAGGAAGGACATCATAGTGACCTTCATCAATTTCTTGATTTGTAGAAGTACTTATACTGCTGAAATGATGTGTAAGATGACTGGAAATATCCTCTCTATTCTGCAACCAAATACCATTGTAATCTTGAAGAGAGTCGATGCTATTTCTTCTTCTTTTCCTGTTACATTTTTCATGGAAGTACTTGGTATTTTTTTCCATTCCCTTGATAAAATTATCTCTTGACTTCTGTTGATAAAACTCAGTCTGCACTTTATGCCATTTGTTGAGGTCACTAGTAACTGCAGTGACTTGATTTTCTGCCAGATAACTATGTGGTTGAGCTTGAAGTATAGAAAGATTATGTTGCAGATCATCTACATGTTTATTAATGTTATCAAAATGCTCTTTATTCTGATAAAAAGAGATCCTTCCTATTGACATGCATTTTGTTAACTAACTGAAAAGTTGGTGAACCATTAAATTCAGTTTTCCAAGCATTAGAGATAATTATTGAACAAGACTCATCATTAAGCGAAGTTAATAAAAAATTAAAAGGTTTCCAACAATTTGGAATAGTAGAATCAGTAACAAGCATTATTGGACTATGATCACTACCTACTTGATTTGGATGATACAGTTTAGAGTTAGGAAAAAAGACATTCCAGTCACTATTTCTTAAATCCATATATATTCTATATTTTCTTGTCTCTTGTGCCTAAATTGTTACTAGTCCAAGTGTGACTCTTACCTGTAAAACCTATGTCTTCCAGTCCACAATCAACTACCACTTTATTAACCAACCATCAATGGAGAATGAAACAGAACTGTCATTATCTTTTAAATGAAAATTTAAATCCCCTAAAAGAATCCAAGGACTACTATTATTTTGTACTGATATCAAGAATGTAATTCAATTGAGATTTATATTTATTGTATATAGTGTGACCATACATGCATGTGAGTAAAAATTCAAGTCTATTATTGTCTGCTTGAACAATAATGTTAAACATTTTGTTCACTTTTCCAATTACATCACATGCAAAGCCATTCTTTCAGGGAAGAACAAGCCTACCATATAAACCCTCTAGATCAATGAAAGCATAATTTGGATATTGATAAAATTTAAGAATGGGTTTGTTTTTGTCCTTATTTATCTTGGTTTCACAAAGAAAGATAATGTCATGGGTTTTGGATTCTTATTAAATCACAAAGTTGATTCCTAGTAGTTGAGATTTTGAGACCTTGTATATTTCAGGAGATTATTTTCATATTGTAAAAGTTGTATGAGTCAACTAAGATGCAGTTTAGTAAACCAAAAATTATGATAGCTAGAGAAAACTTAATAGCTCTACTGTAGAAAAACTTATGAGTGTTCAGATATGGGTTATTGATAACTAGATGCAATTTAAAAAACCAAATTTTAAAATATAACCAAGAGAATGGTACAATAGGAAAAAACTGAACAAAAGTGTAATGTGAATTACCTATCCCTCCACTTGTGTGCATTAATTTTGGTTATCCTTTGCAGTGAGAAGTTGAGAAGTTCGAATGTCTTTTTGGTAAATAATGGTGTTGCAATGAGTAGTATTATCAGCTTCACCCTCTGAAAGAATACTACTAGCAACTCTTATTCTTTTCCCAAGCCTGATGTCTTCAATTGCTACTTCCTCTCCTTTATTTTTTAAGTAAGAAATTCATGTTGATGACTTCTCCATCCTTAGGGGGAAAAAAAAAACATTCTTAACAAAGTTCTTTTGGTTACTTTTAGCAATAGGAGTTGAGCTTGTTGAAATTGAAGATATGCTCTTCCTTATCATATTAGGATTGCCAAAAAAATATGGATTTTCATGAGCTTTTGCTAAGAAATTGGTTGCATCATTTCAAGCAGCTTTAAAGTGCTTGATAACATATCATTCAAAACAGATTCTAGCTGGTTGCCTCTCATATAAGAACTTGATCCACTTGGTTATACCTGTATTAGTAATTTCCTTGACTCCTCTACTCATGGGATTGGTAAGATCAATATTTACACATACCTTTACAGGAACACCACCAACAGGAATTGAATCTTTATGTTCAATTGCAACCACTTCACCCATGGTATTACCAATCCTTGTAACTGCTGAAACATACATGTGCTCTGGAAGGATAAATTTCAGATGGATCCAAAATTGTTGAAATCCCCAATGCTTCTTTGTGTAGTCTAACGCTGGGATGTAGTCATGAACTACAAGAAGATGCTTTTTAATACTCCATGGCCTCTCATTAATGAATATATTCAAAGAATCTCATTTTTTGAATTTGAAAATCATGATATTAGGCTCAACATCTACTATTTTGATGTCCTCTTATGTCAAGACATGACAAGTAAATTTGATGAACTTTTATGTTGTTTCATAACTCATCCTCCCTTCAATAATCACTTTCCCGATAGCACTTGCTTCATAATTACTTTATTCATCTCCTTCTTGAGTAGTTTCCAAGTTAAAAACAACCACTTCGTTGGTATCACCCAAATCTAGGTAGCTTGTTTGAACTTGTTAACAAGATCTCCCATTTGGATAGAATTTCAAACCTCCATTTGTATAGGGTTGAATAATGTTGGTATTTCTGTAATGTTTGAAGAAGGACTTCTGGTATGATTAATATATAAGAGAGTTTCAATATTAGGGTTTTCTAATCTTATGCTCAGAATATTTTTAACATATTTATAGCTAGAAATATGGTAACAAATTGATTGATTCAGCTATGTTGATTGGAAAGAAAGAGAAACGAATATTAACCAACTGAGAAAAATTAGGTGGATAACTTTCTATATTCCTTTGTAGCCGTAATTGAAGTCTTTGAAAAAAAAAATTTAATTCCTTTGATGGCGAACTGCATTGAAAATTTGACTCAAAACGTTGAACCGATCCAAAACCCACTGCCATTGCAAACCACTGATATTATCAAATACAATTCCGTCTTTCAAACGATGAGAAAAGTTCTCAGAAAATGCATTGATTACTAGCACAAACGTTAAGGTAAAATAAATGATGGATAAACCAAACTATACACAGATGATGGAGAAAACAGGAAGAAATTAGTTAATCATAATAAAGATAATCAAAAGAAAATGAAATTTAAACCGGAAGTAAAAAGAAGAAAACAAATTTTTCAGGGAAAATATTTTGATGAAAAAAACCCATAAAGAATCAAATACTATTTTTAAATGAACAAAACATTGATGTTGTTAAACAATTTCTGGATCAAAACAAAGGATTGCGAAAAAATTGGCAACTGAGTTGACTCATTGATGTCTCCCGATAAAGTTTTTGTTGTGGAAGTAATGAATTCCAGATTGCAACTAATAAAATGTGCCCATATAAGAGCAGTGATATCCCGTAGAGTCAGCCTACCAGCCGTTGGATTTTCCCCCAAACTGTTAATAATGATTTTAGTTTTTAGATTAAACATTTTACTTAATTATTAAAAAAAATATAAGCAAAACCGAGTTATTACATAGGCAAGCGAGCAACAAGCTGCGCCGCAAGCCCTTTTTGAATAGCAAACCATATCCTCTTAAACACAAACTCTCTCGAATCGGGAGTCATGACAATATTGTGCATGACTCTTTGAACTCTCGCTAGGAGCCCAACCGCCTCTGGCGCTAAATACCCAAAAGTGTCAAAGGCAAAGGGAATAAAAGCATGTCCATTATCAATACATGCCTTTTCATGCTTCGTTATCTTACCCGAGGCATCTTTGAAAGATGCATGTCCAACTGTGAAAGAGCCTTGCCCAATGCCTACTAATGGAGAAACCCCAGTAAGATCAACAAGCGTATGTTTTCCGTTGGCCAACCCAAAAATAAGAACATCTGCTGGCCTGAGTGTTGATCTCCCTTCAAGAGGATCCGTCAAAAAGTTGACCGGCGCCTCTTTCTTTGCTGAAATACCAGCCCTCCATAATATATCATATAAGATATCTCTCACATGATCACACTACGGGAAAAATCATCATTTACAACACTATATTAGCGTTGTAGTACCCCTACTACAACGTTTTTTTGTGTATTGTGTAGGTGGGGTGTTGTAGAAAGTCCAAGATTTTCTACAATACTTGACTAAGTGTTGTAAAGGGTGATGTGATTCATAGTTCGACAATATTTTACCAAAGTTGTGATTCTCTTTCGATTTTTTTAGAAAGCTTAACACAACCCTTGATTGTTGTTGCAGGAATATCTTGGAAAACACAAGTACTGTATCGTGTAACTATCTTGTACAACACATAGTTATGTTGTAATAAAGTATTTCACAATATTTTTCCAAAGTTGTTATTCTCTTTCGATTTTTTTTGAAAGCCTAACACCACTCTTGCTTGTGTTGTAGAACTATCATGGACAACAAAGGATGGGTATCGTAGAAATATGTAACACAACACTTATTACTAGTATGAATAAGATTTGCACGACACTTGTTCGAGTTGTAGAAATATGTTGGAAAACACCTAGTTATGTCGTAAAGACATTCTTTCATAACCTTTTGTTTGTGTAGTTGAAAATATGAAACACAACTCTTATTAGAAGTTGTGTGCGTATATCTATTTTGAAAAAAATAATTATAGCTGAAACCGAATTGACGAAAGTATTTCACATTCATAATTTCATATTAACCTGCCAGTGTAACACATTTACATTCATTCAAGACATGCCACTCCAATTGCATTACCTAGCTAACTTCAAATCACCTTGTATGAAAATGTATTGTGCAAGGAAAAAAAATGATAGATTCTTTGAACATGACTATAAATATCATACAAATCGTAAAATGCAGATATGGACCTCTGCCAAAAATGTGGCAGTAGCACATCTTGAACACAAACTCGAGCAACTCACCACAATCCATTTGCACACCACTGCAGTATCATCTTTTGCAGCTTCACAACCACCTAGACCATGGCAAAACGTCACAGAGAACCACACAAACTACCTGCAACTTGGATTACACCTCTCCTTTAGTTAAGCTACATCAGCAACCATTTCCCTGCAATGGCATTCTTACAACTCAAACCCTCAATCCATTGCCTGGAGCTTCCAATTACAACTTCTCTGTAAAACCATGGCAGCACACTCTTTTTGTATTCGATCTCTACTGCAACAACCAAAAATAAAATCATTAATCCATCATAACAAACCAAAAATAAAATCATTAATCCATCATAACAAACCAAAAATAAAATCATTAATCCATCATAACAAACCAAAAATTCAAGCTTAGCCGACGAATTCGAACAGTAGCCGAAACGAACTAAAATTAGAAAAAAGTAAACCCAAATGGATAATAAAAATCTCAAAGAGAATGAGTAGTAAACCTACCTCAAATTAGCTCAATGGTAGAAATTTTTCTTTAGAATCCTTCTCATACCTTATCTTCAACTCTAGGAAGATCTCTGGTATATAATCCCAACGTTTCAATTTTTTTTCTAAACTTTTCATTTCCCAACAGCAATAAAACCCATTCTTCCCCACTTACTCTATGGTGATAAAAAATATAATTAGAAAATTAATCTGCACCTCACTAATAAGTGCAAAATTCAAAGCAAAAAAAATATAGGGAACAAGCAGTACATAGTGTAAAAGCTGGGCAGAAACGTCGCAAAACTGATGTCTCAAACAGCCTGCGTTGTCGAGGCTCCACATACTTCATTCTAATTCCAAATTCTGAGATTCACCCCAATTCTAAAACTACAAAAACCCATCTTTCAAATGAACCTGAAAAATCCAGATTCGAGGTTCATTTGGTCTATGAAAAATATGCGCAAAGATGGTCACAAAACTGCGAAGCTACAGATTTCAGTTCTGGCAAGCTGTGTTTCAGGGGACTGATCTCCTAAACGATGAATCCAAAAGCTAATCCCTTTTAACCCATTATAATGGAGACACATGAACATTTCATGTCAAGGAGGTACTATCTAAATCCCTTCCTATTGGCGGCAGTTTCGCAGATAAAAGAGCACAGAGAACAAGTGACATAAAAACATGGTTTTCGTCTTGCAATGTTCATACCAGCTGATATGTGCAGGAGTATCAACAATCAAAAGCTCACCTCTATGATTTGGTTTATAAGTTTAACGTTCAGAACTTATATGAATTGGGACTCACTTTCCCCATCCCTAAAATCAAACATGACAAAAACAAACATGAAGCATGCATAAACGATAACTAGAACGAAAAAGATAAAGCAAGATGGTGCAAAACATTATGAAAATAACAGCGTAGCTGAAAATTAACATTTGTTCGGGCCTCCGTTTACCAGACCTCTTACAAAAATTCACAAGCAGCTCCGTGTCAATGATTAACCATTATATCAATTTTACATATCAAAGAAAAAAAAGTTGGATGAGTAATTTTATGAAACACCCGAGTGCATTCAATAGAAAGCATCACTCTCTACTTATTTTCGAAGGAATTAATTTTATCAAACACCTGAGTGTTGTACTAACTCCTTTATCTAATGAATTAAAATATGAAGGGATGAAATTTAATTGAGATTAAAATAGGCAAGATCAGATACCAAAGCTAGAGAAAGTCCCTTCTGTTTGTAAACAATTGCACCATTTTCTTCGTTTTTCCATCAGAGGAAGTAGTAAATGGAGGAAAAGAGTATCACTGATAGTTTTACAACACAAAATAGCACAAACAGAAGCTAGATAAATCATTAATCAAGCCTTTCTTCTCTACTGGTACAACCCTTTTTTTTCTTTGACAAAACTAGTGGTACCGCCCTTGTTTACTTCTGAAGATAAGGAGGTAGCCAATTCACCTCTGAGAATGTCCCAGGTTCACTAACTTCATATTGACCTGAAATACCAATAGATACCATGAGGCAAATGAAAAAAATCAACCCATATAAACTATTTAATAAATATGTTTTGGTTAATTAGAACAGTAGTTTCTATAACATTCCCAAATATCCGACGAGGATACATAAATAACCTTTATTGATAAAAAATCAGAAACTTCATCGATAGGGAAACCGACCAAACAAGATTAACACAAACAGGAAACCCTTTTGAGAAGAAATCAAAGTTTTCAATTGAAAGAAAACTTCAGAGATTAGTCCACAAAAAAGGCTGAGATTTGATTTTTATGCAATTTGAGATAGAAATTGAAACTCTAAACCCACATAATTCGATCTTCTAATTCAATATCAGTTGAACTTCAGACTCATAATGGATTCAAACCCAAACCTGTAAATCAAATCGACCCTGAAACCCTATATTTAGTTATTCAAATCGAGCAAAACTACCAGATCCCCTTCAACAGAAAATCCATCCTCTTCTCAATCCGATTCAGAGCAACAGATCTTTACCCTTCTTAAACTTCATCTCCATCTTGAATTCTCACATCGATTCCTCTCTCAACTCAAACTCTCAATAACGGACGTCTCTCGTTTTCCATCTCTCTCAATTTCAGACAAATAAAAGCACATCTAACATGAAAGAGAGGATGGTTTCTCTGAATTTTAGGTATAGGGTAATTTCAGTAGGTCTTGGCTGGAAATTGCAAGGTGAAGAGATGGAGATGAGATGGCGATGATGAGTAAAGATGGGTTGAGTAGTAATGCCGCTGGTCATATGTGGAGTGTGGAGGAGACGAACAGAGTGGAGGAGACGAAGAGTGGAGGAGATGAAGATGGAGCAAAACAGATTGATCTCGACTGGTTGAGGAAGGGTTTGGTGGGTGAATGAAAAAAATGGACGGACGAGATTTCGTTTGATCCACTCATACGGATTGAGAAATTAATCTTACGGTTGATATTGTTTTTGTTATGGTCATACGGATTGAGAACCATTTGTGTTTCTTCTATTTGTGCTAATACGATGTCATGTATCCGGTTTATTATCAACCTTCTACATAAAAAAAAAATCCAAAAAAAATATTAATAAATTTAATACATTGTTACCGACATTTTGGTTTAAAAATATCCAAAAAATGTGTAAGAATGAATCCGGAAAATAAAAAATGAATTCGATAATTGGTGTGTTTCTTTGTGCTTCCGGTTTGAATTTTGACTAGTCACATAAGTCATGAAGTAATTTTGACTAGTCATACAGGTCACAAAGTAGATTTATTTCACACTTATAGACATCTCAAGAGGCATACAAACTATAAACCAAGAATCTCCAGGATGGTTCGGTTTTCAAAATTTGCAAGATACATTATCGAAAACCATAAATATGAAGCTCTGTGTCGATTTGATCTTCAAATGTAGTATAACGAAATACAAACTATGAACCAAGAAGCCGCGGGAGGGTTCAAACATCAAACTTAGCATGATACATTATCGAAATCGTTAAATATGAATCTCGGTGTCGATTCAAACTTCAAATATGGTATAACGACATATAAACTATGAACCAAGAGCTTTGGGAGCATTCAGACTTCAAACTTATCAGGATACGTCATCGAAATCGATAAACATGAAGCTAACTGTCGATTCGAATTTCAAATGTGGTATAACGACATACAAACTATGACTGATTAAGCTCCGAGAGGGTTCTGACTTCAAACTTAGCATGATAAATCATTAGAATCGATAAATATGAAACTTAGATGTTGATTCAAACTTCAAATGTAGTATAACGACATACAAACTATGAACCAATAAGTTGCGGGAGGGTTCAAACTTCAAACTTAGTAGGATACATCATCGAAATCGATAAATATAAAGCTCAGTGTTGATTTGAACTTCAGAGTTGGTATAACGACATACAAACTATGAACCAATAGTCTCCGGGAGGGTTATGACTTCAAACTAAGAATGATACATCATAGAAATCGATAAATATGAAGCTTAGGGTTGATTCAAACTTAAAATATGGTATAACGACATACATACTATGAACCAAGAAGCTCCGGGAGGGTTCTGACTTCAAACTAAGCATGATACATCATCGAAATCGATAAATATGAAGCTTATGGTTGATTCGAACTTTAAATGTGGTATAACGACATACAAATATGAACCAAGAATCTCCGGGAGGGTTTTGACTTCAAACTTAGCATGGTACATCATCAAAATCGATAAATATGAAGCTTAGTGTTGATTAGAACTTCAAATATGATATAACGGCATACAAAGTGGACTACTATAAGTCAGAAACTTGGTAAGAACGATGAATTCATCCTTTTACAAGTAAGATTCCTTTGGAATATTCCCCGAAACTTTAAACAAAGCCTATTTTGGTATACTGTATGCATAACCTGACTCTGAGATTGAAACATGGCCATGAGTGGACCATTATAAGCCGAAAAGTTGGTAAGAACGATGAATTCATCCATTTATAGGTAAGATTCCTTCAGAATAATTCCTGAAACCTTAAACAAGCCCGTTATTGGAAATAGGTAAAGTAAATATTATAGAATGTGAAAATGACTATATTACCCTTAACGGAAATAAGTGCAATAAATATTATGGAGACTGTGAAAAATGACCAGACTACCCTTATGGGAAATAGGTAAAGTAAATATTATAGAATGTGAAAATGACCATATTACCCTTAATGGGAATAAGTGCAATAAATATTATGGAGACCGTGAAATGACCAGACTACCCTTATCGGAAAAAGGTAAAGTAAATATTACATAATGTGAAAATGACCATATCACCCTTAATGGAAATAGGTGCAATAAACATTATGGAGACTGTGAAAAATGACCAGACTACACTTATCGGAAATAAGTAAAGTAAATATTATAAAAATGTGAAAATGACCATATTACCCTTAATGGAAATAAGTGCAATAAACATTATGGAGATTGTGAAAATGACAAGACTACCCTTATCGGAAATAAGTAATTTTCTGAGAAGGCTTCGCGATGTTTGCGGCTCAGTCACCTGAGCATTATTTTTTGAGGAACATTAAACTTGGAATAATAGCATACAATCTATGAACCAAGAAGCTCTGAGAGGGTTCTGAATTCAAACTTAGCATGATACATCATTGAAATTGACTACTCTAAGTCATAAACTTGGTAAGAATGACGAATCCATCCATTTACAGGTAAGATTCCTTCGGTATATTCTACGAAACATTAAACAAACCTTATTTCTGCATATTATATGCATACCATGATCCGAGATCGAAACCTGGTCGTGAGTTGACGAATCTAACTCAGAAACTTGGCAAGAACGACGAATCTATCCATTTACATGTAAGATTCCTTCGGAATATTCTAAGAAACCTCAAATAAACCTATTTATGCATATTGTATTCGGATGAACTCAAGATGAAATTTATTAGATTTGAACATCACAGGTTCAAATATTACTAGAGTTGGACCTGAGTTTCTCATTCGGATGAACTGAAAATGAAATTTATCGGATTTGAACATCAAAGGTTCAAAGATTGCTAGAGTTGGACATGAGTTTCAAATTCGGATGAACTGAAGATGAAATTTATTAGATTTGAACATCACAAGTTCAAATATTACTAGAGTTGGACCTGAGTTTCTCATTCGGGTGAACTGAAAATGAAATTTATCAAATTTGAACATCACAGGTTCAAAGATTGCTAGAGTTGGACATGAGTTTCAAATTCGGATGAACTGAAGATGAAATTTATTAGATTTGAACATCACAGGTTCAAATATTGCTAGAGTTGGAACTGTGTTTCTCACTCGGATGAACTGAAAATGAAATTTATCAGATTTGAACATCACGGGTTCAAAGATTACTAAAGTTCGACCTGAGTTTCTCATTCAGATGAACTGAATATGAAATTTATCAGATTTGGACATCACTGGTTCAAAGATTGCTAGAGTTGGACCTAAGTTTCTCATTCAGGTGAACCGAAAATGAAATTTATCATATTTGGTGCAATAAATATTATGGAGAATGTGAAAATGACCAGACTACCCTTATTGGAAATATGTAAAGTAAATATTACAGAATGTGAAAATGACCATATTACCCTTTATGGAAATAAGTGCAACAAATATTACGGGGACTGTGAAAAATGACCAGATTACCCTTATCGGAAATAGGTAAAGTAAATATTACAAAATGTGAAAATGACGATATTACCCTTAATGGAAATAAGTGCAATAAATATTATGGAGACTGTGAAAATGGGCAGACTACCCTTATCGGAAAAAAGTAAAAAAAATATTACAGACTATGAAAATGACCATATTACCCTAAGTAAAAAATAAGTGCAATAAATATTATCGAAACTTTAATATTGACCAGACTACCCTTATCGGAAATAAGTAATGTAAATATTATACTTTGAAAATGACCATATTACCCTTGATGGAAATAAGTGCAATAAATATTATGGAGACTGTGAAAATGACTAGACTACCCTTATTGGAAATAGGTAAAGTAAATAAATATTATAAAATATGAAACTGATCATATTACCCTTAATGAAAATAAATGCAATAAATATTATGGAGACTGTGAAAAATGACAAGACTACCCTTATCGGAGATAGGTAAAGTAAATATTTCAGAATGTGAAAATGACCATATTACCCTTGATGGAAAAAGTGCAATAAACATTATGGAGACTGTGGAAATGACAAGACTACCCTTATCGAAAATAAGTAATTTTCAGAGAAGGCTTCGCGATGTTTGCGGCTCAGTCACCTGAGCATTATTTTTTGAGCATTACATTTTATTTTACAACACTTATGAAGGGTTGTCATAAAGTTAGTGTGTTAAAGAACCACAAACTTGACAGAACCTGTGATAGTGTAGGATGGTTAGTGGTGTAAATTTCCATGCCTGAGGCTCAGGATCGAATCCCCCTAACCTGTTTTTTTTTCCAACGTTATATATTTTTACTTCAACAACACTTATAAGTGTTGTTATAGGTTTCTATTTAAAAAAAATGAAAAAAACCAAAACTGGTGAGCTGAAAGGATGGTTGACAATTAGACTTCCATGCAGTAGGTTCATGTTCGAATATTCCCTCTAACATATTTTTCATTATCATATTTTTGTGTTCTTCAACAATACTTGTGAGAGTTGTGATAGGCTAAGTCACTACACTTATAAAACAGAGTTGTTATAGCTAAATGTCGTCACAACACTTTTTCTTAAAGAGTTGTCATTTGTTTTCTTAGAGCAACCCCTTGGTCCTAAGTGTTGGTAGTGATGATATACGACAACTCTTCCTTTGAAACCAGTTGTAAAACATAGGACTTTCTACAATGTTTAGAAAAGTGTTGTAAAACACCAGTTGTAGATGTATATTTTTCCCGTAGTGTCATGTATATATTTAAAACCAGGATCTACCTTACAATGAACATCATGTTCCCCATATGCGTCTAAGCATCCTGTAATACAAGCAGGGCAACGATAATCAGAAGGGTATATGGGAATCATTAACCTGTATTTTAGGATAGACCGGTATTCCTAGGGGGACATCTTTTGTCCGAGGCCCTCAATCGTGATAGCAAGAAGAAAATCCTGTGCATGCGCTGCTTGTAGGCAACCAAAAACTTCTTTCTGTCTGTCCGAAAACCCATAAACCCTACCCATCTCTTTAACAACTTTACCAAAAAGAGCACTCGCCAGGTTGCTTTGTGCTTTAAGTGGGGCGGTGTATTTATTGGTAAAACTACTAAAGTCTTGGTCGGGCAGAGTTTCTTGTAAGGTTTTCAGTGCCATATTAAAATTATCGTCCATACCTTCCACTCCACTATCCCTGAGTATGTAATCTTGCAATCCCCAAGATGGCACACGTGATGCAAGAAAAGAATATTGTGATGCTTCCTTAGCCGTGTATAACCCAAGGCCTCCATATCTGATAGGCAGTGTAACTAGTCTCCATTGAAGCTCCCCAAAAAACAGGCCTCCACACACAACGATTCCCTCTATCGCCTCCCTCAAGCCTCTATCAAAGATATCTACTGCCTCTGTAGTGTATCCCGGGAAACAAATGTGAAGGCCAAAGAGCAACTTAGAGATGCCCATACATTCACGCAGAAGTAATAACTCACTCTAAGGATCACGTAGTCTGGAGAAAATCTGCATCAACTCCATTTCCTTCTATGCTCTCCTGATAGCAATCCTTTTCACAAACTCATCATTAATGATGACTGCACCCCCTAAAAGTTTGACCCCATTGTATGGACTTAAGATTTCAGCAGGAAACATCCCATCCCTTATCTTTTCAGTTTTATACAGCCGGTAGAATCAGCAAATTAGAGTTAGGTCCTTAAATTATTTTTCATTTTTTATAAAAATACTTTAAATTCAGTAGTTAGTATTTGGTGAAGTTTTGGATTCATATGCCTCTGTAGTGTTTTTATATGCTGAGTTTTACACTAAAAGATGACGTACATCGTACTTCCTTTTTTGTTGTTTTTCAGTTGAGAAAGCCTAGAGAAACAAAGGAAAGTGGACTTGAAATTGGGTATGTGTTTCCTGCTAGAGAGGATAACTTTGTTACAGATAAGGTAACACATAGAAGCAACAATAACAAACTTAGATGTGAAGACATTTAACATCAATTTATCACTTAGGTTGCAAATTATAATCTTCCAAAAAAAAAAAAAAATTCTAGAATCAGAAAACGAATCACCTAGACAGGAACAACAAGAGCATGCACAAGGTCTAGGACCACGTCTTTGTAGATGATCATGTACTATAACAATAGAAACAGTAAAAGAGAAAGTAGAAGACCGACTAAGAAAATGGAGGCCATAGCTATTAACAAATTTTTCCACCACTTAAGTTTATGTTCGTTTTGATGATGAATTTATCCGGATGTCAAATCTCTTGCTATGGCGCTACTGTCCAATCCCACCAATCGAATACAAACCATCCAAAATACATGAACTGCATAGCGTTCATAGTTACAACATCTAAAGAAAAATCTTGCAACACCATTTTGCTCTTTCTGCAATGGGTCCTTCTTCATGATACCAATACCAAACATTCAAATATGTGAATCTTGTAACCCAAAAAAAAACATATTGATTAGTCATTATAGGAGAGGAATATATATGTACAGTCATTAAACTAAATATATGAAAATAATATTACCCAAAAATGACCAGTAAGATCAATATTAAGATTGATTTAATTCATTTCACTCGATTGGTTTCGCATGTCAGCATTTTTACTTATGGAACTGTATAGGTATAAAACAGAGAGTAAAGTTAGCATATATCACTATGCAAAGAGGAGAACCTGCTAGCATTTTTACTTATGGAACCTTTTTGGATAACATAAAGAGGATAACTTGTCAGACCATTTTTAGACGACGAAAAACACACACCTTATAGTTCAAGGTTGATGACTACTTATTTCGGTGAAGCCTCCCATGTTTGACGTTGAAATATGTATAACTATAAATTAGCAGGTATAAGAATAAATAGAGATTGGTATTGGTAGATTATAATAAACTATTGAAGAATAGTAATGCACATACATCTTTTTCTTTTCTTGGGTTGCTTATCTTGAGAGTTAGCATTATCTAATCCAACTTTTTTTCTTTCTTTCCTTCTTCCGTTGTTAGTCTAGAAAGTTGGCATTGTCCAATTCAATTGATGTTGATGCCGTCAACCTGCATACACATAAAATGAGTTAATGATTTTTACATTATGTATAGATTACTAAGTTTAATAACTTAATATATTAAAGTACCTTGGTGAATATTTTGGTCTTGTTCTCTCTTGTTTTCCTTGTCCTTTCGATCCCTATTGAGTTTGTCAACCCATGACTTCCTTTTACCAGGTTTTCCTTTACGCTTTATAATTGGAGAATCTTTCAATGATGTTCGCAAATCTGGATGGTTTTCTACAGTTTCTGTTTGTCTTGTAATATTCTCATACCGTGTAACATCAGGTTGTCCATCTTGATTTACTTGTTGAGAGGATTTTATAGTTTTCTAAATTTCCTGTAAAGGTTTCTGTAAAACTTGTACTACTACATTATATACCGTAGTTGATTTAGAACCTTTAACTGCAATATTGATCGCATCTTGATAGAGTTTACTATATCTAACTGTAATTGTATCCCGACAATCAGCTATAATTTCACCTTGGTCAGACACCACTGGTCCAAATTTTGTATCTTTGGTCCACCGTTCTAGAATATGTTGAGTTGGAAGATTTTGAACATTCTCAACTATGAAAACCTTTAAGATGTTCCTACATAAATAACCAACAAAATCGTATAGTAGACAACTGCATTTACCACTCTTAGTAAAAGACTCGAAAATTATTGTGCGAAATTTATGAGAAAATCCAATTCTAGATACATGATAAGTGGATATTGTTCCACTTTTCCCCACCCTTTCATGAGAATAAGAAAAACATTCAGTTAATTGTTCTTGGAATTTAGTAAAAACTGTCTTTGTGTACACCAAAGATGCATCTTTCTCAACACATATACAAAATCTCAGAACTGGGAATGTATATATTATGTCATAATCCATATCATTCTCTACCTCTGTTCTTGTTATTAACGCTCTTTGATACTGCCGAACAAATTCACACAATGGAATATCTCTTCTCAAAAATCCATCGAAATAAGAGTTAGTACTCTCACTTCGATGTGTTTCATACATATCTACACAAAATACATCACGTGTATAAACTGATGCCCACTATTCGCGTTTGTTGTATAATGTTGATAACCATTTATTTATTTATTTCCAAATTATGTTTTTTGAGCATTGTAGCCCAACCTAGTCAAACTGTTCAACCCTTTTATATCCATATAAGCAGTTGTTAAATTCCTTAAGAAATTCTTTGTTTTAGATAATTTTTTCATAGCATTTCTACATATATTCCATAAACAAAATCTATGACGCCTACCTAGCAGAACACGTCCAATAGCACCTCCAATAGCCGATTCTTGATTCTTAAGAATAACTTTTGGTTATTTACCGTGCATCGCTCTCATCCATGTTTTCATTACTCATTCAAATGATTCCTCGCTTTCAGAATAAAGCAAAGCACCACCGAACAATACAGTTTGATAATGATGATTAACTTCCATAATCGGAACGTGGCATATCGTACTTGTTTGTACTGTAGGTAGGATCAAAACAAACTACATCGCCAAAATAAGAATAGTCCATCCTCGATTTAGCATCAACCCATAAATAGTTGGTCATTTGGCTTTTCGAATCAACCTGAATTGAATACAAAAAAATGATGGGTTCTCCACTTGTTGACGTTCAAAGTAGTCAAGTACAGCTTGGGCATCTCCATGTTTTAGCTCTAACTGTAGTTTTGTACTTAAAAAGTTTCTTGCATCTTTTAGAAGAAATCCAATGTTTCTAACTCCACCTGATTCAACTGTTAAGTAATTCATCATTTGATTTGTTTTGACACTTGATAAATGCATGTTGACAAGAACTTGTTTCTGGCTTCTATTTATGGTTCTCAATGACCGCATATTATGCCTTTGACTTGGAGACACAAGCTTATGACTATGTTCTTCTATAACACCACTTACAACCCATCTACCATTTCTATTCGTTATCACCATTGTAGTTTTCCCTTATATCAGCTTGGTTCCTTTGCCTTTGTTCAACAGGCTTAGCTCTTGTATCTCGCACTCCTTGAAGATTACAACAAAATGTGTGTTTTATTACTTCAAAAGGCTCAACTCTAGACTTGTTAGTGGTGTGCCGACGAATACTAAATCCAGTATTACCTACATATTGATTATAGAAATCGTAAGCTTCATCCTGTGACTCAATTTGTTTTCCCGATGTATGGGCGAATACTATAGATCTCTTCTTCAGACAACTATTTTGTGCTATTTAATGGAACTATTATATAATCAAGCCCAACATTTTTTACTCCATCTGTTGACATAATGTTCTCATTATCTTCCATACAATAGTTTTTGTCTTCATCATACATACCTACCTCCTCTTCATACGAAACTTCATTGAACTCTTGAGAATCTGTATATGATCATGAAAAATGTTTAGTAACTAATTTAATAATAAATTATTGTTTGAACAAATCCCTAATTCATATTCATATATCTTATTGTGTTAGGGTTCTATAAAAAAAACACAAGGTTTACGTAACTGAAATAGGTATTGAATCAGAATAAAAAGAAAAATTAAAAGATTAAGAAGATTAAGAAGAGAAAGGACAAGACTAGAAGAGATTGAAGAAGAGTTTTCTTGTTTTAATTCTTGAGTCATTAAAAATCTCATGAGTTGTATTTATAACTCTAAATAATTGCAAATCAAGTTATACTAACTGGTTACGGAATTAAAGAGAAGCTAAAAATAAGAGTATTAGTTAAAGGAAACTAAGCTAACTTAGTATTGGTACCGCAACATACTGTATAAAGATAACTAGGGTTTTGGGTTCATTAAAAAAACTGTAATTAAGAATTACTGACCTACAATCCTTTCTATTATGAGCATAATAATCAAATTACTAGTTTGATTAAAAAGAAAATCAAAATCAAACAGAGAAAACCACAAAATAAAATTACCTTTCTTTGCACATGATTCTGCTAAATTATTATAGGAGTTCCATACACTAAAATCAAAATCATTTAACAAACTAAGATCAAAATTGTTTGTCAAACTCTGTCGAGAACTCATCTTCATAAATATATATAAACATAGGAGATTAGAGAAAAATGAGTTTTTAATCTAAGTGAGTTCTTTTTCTTAAAATAAAAAGGATGGTTTTCTTTTTAGCTTATAAGATAAGGGACCTAACTCTAATTTGTTGATTCTGCAGGTGTATAAAACTAAAAACATAAACTACAATCCATCTTAACAGTTTGGGGGAAACTCCAGCGGCTGGTAGGTCGATACCTTATTAATCTCTTCCGTAGAGTCGTGTGGGATAACACTACTCCCCATATAATTGGAAGCACTACATGGAATTTCAAAATAGCAACCATCAATCCAAATGCTACTCTATCTAATAGGCTTCCAACAGAGCAACTGCTGGTCCACATATGAAATATAACTATTGTACAACAAAACATATGATAGACCCTTAAAAAATAAAGCCATTTATATAAGCAGTATGCTACTATTCAAGGTTTGAAAAATGGGTCACGGCTCAGGTCACGGGCACTAGGCGTGACCGTTATAAAGAGTTTTGATTGGGGTGAGAACCTTCTGGGAAAAAAACGCGTTTTTTGTACTTTTTTTCATAAAAACGGGCGTTATAACGGTTAAATAGAAAAAAAAAATAACTATGATCTGAATCAAGGTTTGAAAAATATCTGTTTTTACCGAAAAAATGACTATTAAAACGGTCACACCCATATACCGTGCCCGTGAGGGTCTCCGAACCCCGTGCCTTTATAGTGCCGATAAATAGGAAATAACGACAGTTTTTTAGTACTGTTTTTCAGTTTTCATACACGTTATAACCGTTTTTATAAAATTAGTTTGAATGTTTTTTTCTTCTAAATAACATTTTAACGTGCGTTTTTTAGAACTGGTTTTCCGTTATCACGCACGTTATAACCGTGTAAATAACATTCTTACCATTTTTTTTGATGTTTTTTTTCTCTGGATTGAAAGCTGAAAACTTCGAATTAATTTTTTTTAAATGATACAAGGAAAGTAACTACAGGATTAAAAACTTCAAATTTAAAAAAACATAGGATTGTTAAACTAGTATTCATCATTTAAAAAGCTACACGAACCAACTACGACCACCACCTTTTTTTGATTTATTCATGTATTCTTCATTTTCTCGACGGTTCGTTTCCACATCATAGTCATCGTTGTGGGGGTACTCGCTATCTCAGTTTCCATAAGTATCATCATCATAATAACCGTCATTATCGTTATCATAACCTCCTTCAATATCATCATTATTGTTACCTACTTCATTATTGTTATCAATATTAGAATTATATCTTTCGTTCATATGTTGAACACCATGGTCAGAGCGAGCGAACGTGTAACGAGAATCATATGTTGGATTCACATTCTCATAACCTTGTGTATTGTCTCCAAATGAAAGATTACCAAAGTCATACACAAAATAGCTCACCGGTAACCTTTCGTATGGGATTTGAACTTCAGGATCATGTCATTTGTATGGTAGAGGGACATGCCCTGGATTATTAACGGCCTCCTCTTCCAGCATATTTAACCATTGTTCTTCTTGAGGTAAAACCGGTGTTTCATCTTCCGCTGCTATCCAATCAAGCATATTGTCATCCCTCAGTAGACTATGAACGTCGTGAACATCAATGTTATGTCTCCTTGCTTTACCTCTAATTATTTGTTTCTCCAACTTCAAATTGTACTGGACATACACCAGATCATTTATTCTCGATAAAAGTAAACTATTGCGTAGTTTGGTGTGGATTATTTCAAACACACTCCAATTCCTATCTGATCCAGACGATGTATCTGTTTGACTTAATATCTTTACTGCAATATTTTGGAGGGATGGATACTTAGCACTATAAGACAACCACCAACTTACATTTTGCTTGTTCTTGCGGGCCACTAACCATTTTTGATATAACTTCGGTAAGACAAATTTGGGGCACAGAAATATCATTATTGATGAGATTAGTTGATGGGTTAAAGATGTAATAAGAATTGAGAAAATATGTTGCAGCATGAAGAGGAGAACTCAACTGACTTTTCCATCGTTTCTTTATTACACCCACGATAGAATCATTTTGATTTGATCCCAAACCTATTTGTATAGTTTCCACACATATAGCAAGTGCATGGAACAAATAACCCATGGTGGGTTTGTTTGAGTCCAAGAAACGAATCATTTTCAATAAAGGACCAACCATTATGCATGAATTTTGACACGTCGTCCATAACATCTCATTTGAATAATATTCTTCACTTGTCTAGCTTGTTTAGTTTTTGCCTCATCCGATTTCAGATATTCTTTGTCCAGAAATAGGCTCTCGATAGCATTATGTTGATCAATGATGCTTTTGATTGCAATAAAATACGTTAAAAACCTTGTTAGGCCTGGGCGCAATAGATTGCGTCCTCCAGAATGTTGTTGAAATCTAGCAAGAACCTAACCATGATTTAAATAATTTTTCTAATTTTTCTTGCTTCTCCGATCACATCTTTAACAAAGGGGAATTTTTCTGTATCTTCCAACATCAAGTCCAATACGTGAGCAGCACAAGGTGCATGCCTAGTTTACTCTACTTTAAGCATTCAATGATTGAGTTTTAGAAATTACTACCCTATCTATTGATGAGTTAAAAGTTAAAATCTTGACTATTGTTAGAAATTATGCAATATAATAAAGGGACAAGTCTACTTAGATAGGTTATACACTCTTTTAAATTGGATAATTGCTGCCATCAAAAATTTAGTGGATATATCGTACGAATTTTATCAAACTTTCGTAATTTGTATAGTTAAAAGTATTTTAAAATACCTACGTAAAGAATATAAACGTGAATATCGAATTATACATATTTATTATACTAACAATAAACAATTAAAATGGTAGTTTAGTGATATAGGTCATCTATTAGGGGGACAAAATTTAAAAAATGAATGGTCACAACGTTTTTTAGGCACGTTATAACGTTTTCACGCATGTTATGACCGTTACAAAGGAAATTTAGATCAAGGTTTGAAAAACGGGTCACGGCTCAGGTCACGGGCACTAGGCGTGACCGTTATAAAGAGTTTTGAAACCCCTCACCATGAATGAATCATAAAACCACCATTAAGTTTATCTAATTACCGAATATAAACTCGATTAACCTTCTACGGCTGTGAATTTAGTCTTTTATGGTTTGATTTTCTAAACAAAATCAGGTACATTAATTAGGGTTTCAATTTGAGTTTCGAAATTTTAATTTTCAGTTAACTTGTTTTGCTATTTATTTGATTATCTACATTGGGTTCTAATCATTTATCGGTTTTTTGTTGATTTCAGTCGAATCTGTTAGTTAGGGTTTGAGTTTGTTCATCAGGTACAAGTAGGTTTCAATTGGATTTTTAATTTTCTTAATTTCTTTTAATTGGAGTAGCTTTTTGGTTGATTATCTTCAGTGGGTTCTAATTATTTATCTTTTTTTGTTGATTTCAGTTTTATCTCTGAGTTAGGGTTTGAGTTTGTTCATCAGGTACATGTAGGATTCAATTTGATTTTGATTTTTTTTTTTAATTTCTTTTCACTGTAATTGCTTTTTGGTTGATTATCTTCAGTGGGTTGTAATTATTTATCGTTTTTTGTTGATTTCAGTTTGATCACTGAGGTTTGAGTTTGTTCATCAGGTACAGGTTAGTCTTCGATTTGATTTTAATTTATTTTTTTAATTTCTTTTAACTGGAGTAGCTTTTTGGTTGATTATCTTCAGTGGGTTCTAATTATTTGTCTTTTTTTTTTGTTGATTTCAGTTTGAACTACAAAAGCTTAAGTTGCAGGAAGATCTTCACAGGTATAATGATGACTGAACTGGTACTGGGAACATACCAGAATGTAAAAATATATACATCTCATGTGATCTCATTCTTCTTACTTGTATTGGAATTTTTTTTACAGCTCCACTTAAATTTAAGAAATGTAAATTAGATACTATGTAGGCAGTTGTTGGTTTCTGATATCTTATCAACTCCAAGCATAGTGAATCAGTGATATGAATTTCAATGTGTTATTTGTTTGCAATATTCTTCTTTTTTTGGTTAAAGTAATTTGGCTATAATCTTGCTAGCTAATCCTGCAATTTAGCTTGATAGTTGGATTTTTAAGCATAGATTTATAGTAAGTATGGCTTTTGTTGATATGATTAGAGGCTTAACTGCTATCTCATAAGTCTGGTTATAGGCCTGAAAAAGAATTTCTTGCAATCATGTTGTTGTTGATCTACCGTATAGCAGTATATAGTCATGTTATTAAAAGTATTTTGTTATTGTCACCAAACTTAAAGTCATTTTGAGTTAGTTTTTGTTCTTAAAATTGGTTGTTGAGTTTGCTGGTTTTATAATTGCCTGAATATTCATGGTGATCAAATTGAATGCTTGAATAGTGTCAATGTGTACTCTGTCCTGATCAGATTGTTTGTTTAATAAGCTTTGAAGGTTATTTGTTCACCAATATCAGTAGAGCTATGGATGATAAGAATATTTGTTTGATTCTTTACCTATTTAGGTGTTATACTTTGTTGAAACATCTCTATAAGTATGTCCATGTGACACTTGATTCATATTGGTTGTTGAATATAACAAATAAGAATCGAGTGTCATGTGGACACACTTTAAAGGCGTGTCCGCAAAGTTGACCTTTTGTAGCGTTCCTTTTCTTGCTTAACTGTAGGGATGTGTCATTTGTGAGCCTTAAAAGTTTTATTCCTTACATCTTGATTCAATTGTTTCAGCCGCCTCTCTAGGCTGCACCTAATGTTTGAATTTCCAGAATTTAGTACCTCATACCTCAAGTATCTAGCATAACATGATATGTTTGTATCCACTGTTTGTTTTGAATTCATGTTTCAAATTGTCTTTCTTATTATTTAATCTGCATAACCTTAAAATTCCAATGCTATGGTAAAAGAATGACTATTTGGTTGGGTGGGTTAGGTGCTCAACACCTTCCTGACCGACCTGTAACTTGATTCCCAAACCCAAGTCTTTTGAAAGTTGGGACGGGTTTTCATCAAGAAGTTTAAGTTTCAAAATGCATTTTTTCTTTTATGCGTTAGAATTGTATCCATGTACATCCATATTTCTAATTATGCTGTTTTCTTTTGTGTCATACGATATACCTGTTGATTGGACGAACTATAGTTATATTTTTATATGCTCATTAGAAAATAATAAGTGGATTTGTTTGTTTAATCCAAGTTGACTAAGATTTTGTGTTATGTTGTCCTGTATACAAAGATGAGAATTCATGTTGGAGGTACCAGCCAATTCCGTTCTGCAAGTACTAGGTCTCCAAGTACTACTCCTACCTCAAATGAAGTTAACTGGCCAAGGGGTTTGCTCGATTCACAAGGCTCTCCATCAACTGATGGTGCAAACACAGCTGCAAGTCCAAGTGTAGGGATTCAACGTGTGTCTTCATCACATGGTGACCATTATCCAATCCCAGGTAATGGGAATCAACCTGAACGACATGAATGGCATGAGGCTTTTCATCAGGAAGATGATGATCATGGAGAAACCGTGGAAAGCATGAATGGTATAATATACAACTCTGTTTTTTCAGTTTCCTTTGTGATATATGTTATGTTGTATATTGACATCTAATTTTTTGTGTTTTCAGTAGATGATCAACTTCCAGAAATCCCATTCAATTCCTTGGGCCAACTAATATAAGATATTTCTAAGCCAAATGCTTCCAGACTTGGTGTGATAGCAAGGAGTGTCGTCTCACCACATTATGAGGATTGGAAGATAGTCCCTCCGGAATATAAGGAAGAAATTTGGAGGAGCCTTAAGAATGAGTACAAGGTACCTGAAATCATCAAGGCAAAAGCTTTAAGGATGGCAAATAAGTCATGGAAAAACAGAAAGACTAAACTAAGAAATTGGTGTGATAAGTTTGATACTATTGCTGAGAAAAAAGCTCAATCGACCAGTAGGTGTGAGGAGAGAGCATTGGGAAGCCTTTGTTGACATGTATGCTTCTGCCAAGGATCAGAAACTAAGGGAAATAGGGAAGGAATCAAGAAAGCAACTGAAAGTTCTGCATACTACTGGAAGGGATGGAATTGCTCGTCGTCGGCATGTGATGGAGCAACAAAGTCCAACCGGTAGTGTATCAAGATCTGCTGTATACTTGGCAACCCATGTTTACCAAGAAATCCCTCAAGAAGAACTTGATTTAATGGACCCAGATTGTTATTATATAAAATGCAGAGAATATGTTGTAAGTCCTGTGATTTTTCTTTCTTGGTTTTTGATTGACTTTTTTACATTTGTCTTTTGGTTTTCTTTGAAATTTGTTTTCCACTTACATATCATTTGATTAACTTTCCAGGCTAAGATAAGGGAGTTGAACGAAACTGAGCATTATAGAGAGGAAACCAATTTGGACAAAGATGCAGTCGCCACGGTGGGTGCATATGATTTCGTAGTGCAGTTTTCCCAAAAAAAAAGAAACTTGTCAGTTGCTAGATAAATATTTTTTTACTGGTAGGTGCTTGGAATTGATAATAGAGGCTTTGTTCGAGGAATGGGAGGTGGGATATCGAAGACTGAATTGATTGCTTCTGCAGTTCCAAGGGAGCAGTTACGTCAACAGGTGTTGAAGACTAGAGTTGTTGTTGATTTTTTTCGTACTCTTGAGGTCACTGTTGAGACACTAATGGCTGGTTTAAGCTGCAATACTAGCACCAGCAATGCTAATGCTCAGGTAGAATTCTATACATAGTTAATGATCAATTGCATGAGTTTCTTGATTTATTGTTGTTTTCAAGAACGTTTGTTCAATACTGTTTTGAAATTTCATGTTTGATTAACCAATTAATAGTGAACTAGAATCTTATACTAGGTTTTCACAATTAGTCTTTGTTTCTCTTATGATTTGTTTGTCTTGTATGTAAATGTGAACCATGTATGTATCCATCCCAATTAAAATAATGTTTAAAAATTGAAGTAGTTGTCTCTTGATGATTTCTTGATTCTAAGGGATATTATCATGCTTAGTTTATATTGCAAATCCCTTTCATTGTGGGGAAAATAACAACGGTAACTAGTTCTGTTTGGAGTTCGCTTTTCTTACTGATTCATTAAGATTCTTCTTGTTCAATAACTCTTTGTTTGAGTAAGATCTGATCTCTTGATTCTTTAGGGGAAATAGTTAGAAGTTACATGAATTTGTTTGCAGTTTTGGTGGTGAGGTGACATCTCTTCGTTATTGTTACTGAAATTCATTGAATATGTCTGCTTCCTTGAATAATATATAAGAACCTCCACTTTATGATTTTTATTGAAATAAAAAGCTTGAACATGAGTACAACTTTTTTCAACGGGACTGTTCCTCTGTTTGCATTGTTTTTATGATGTGCACCAGTAATTCTTATTGCCATAATAATGGATGTGGTTATGATCTGCAGGGAATGAATGGTGGTGCTTGTCAAACTAGAACTGATCAGGCAGTAATTTTGAGAAATATGAGAAAGAGATGCGTTGCCTTGGGTCATATAGATAGGAGTAGGCCTCCACCAAATGATGAATATCATTTGGTCCAAATTGATGAATATCATTTGGTCCAAATTGATGAATATCATTTGGTCCAAATTGATGAATATCATTTGGTCCAAATTGATGAAGTTTGTATAGAATCTGAGGCTCTCTGTGATGGAGATGGGACTTTTAAGGATTTTATGATAGGAGAAAATATTTTTTGGCCGCAACACTCTGTTAGTCTAATTGCCACTGATGGTGCTGGGTTTTAATGAAGTTGGAGTTCTGGTTTTTTGTGGAGGTACCGACTTTTTGGGATTTCTTTTTGGGTATATATACATGGTTTGTATACATGTAAGTTTTTTGGATATATATTTAGGTACTGGTTTTATATATGTAACTATTTTTGGCAAGCTTAACTTTCAGATGTAACTATTTTGGGCAAGCTGAACTTTCAGATGTAACTATTTTGGGCAAGCTTAACTTTCAGATGTAACTATTTTTGGATTTCTTGCAAGTTTGTATGGTTTTGAGTCTCATCTCTTTTTTTTTGTTGTAAAGAAGAAGATACTCAAAACATGTAAAGAAGTGTCTTGCAACTTCTGTATGAATATGTAGCTTAGGCATGTTTTGGAGCCATGCCTTTTCTAATGAAATATATTATTATTATTAACTTTCAGATTTTTTACATCATTTCAGTTTCAATATTGTTAGTAACTTTTGACTTGTTGTATATCCTCAAATTTCAATCCAGCAAGACTAATTTTTCTTTTTGATAATTATCATGTTGCACAGGAACTTCAATTCATTGCTAATGGAGAATCTGAAGAAAAAAAAGAAGCTACAAATTGATTCTTTTCATTACCATAATCTTTTACATTCAAATTTCAACTTCATCAAAAACCATAAGAAGATTACATCGTTCATAAACATATAAGAACTTATCTGGGAAAAAATCAAAAATGAAATCTGACTCGTTTAGAGGCGATTCAGCCCATTCAGCTGAGTCAGTTATCAATCTTACTCTTTTGACACCATAAGTTTCTTATCCACCCGAGAATATATAAAAAGAAAGAAAGGAAATATTTTCTCTCTCTCGTAAGCTTTATTCACTCTCTCGACAGATTTTAAGTTTCTCAGAAAAACATTATCAGGAAGATTTAAGTTTACGGCTAGGATTTTAATTCTCGAAGTTTCTCTTAGGCTTTTAATTCTCGATATGTACCTGACCTAATTTATTGAACCTTCGGAGGATTTAAAGGCTCAACAACTTTGATTTGATTTCAGAACTCAGATCTCTAGCTCACCAATTTATTAGGGTAAGTACTATTTTCTAAGTTAAAATTTGTTAGGGTTTAGACTAATTGATTTCAGTTTCATTTGGTTATTGAATTTGTGGGTTTTTGTTTAATTAGGTCAAAATAAGTAGTGTACTTGTAATCAATGAGTGATGTTCATGCTTTCATACTTTTGTATGTGGATTTGTGTAATTGCATATCACTTTGGGTACTATCTGATTTGTATGAGTAACACTGGTTCCATTTATATTGATTTTTTTTTTTTTTTGTTCATTGCTTGATTTGATGAGTTCTTTTCAGTTATGATTTAGATTTTGAATAAGATTTGAATGTTTACAGAATATGTATGTTGAATTGCAGAAATTAGATTGTACAAGATAATGAAAAGAAACTTAAATCTATTTTTCAGGTGGTAAATTGTTGATATGTGACTCTAGGTTGACTACTTCATGTGTAATTAGAGATGTAGAAACAAAGCTATGCCATGTATGTACTGTGTTGATCAAGCTTGGTTTGTAGAGCCATCTTTCTGTCTAAGGATGTTATGCATGGATTTACATTTAGTCGTTTGAGAAAGATAGGAAGCTAGGACTCTACTGTAGGAACGACGAGCTTTTAGCGCTTGAAAGTTAATATTTTGTAAGATGATATTGTATATCACATGGGTTTCTGGTTAGTTAGTTATTTTTTTTAGTCCCATGTCCTTTTTTGATTTATTTTGTTGTTGGGATCTCTTACAGACTCCATGTGTTTTGTAAATGAAACTGGGTGGTGAAATGAAAGAAAGGTCTGACCTTTAGGTGTCTAAAGTACCGAATATATGTTGCTGGCAAATCTTAAAATGTAGCAATAGATGGTAATTTATATGATAATGTGAAATGAAGCTAGCATTTAAATGTAGAAAATTTGTTATGAAGATGATTAGAATGTCATCGTTCTTATATTCTTTTGAAATGAAATATGGCATTGTTGAACTAATCCATCAGTTCAATTTAGGAATTCTAAGAATATACAAGTACTGATGTTGTTTGGGGCATAATATTCAAAAAGAGACATTCCAAGAAAATACAAGTTTGAGTTCATATTACTCTTGGAGGTTTTAACTTTCTTTAATAATGCTCATTATTTACCGGAAGTTGGTTAGTCATTTTCACAGGGAGAGGATCTACGGTTGGCAAGACACATATGTGCTCACTAAGGCCATGGGAGAAATGATGATCAATAGTATGAGATGGGTATACCTGTAGCCATAATACGTCTGAAAGTACTTCACTTTTGCCTTAGTAATTGTAGCTCATCATGTTATTTTGAGGATGTGTTCCATTTTTTTGGTCTCTAAATATAAGTGAATTTCAGGATGATGGATCCAATAGTTTTATACTATGGTAAAGGCTTTTAGTTGACCCAAAAGGAGTTCTTGATGTGGTATGTACTTTTACATCTCAAATCGTAGTCCTAAAAGTAGTTTTAATTTATTTCAGTGAATAGGATGCGCACAGATAAGATTTGCAATCCGACGTGGTGGTTAATGCAGTAGACATCAGGTATATATCAGTCATAACTGATCTTGTATTGTTTAAAATTATAGAACTCTCATTTTTCTGTATAAGACTTGTGATATAAGATGTACGTATACTTTTCCAATATTTTAACATCTTTGTTTCTTTTTTTTTTGGATTATTGATTTAACTGCCTCTTAATAACTATGTTCTCAACTGTAACATTTTGATTTTTGTATGGTATGATTATACAATCCTTTTAGCTTCAAATATCCTTGTGGGCATTTTGTTAGATCAACTAAAAATAATGGACTGTTTTCATCCCATGTTTTGTATACGAAACTTAATTTAAATCCAATATCTTGAGTTGTTATCATATAGATGCTTCAAGATTAGTTTTGGTATCGTTGGGTTTTGTAAACTAAAATTTTGGTTCGTAATGCAAATCATTCTACTTCAATTTAGTTTCTTTTGAATTGTTGGTTCTGATTTATATATTATATCCTTTGTTTTGCAGATGTCTCAACATCTTATATGTACTCCAAATAAAGAGTGGATGTTTGCACGTAAGGGTTCACCTCTATGGATTGAAGGTGTGCAATCTTTCATCCAATTTGCAACAGAGAGTCTTGGTGAAGGTATCAAAGAATTTCATTGTCCTTGCATGAAGTGTAAGAATTACAACAGTTTACCAAAATCTCTAGATGATGTACATGGGGATATTCTTGATTATGGGTTCGACAGGCAATACCGAACATGGATCCATCATGGAGAGCAACCTCATGTGAATAATGAGCTGCTGCATCTTTTCCGAGGGTATTTGACTTGTTCAATGAGACACTAGGATGTGTAGGTGGTCTTGATAATCTTGGAGACCAACCGGGTACTTCTGTTGAAGACGGTACTGCTGTTGAAGATGGTCCTGCTGTTGAAGTTGGTACTGTTGTTCAAGATAAGGCTACTGTCAATCGCAGGAAGAGGTTGGAGGATGCAGTGAAACCCTTATTTCCAGGTTGTGATGTTAATCATACAAAAATGTCAGCAACAGTTGAGTTTCTTAGTATGCAAGCAAGGTATCAATGTTCTGATGTTTTCATGACTGAATTATTTGGATATTTGAAGATTATCTTACCAGATGGGAACACATTGCCATATAATTATCGTAAAGAAAAGGACATGATTAAGCCATTTCAGTTGCCGGTCCATATCATCCATGCTTGCATTAATGATTGTATTCTCTATCGCAAGGACTATGCTAATGAAGTGTCCTAAATGTGGTGAAAGTAGATGGCAGAAACCACCAGAAAGGAGTAGTCCATCAACTAAAAAGGTTCCGGTGAAGAGATTGAGGTATTTTCCAGTTACAGAAAGGTTGCAGCGTATGTATGGTACAACATGGATAGATGAGCTGATGACATGGTATGCTAAGGTTGAATAAAGTTCTACACACATGAGACATCCGGTGGATTTGTCACAATGGAAGTCAATAGACTTGAAGTGGCCTGAGTTTGCTGAAGAGAAGCGAAACGTACGTCTGGGACTAATAACTGATGGTTTTAACCCTTTCGGAATGATGACCTCGCATAGTACATGGCCTGTTATGCTTACTTGTTATAACCTTCCGCCATCTGAATACACGTCAAAGGATTTTACGATGTTAACACTGCTGATTCTTGGTCCGCTTGGTCCCAACCACAACATAGATGTTTATTTGTAACCCTTGATCGATGAGTTAATTGATTTATGGAAAGTTGGTGAAGTAACATATGATGCGTATACAAAGAGTTCCTTTACAATGAAAGCAATGTTACTATGGTGCATACACGACTTTCCCGCATATGCTCATGTTTCTGGTTTGCGAACTTCTGGAAGATTTGGTTGTCCTGTGTGTGGAGAAAATACAGAGGCGCTCAGGCTAAAATGGGGTTGTAAGTATGCTTATATGGGTCATAGAATGTTTTTAAGAGATAGGTTTCACCCTTATAGACGGAAAACCTCTGAGTTCACCGGATTTGAGGAGACAAGGGGTGCACCAAGACGTTTGAGTGGTGACGAATTATTCGAGAAGACAACAACCGCAGATAAAGAGTTTGGGAAGTTGGTTAAGCGGTCGGTCATACGTGAGTCTCCGTGGTCAAAGAGATCGATCTTTTTTTGTCTACCATATTGGAAGGTAACCTCCTTTCTAACTTAATGTCATCTCATCTCATCAGTTACTTGTTATATATATATATATATATATTTTTTATCTCCATAGCTTTACTTGTTATATTTGTTTTGATAAATTTGGTCAGTTGTGACATGTCATGCACGAAATGTTAAAAATGTTAGTACTTTAATCCCGTAACATGTCATGCACTAAATGTTAAAAATGTTAGTACTTTAATCTGGTGGGCAAGTGGAAATGCATACTTGAATTATACTTTAAGCATGGACTTTCTTAGAAAATGGAAAATGGTTGTGATGACGGTATACTAAGATTGTTTTTCTATATGCTTAGAATTGTTGTTGACAGGATAGGATTAATCGGAATTCACTAGTGTACTGTGTTAAGGTAACTCATCCATGTGAAGGCATGTGGTTCAAGTATTTAGAAATGTGGGAATTTTCTTTGGCTTTGTTGGAGAAAGGAAAAATAAAATCCATCTCTTCTTTTTATCCTTACATTTGGACTGAAAATAAAATAATATAACATTGCTTTATTTCCGAATTGATGAATGGTTCTGTTGCTTTAACTTTTTAAAGTGGAGACTAATTTACCGACCTTATGTAATTCCGCTAGGAGGAACTACATTCAGTGAATGGTTTTCACTTCAATGCAGTGCATCTCTCCTTCCACACTATTCAGGCCTCAACATATTTATAGTTATGTTTGTGCTGAAGAAGTTACCTAAATTCAATTTAATATGTGTTGTTTGAAATACCTTTCTAACTTAATCTCATCTCATTAGTTTCTGCAAATCTAGCATAATGTGGATGTCATGCATGTAGAAAAGAATTTTGCGGAGAATTTGTTTGGAACTTTTATGAGCCATAAGGATAAGAACAAGGATGGCCAACTAGCGCGCAAAGATTTAAAACTGCTAAAATTAAAGCCTCGCTTGTGGTTTACGGAAGAGAATAGAAAAGTACAGATGCGTCATGCACCTTATTCTTTGTCTAAGGCAGAAAGGGAAGTCATCTGTAAAACTCTTAGCACACTTAAAGTTCCAATTGGTTACAATGCGAATTGGAATAGGAAAGTATGCTTGAAAGACTTCCAATTGAAGGGTTTGAAGTCTCATGATTATCACATTCTGATGCAGGGGTTAATGCCTATTTTTATAATGCATTGTTTCAAAGAACATAAGCCTTTGCGTGAGGCAGTTCGACACTTATCATTGTTTTTCAAAGTACTAACTTCCAAGGTTATTGATCGTGCTGAGCTTCGTATAATGCACGAACGTGTGGTGGAGTCACTCTGCGTGTTTGAAATGTATTTCCTGCCTGCTTTTTTTTATTAGTATGACTCATGTTGTCGTACACTTGGCAGAAGAGGCATATCAATTAGGGCCTGTTCAGTTTAGGTGGATGTACCCTTACGAGAGGTATAGATAATTCTTTAGTTGCTAATATCCCTTCAGTTAATTCTTTTTGGAACCAAGAGAAACTTACATAACTTTGTTTACTAAATACATGTGCAGGATGATGAGGTACTACAAGGTTCTTGGTCGCAACAAAAATTAAGTAGAAGGCTCTATTACAAAACAGTATGAGGTCAACGAAGGAGCGCACCATTGCATCGAGATACTTCCAGAAACGAGGCGAAAGTCTTTTAAGTGTCGTGGAAAGATATCAATGCCCAGTGATGCTTATGAAGGTCCATACCCACCTAATTCACAAGGAAAACCATATTCATTGACCAACGTAGAGAATGAACAAGTTCTTTTATGGATATTGAGACATTCAGATGAAAATACTGAATGGGAAGAGTAAGTAAAGCCTACGTTGATTTATTTTTAGATCATTTCATCACACTATGCATTAGATTTTAAGTTCAAAGACATTAATGTATGATCAGTGATAGATCTTAGTTTATTACTTTATCACATCTAATGAACTTATACCAGCATTTAACTACCACGTGCTAATACTGAAAGCATCTTAAATTAGTTGTTCAATATTGTTTATAGCTGTGAAATCAGTTTATACTCTAATGGGGTTCACTTGTTAAGCTTTAGCATACTGTTTTCTTTTTAACTGTGCAGTTAAACATTTTAGTTATTATCATGACATGAGTTTAAGCTGAAATCTAAGTTTATTTTTGTTACAATGGCATCTTCCAAAATCTGTGTGTGCTCAGTCGAAACTAGGTTAAGGTTGTAGTACTAATTGATTATGTTTCCTGATTTGTAAGTTAATATTTATATCACTTGTCACTTTTTGTGTTGTTTGACAAGAAGTACGATACATATGTTTGTAATTTGAACCAAACTCGTACGGGAAGGATAAAACCTACAGACTATATTGAATGGCTACAGAAACAACTTGAAGGCACTCCCATGACAGATTTTCGTAGGCTGGCAAATGGTCCTACATTCTTTACAGTTTCGTATAACTCATATTTTGTAAATGGCTATCTTTTTTACACAGCCGATGCCGAAAAAAATTTAACTACACAAAATAGTGGTGTCACCATGGATGCTTGCACCATCTTCAGAGCAAGTTCCAGAGATACTAACTTGGTCGATGACGATACTACATACTACGGCATTCTACAACATATACTTAAACTGGATTATGGAGTTTTCTCAGAAATTGTCTTTTACTGTGATTGGGTTCGAGTCGAAGACAAAGTACATGGATCCTATGTGGATCCAGATACAAAGTTGAGGTTTGTCAACTTCAGAAAGTTTATCAGAAGCTCAAAAGAAGTCGACGAGCCATTCATCCATGCTTCTCAAGCTAGACAAGTTTTTTACTGCAGAGATGTGACAAGGGAGCACTGGAATTTGGTTTTGGAATCTCCAATAAGATCAGACCCCAATAAGAATGCTTTGGAAGATCCATTTGTCTTCACTGCAAATGCGAATGAATCTCCATCAATTTTGACAACTGTTGGAGATGATGAGTATTGGAATGGAGAAGCTCAGGTAAGGTTTCATATGTCTTTTCCTAGTAGATTCCATATTTGTTATGTTAGCTCTTTTACTTTCATTTTAATTTCATTTTGTACAATTGGTTTTCTTTCGAAGGGGTCAAGAAATGGGGATACACGTGAATGAACTTTCCCGAAACCTTATAATTCCATTGGTGGAAATCATGTAGATCCACCTGCGCACATGTGAGTTGAAAACATACCCTGAACCTCCTTTGTGATTTTATTTTTCTATTTATTTGGGTAAGATAGCATGCCAAAGCTTGGTTTATAATATACACCTCTTATATTACACTATATATATATAACCTGTTGGCTGTTGATATGAGCTTGAACATTATTCCCCTGTGATATTAGTATTTGCATACCAAAAGCATTCTACAAAAGTAATTCCATTATATCCCTTTTCTTTTCCTGAATTCCCTGCTTTCTTCATTTATGTTTTCACTCTTATTGCATGATTGTATACCTGCTACTGATGAGCCAACTGCTATTTTACATGACCTAGATCTTAATCTCTCAACTTACCTCACACGTGCTTCCAAGATTTTTGATTTAAGGAGCTTCGTCATTGCAAGGTTTTTGGTTGAATTTGGACTAGGTTATGATTTTTGTTAAACCTGTACCAGGTTAAGATTTTTTTTAATTGGTTGGTGTCAATTGAGATGCTAGACGTGTTTTAAATTCAAGTCGTAGGTACTACAATGTAACTTGAATGTAGATGCCTCTTAATACAGTAGGAAAATTGTCTAGCATACCCATTACTTGAGTTTAAAAGTCATTGGTACTTCGGTGAATATTGACTCGTCAAAAATCAAATGAACTAAAAACTGTTCTTGTCAAATTTAGGTTGCATGAGTATCTTATGCACTGATAAATCTTGTAGATGAGTTTGCAGCATCCTTTTGAGCACTTTTGTTTCAGCAATGCTGGTTGTCTTGCCTTAAGCTTGCTGTCTAGGCTTATTCGTCTGTATACCACTATGTGACCGTGTATAATAAACTTAACGAAGTCATTGTGTTGTTGATTTTCTTTGCAAGAACGACGTTCTTTGCCCTATGTGAACTAGGGAGACAACACATGGACGCTCTACTTGATATCATTTATAAAGTATCGGCCAAGTTCATCGTCATCGGAGGAGCTTATCGTTTTGATGGAAATCATGTTGTTTTTAGCTTATTGTCTATTAGTTTAGCATCTTGTTGTTTGAACTTACTAGCTTGGACATGTATTGTCTTGAACCAAAATTTCATCTGTGTGTAATTTTAAACACAATGGATATAAAATGAATGAATATGGAATTCTCAAGTTTCAGTTTGTTTAAATTTGAATTTCAGTTTGGGATTCATTTGAGTTTAATTTGAGTTCCACTAGACTTGACTTGACTTGACTTTGAGTTTCATTTGACTTTGCCTTGACTATGACTTGACTTTGACTGTGGTTGACTTTGAATTTCATTTGACTTGACTTCCATTTGACTTGACTTTGACTAGAGTTTTATTTGACTTGAGTTGACTTTGAGGCAGTCAGATTATTTCAGATTTAGCCATTCATATTTAGTGAATATGAATCTATATTATTTTTTTATATTATAATATAAATCCGAGACCCACGGCTAGGGGTCTATACCTCATGACCCTTAAAATCAATCGTTATTTTGAGACCCCCGGATAAGGGTCGTACGAAATAGCGACGCTTTATCAGAGACCCCAACAAAGACGGTTAAAAATGGTTGTATATCTCGTATATATGACTTGTCCTGACGGTCGCGGAACTTCTGTTTTCCACTAGTGACACGAAGAGGAGTACGAGCCCAGCGATCATCATGATCAAGACGGATACGGTCATTCTTCGGCAAAGGAAGCCTAGAAGAATAAAGGATGGTAGTCAAACTAGTCTTATCAATCTCCTCCAACAAGCGTAGGATATTACCCTCCCTGATTTTCCTAGCAGTAACATGTATACGACGAGGTTCAACACTCCATGGAAGGAGATTACTCTTCTGAATAGCATCAGCATACATAACATTAAAGTTGGCAGGGGTGTAATCCTCCCGCTTAAATCTTCCTTCAGCAAAGGGGTCATAAGACTCCAGAGTTATTTTTCCCTTGCTACGGTACCATCTCTCATGAAGGACATGCCAAAAATTACCAGTATATTGCATAACTCCTCTAACCTGAGTCTTGTTTGCTGGATCATCCCTTTAAGACAAAACATCATAGTAGAAGGGATCCTTTCTACTAAACAAAGGGAGGAGCATACCTGCGGCCAAATGGACAACACTAATAATAAGGTTATTCTCATCATAAGGAAAATCCCGGATGAGAGACTCGGTGAGAACTTCAGGACCGTCGACGAAGAAACCTCGAATTTATGAAGACGAAAAGACTTGGTAATCTTAGCAATAGACAAATGAGAAAAGCTGCCTTTGTCACGCAGTTGGAGCCTCTAAACGTCATATTGAGGAGGAGGATGTGAAAGGTATTCAACAGGCCATGAGAATGCAAAATTTTGGGTGTCCCGAAATTCAAGGGGAAGTTATTGCATGAAAGAACATGTAGGGACCACCCAATCGGTACGTGCAAAATGGAGGCGTAACAGAATTTTTCTTCCACATCTACGAAACGGTAGAAAATGAAAGAAAAGGGGCAAACTGTAAATACCAATATTCTTTGGAGCACATGTCGCGATCTTAGTGGTCGCATACGAATCCAACTATGTATCCTTTGCTGGAAAAAGAATCCTAAGTAGCAAAGGATCCCTCTACAAATCTACTTTATCTAGCCCCAAGAAAGGAGACCTTGACTGTTGAGATAATAAGAGTAAAAGCCTAGTCTACTAAGAGGCAGCTGGAGAAGAGACAGAGGTAGATGACGCATCTAATCATCATTAAATGCACAAATCTCTTATCTACACGCATGAATCAAGGAACGTGGAAAGAGGAGGCGTGGAAGAACCCGATTGGCAAAAGAAGGAGGTGAATGAAGGTACAACCTATACTTAGGTTGGGTAGTTCACGAAAGAACGTGGGTCAGCTGAGGTGGCAAAGTACTACTGGAGAAGCTACGCGGTGAACGAAGGTACCATTGGTACGAAAAGTATATCAACAGACGATGGACCCAAAGGAAGAGAAGATATACCTGGAGCAAAAGGGGCTATAAATACCAAGCCTCACCAACAAACTAAGGGAATTCAATATCTAGGAGAAGAAGATCTAGTCTTAAGCTTATACCTCTTTAATGTTTTGAACTTAAGTATTTACTTCAACTTGAGTTCTCTCTATTAGTTTGGGAAGCATTTAAGATCTTTGTAACCACCACAACTAAATACAAAATAATCACTCATTACTCCGTGGACGTAGACAAATATCGAACCACGTAAATCTCTTGTGTCTCAAGATAACTTAGAAACTTTTACATTATATTTGTGTTCTTCGTTATTATTGTGATCTTACATATCTTTTATTACTTAGCATTGGCGGTTCAGCAGAGGTATCGATACTACTTAGCATCAGATACTCATAACTATATACATTACGTATACTACGGGAAAACGAGTAGTCACACCTTTTGTAAATTTGTTAGTCAGCGGAGTGTCTATGCATATCGGGGCCTTTAGTAAATTCGTTAGCCGACCGAATATCTATGCATCTTGTAGCATTTTATAAATTCATCATACGACCGAGTTTCTATGCATCTCGGGGCATTTTGTAAATTTGGTAGACGACCGGGTGTCTATGCATCCCATAGCCTTTTGTAAATTTGTCATCCAGCCAAGTGTCTATGCATATTGTAGCCTTTCGTAAATTCCTTAGCCAGCCGGGTGTTTATGCATCCCGTGTCCCTTTGTAAATTTGTCAGTCAGCCGAGTGTCTATGTATCTCTGGGCCTTTCGTAAATACGTTAGCCGGCTGGGTGTCTATGCATCCCGTGTCCCTTTGTAAAATTTTCAGTCAGCCGAGTGTCTATGCCTCTCGGGGCCTTTCGTAAATTTTTTATCCGACCGAGTATCTCTGCATCTCGTAGCCTTTTGTGATTCTACTTGCATATTGTTTATTGTTGATAACTGGCTCTTATTATATGAAGTTGGTTTTCGTAGATTAGGTAAGTTATGCATGAAAACTCTTTAACCATTTGCCATTGATAGGCGACTTGACCTTGGTACCAGCCATTCATCTTAGTTTATAGTATCCGCTCTCGGCCACCTTCCGCACTTTGAACGGGCCGTCCCAATTTTCCGCGAACTTCCCCACGCTTGTGTTTTCTTTGTACGTGGGGGGCGATTTTGAGCACCAAATCGTCAAATTTTAAAGTCCTTTCTTTGAATTCTTGGTTGTAGTAGTTGGCTATTCGCTTCTTATATGCCTCGGCGAACCACTCTGCTAACTCCATTTTTTCCTTTATCGTGTCCTGATGCGTGAATCGGCTTATTTCATCTGGTGTGGTATGACTAGCCATTTCTACTCTTGCTGATGGTACCGCTATTTCCGCGGGCAGTATTGAATCCTCGCAGTAGACCAAAGAATAAGGTGACGCCTAGTAGAACTTCGTTTTGAAATTCTATATGCTTACAATGCGAGCGGTAGCTGCTCATTCCATCCCATGTGGTGGCCATGAACTGTCCCGCTCAAGATCCTAAGGAGAGTTTTATTAGTGGCCTCGGCCTGCCCGTTTCGTTGGGGATAATAAGGGGTTGGTATGTGTAGACTCGTATTATATTGCTGGAGTAATTTTATCACATCTTTGTTAATGAATGACTTAGCGTTATCCACTATAATTATCATGGGTGCGTCGAACCTGTAAATGTTGTGCTCCTTGATAAATGCTGCTATAGTTTCCCCATCGTAATCTTTCAAGGGTATCGCCTCGACCCACTTGGATGCATACTCTGTAGCGGTGATTATGTATTTATGGCGTATCGAGGAGTTTGGGTTGATTGGACCTATAAGTTTTAGTCCCCAACTATGAAATGGCCACGACGTTAATATACTGTGTAGCTGGGTATGAGGCGCCTTGATCAGTGTATTGTGCATCTAGCAACTAAAGCATTTCCTGACGTGTTCTGCGGTGTCGCTTTCCATAGTCGGCCAGTAGTATCCTCCTTCATAGACTTACAAGAAAAAAATTCTATATTCCTTGATGCTCGGAATTATGGGATTGGGTCATGACTTTGGTCGCCTCTTACTCGGATAAGCAGCGTAAGATTGCATTGCTATAGCTCCTTCGATATAGTACGTTTTCTTTTATGAAGAATCGTGGCGCCTTCCTTCGAATCTTTAGCGTCGCCTGCCTTTCGCTTGGCAGTTTCCATGTTAGAGGTAGTCGATATATGGTTGTATCCAATCGAAACCTTCGGCCGAACAGACTTCTGAAGGCTGTGGAGGAGCTTGGAAGTCAGTGCAGTTGTCCTGGAGAGCCATTACGCTGACATGCTTGTCAATATACTCCTAGTCATTGTAGTGTTCTATAGATATGAGCAATGCCTGACTGACAGCAAGTTTATGCGTGTAAGTCTTGTAGTACTCTTTCTTCTTTTTCATTGTTTAAGCATCTTTCCAAGGATCCTCCTACGTCACGATAGTACAAAGCTCCTTGTATTACCATGAACTTCCTTAGGACTTTAGCTGGCATAACCCGACCCTCATCCATCTTCGTTAGGTCTTCGATGTATGCCTTTCGCCAGTCGTCCGCTTCGTCGAAGGCTAGGTCCTCTTTCCAAGTGTTAGGTAATTTTTATCTTCTTACCATCACAACACCCTTTTCTTTACCATTGAGCTGCATTTTACTCTCCAGGGTAGACAGGGCGTCCGCGTGCCTATTCCCGCTTTTACCCGTGTGGTCCAGAGTCGACTTCATTTGATGGATCAAGCTTTGTGCTTCTGCCCTGTAGGGTGCTAGATGCGCCTCTTTCACGTGGAAGTCGTCGTTTCCTTGATTCGTCACTAACTTAGAGTCACCTTTTATCTCCATGCTTCCTATGTCGAGCTCTTTTGCCAATCTAAGGCCTAGAATCAGTGCTTCCTATTCATCAACGTTATTACCGCACGAGAAATCCAGTTTGAACGAGTACGATAGCAGGTCTCCTTGCGGGGCTTCGAATACCACTCTGGCTCATCATATATTTCCATAAGATAACCCATCGAAGAACATGGTTCAAAGATTATCGATTTCTGTGGATGCCACTTCCCCAAGTATGTATTCATGTACCTCGTCACATCCTTCTCCTGCGAACATTGCTATTAGATCAGCTATTGCCTGCCTACGTACTACCTTCGGTCTTTGATACTTGAGCTCGAACTTAGATAATTGCAGTAACCAATACGTAGTCCTTCCTGTCAAGACGGGTTTGGAAGCCAAGTATGTTATAAGATTTGCCTCGGCTATCACAATCATTTTGTGTGTTAGCAGGTAAGGGCGTAGCTTATGCGAGGCATATATAAGAGCTAGGCACACTTGTTCAATGCGTGGACACCTGAGTTCTGTATCGCGTAGAACTCGGCTTACATAATAGATAGGTGACAACTGGTCGCCCCACATATCATGTGCCAGTACGGTCCTGATTGCTAATTTTTTTGGACGACGTGTACAAATATAATGGGACTCCTCTGATAGGCGGTCTTAATACTAGTGGGCTAACAAGGAACTGTTTGAGTTTTTGGAACGTTGCGCGTTGTACCTCTCCCCATGTGAACACGGGGTTTTTCCTTAGTAACGGCAGAAATACGGATAACAATTGAGCGATCCCTGGTACGAAACGTCTTATGTCCAATATCTTCCCAATAAATGCTATAATTCTTTGGTGCTCGCTGGTTACTAAGAACCCTAGAAATCACTACACCAAATCCTGGTTATAGCAACGCTTAATTTTCGGAAGTGCGCAACGGATATAGACGTTGCACAGTGAACAACGTTAATATCAGTTGCGCACCAGAATATTCGTTGCACATAATATTTATATTCCATTTATTTATATTAGTGGTGCAACGTATGTCAACACTTATAATCGTTGCACAAGATGTGGTTTTTTCGTAATATTAGTAGTTTTAATTAATTTTTTGATTTTTTTTTCTTAATTTTTTTAAAAGGATTAAAATTGGTTTCCCTCAATTTTTCCCTCTCAATTTTCACCCAATTCATTCTCCCTCCCAAACTTAAAATTAGCAAAACCTTCCCCCCATTTTTTCTCTATAATTTCATCATCTAAGAACATTAAATACACATCTAAAAAAAAATTCAGACAACTTTTCCTATTTTTATTAATTATTTTGGGAAATAAAAACCCCCATATTTTCAGACAACTTTAACATACCTATCCCAGTACTCTCTCTTTCTATTTTTTCTTCATTTCAGGCGATAACTTTCAGAGCGAGAGCGGAAGAGGAGAAAAACTTTTCTCTTTTCTTCATCATCATCATCAAATCTGCTTAGATTCTAGGTTTACCCTGAAATTCTAGTTTTCGTTCTAACATATCAAAACCCATGTTCTATAAATTCGATTCATTAGTTTAAATCTTTCTAAACCCTAATTCTAGAAAATCAATTTTTTCTCTGAAATCTAAAATTAAATCATTCGATAGGATTATCAGCATCAGTTTGTGGATTATCATCAGGTATAATCCTTCAACTACTGCTACTGCCTCTTATTTTTATCGAAATATTTTCAAATATATTTTTTTTTTTGATTTTTGATTTTGACCTAACCCTGTTAATGAGTTAGGGTTTTTTGATTTTATTGTTCTTTATTTTGTAATATATACTATTGAAGAATTGGGTTTCTTTCTATTTAGTTGAAGTTGAAGTTTTTTTGGTTCTTCATCTGAAAGAGTTAGGGGTTTGTGACAATCACTGCATACTGTCTGCTACGTTCTAGACAGTAAAACTGATTACGAGATGACTGCAGTTAGATACTTATGGGTAGAAATGTAGGGTATGTGTTTGTCTTTTTGGAATGCAATGCTTTGTAAGCCAACAACCTGGTGAGTCAAGGCATGCTATGCTTTGAACCGAAAATTTCATATGATCACATCATCCATCCAGAGTTTTTAGTTGCAATGGTTTTATCTTAGGTGGGTAACTGAGGACTGTTTGAAACCTTGAATGCGTATGTGAGACCACCCCGAAAGAACAAGTTTTGAGTTTTTAATTGCAATGGAAGTGTTTTTTTTTTCCTGTTGTGGTGTTTATACTAATAAAACAAGTTCTGAATTTATTTCTTTCTTTTCATTTTGTGATTATCACCTAACCTTATCGTAAACAGTGAAAACAAACATGTTTGTAATTACTCATGAGTATAGACCATAGATGAGTAAACGTATGTTACTTATTTGAATGGAGTACAAATGTGATTAATTACATGGTAGATGTTAATTTAAGCTACAAAAAATTTCCTCTACACTTTCATTTATCGAGGAGTACATATAAAACACATCTCCTAGCTTAAAATTGAGCGGAACTTTCAAACATTTTCTTGCAATTATGTTAAATTTCTATTTTGGTACCATGGAAAAACAAGAGCCAGTAACACTTGCGGATTTTGATGGTTTGATACGAAAGCCTTCCGCATTGTAGTTTGATTTGTAGATTTTGTTCAATTAGCTTTCTTATTGGCCTAATGGAGTTTCTGATGTGTGTTTGAGAGCATAAATAACCGTCAGTTAGCGGCTATGAATTTGAGGTGTTGCATTAGTGACGCCGGCAGGAACATTTTCTCCATTTAGTGTTTGAATTTTTTTTATAACTGGGTTTCCTTGTGGTTTTATTCGCCATTCAGTTTGTGTATTTCCCAGATGCCGGATTTCGCCGTTCAGCTTTTGTCATTATAATCATATATCTTTTATATAAATACCTTATGTATAAACTACACACTAGTTTCCATAATCTAAAAATCTTCACTTAGGTAGGAATACCTTACAAGTACACCATAAAAACCGAGATGAATACTTGCCTATATAACTGAAAGTAGCTGGAACAGGACTTCCAATGAGCACTAACTATTTTCTGATCTTTATCTTCTCCGACATCTGATCCTTAGAGCATCTATAAAACTATGCATGCATATGAAACTGTTGTACATTGATTACACCCACAGACAAGCAGAAAAAAATGATAATTCGAATTACGTTTCTTTACTTCGATAAAATGATTAGTACGAATTTGAGATTTCTGTTTTTTTGAAATTGAACTCCTGAACTTGAATTTTTTAGGTGCATCTTTAAGGTTTGTTGTTTGTTTTTCCTAAAGACCCTTCTTGCTTTGTTAAGTTCTAGTCATAATGGTGCATGATACCTTGTTGATTTTCATTGTTTTATTTCTCAAAAAAATTCAGTATTGCTCTTCTTATTGATTTTGTTGGGTTTTTTTGTGTTTGTGTTGTGTACAGGACTGAGTATGATAGAGGTGTAAATACTTTCAGGCTGAGTAGGTTATTGAAAAATTTAAGATAAACAACAAAACTAAGAAGGCCTACTGCGTGTTTGTATCCTAATTCTTGACATTTTGAGTATTCTACTGAAATTTTGTAGGCTAGTTTTGTGTTTTTGTATGTTTGTTTGTTTGTAGATTGGATCAACTTCAATTGGATTAAAGACTAAAGAATGAGTAGTTCTTATTGTCGAGAAGTGTATCACTTGGTATCAGCTCACACTATTAGTATCAATTTTGTTTAATGTGTTGTAGAGTTTCCAAATTGGGGTCTTCTACTTCCTTATGTTTGATGTCTGAGTACACTGAGTTTATTTTTTTTCTTCTAGGTTTCAATTTTGTTTAATTTGTTGTAAACTAGGATTCACCGCATAAGCTAGTCTTGTGATACCGATTTTGGGTTGCTATATCAAATTCGGGCATTGATGTAACTTGTCCTGCGTGCCTGCCTGCATTATTGTATCATATCTAAGTGATAAGCATGCCATCCTGATTGTGCATTTTCATGTGACTTATCCTTGTTTAGAGTAAAATTGGATCGTAATGCAGTTGTGCTTGTTAGAGTGATACCTATACAACATGATCCTGCAGCAGCGATGAATCATTATTGGTTTTATGGTGTTGTTATAGTAGGAAATTGTAGGATTTTAATTTTGTGTATCCCTAAAATATGTCCTACCCATAATGTTGAATGTATCTAAGCTAATTTTCTCTCATTAATGTAGGTCTATGGGGATAACATTCAAAGTGTCTTACACACATGAACTGAACCCACTATTTAATTTATGGGAGTTATTTATTTTTGTGTCATATTTTTCTTTTGTTTTCTTTGGTGTTGAATTTATGTGGTTAATGTTTATGGGATCCCCAGAATCCATATTTTGTAGTTGGGTTGGGTGATTTATAAAAGTTAACCAATACAGCATCTTTGAAATTGTGTTAAATTGGTACCAACTCTGTCATGGTTTGCTTATTGCTTGCTTTAGACCAGTTGTACTCTTTCATAGTTTGCTTATTTGGTTGCTTTAGACTAATTTGCTTCTGGTTGCTTTAGACTAGTTTTATTATTGCTTACTTTAGACTAGTTTGCTTATGCTTGCTTTAGACTAGTTGTATTCTGTCATCTGGTTTTCTTATTGCTTGCTTAAGATTGATTTCTAAAGTATGATTAAGCTTTATTTCTGAAGTATGGTGTTTGTGTATTGATGCAGGGTTGTTGACGTATTAAGCTTGTTTGTTGTCCATCATAGATAAGAGGTTTGTTGACTACATAAATTTAAATTTATTGTTTCTACTTGTCTTAGTCGCACTCAAAATGTTATATGATTTTTGTATCCTTTGTATTGAATTGTTCAACTTCTTACTTTTATTATTTGTTGGATTTATACTTTTAAGGTACCCACGTATTGAGCTCGACTGTTACGTTCGGAGAGATAGGTTTGTTAGGTTTTCCACGTACTATTCTGTAATTTTTTCAGTTTGCTTAGAATCTGTAATTTGTCAGTTTGCTTAGAATTCAGTTTGCTATTGTATTTTATAATTTGGTTTTATTAGTGTTTTATAATGTATGGGAAAAGTTGGATGTATGAAGACAGATTTAGTTATGCATTTAGAATAGGAGTAGATGCTTTTATTGCATTTGCATATAAGAATAGACTTGGAAATTCAATGTACTGTCCCTGTCCTTGTCGTGTTTGTCGGAATTCAAAACCTAAGAAGTTTGAACAAGTGAGGCATGATTTGAAAGTGAATGGTATGCTTCAATCATATGTTATTTGGTCACTACACGGAGAAAAGTCTACACCAGGATCGAAAGTAGTTGCCGCAAGTGTAGAGCAGTTGGTTCAAGAAGAAACACTAGTGGAGCTTGTAGAGGAACACGTTGAAGTGGACATAAGAGATAATGGGTGCAGGTTAAACGATTTTGTTGATAATGCATTCAGGATTTTTGAAGGGAACCATGTCAATGTAGATGATTCTCAACATCCATTTACTCAAGAGCCTAACCTTGGTAAGAAACAAGATAAGTACAAAAAGTTAGCAGAAGAGAAGATATATCCAACATGTGAGAATGGCGAGAAAACATTTTTTGTTATCATCGAACTGCATCATTTAAAGAAGACTTTTGGCAGGTCTGGTAATAGTGTTACTCACCTATTGGGATTACTCAGAAAATGGTTTCCAGAAGGAAATACTTTCCCTGCAAAATACCTTGTAATGAAACAGATGTTACAAGATCTTGGAATGAAGGATGAAAATATACATGTTTGTGTTAACCATTGTGTGTTGTTCCGCAAAGAACATGAGAATGCGGTAGAGTGTTCGACTTGTGGAGCATCAAGGTACAAAGTTAAACATGGGAAAGATGAAATGTTAAAGGTAACAAAAGATCCCGAGAAAGTATTGAGACATTTTCCACTACCAGAAAGACTTAAAAAAATTTATACCATACCTTGGATTTATGAAGATATGACGTGGAATGATCGAGCAGAAGCTTCTTGTGAATATATGCGCCATCCAGTAGACTCCTTGCAGTGGCAGAACATGAAGACAAGGTTCCCTGATTTCGCAAGTGAAGCACAAAATGTGTGGCTTGGAATCTCGACAGATGGTTTCAATCCTCGCGGCATCCAATCTACCAGTTAAAACTGCTGGCCAGTTATATTGGTTCCTTACAATTTGCTTCTATCTATATGTGTGAAGGCAGAGTTTCAGATCTTATCACTGCTAATACCAGGACCAAAGGCGCCGGGTCAAGATATTTGCGTTTTTCTTCAAGTATTGATAGAGGACTTAACATAACTTTGGGAGGGTGTTGGTGCTTTCGATATGCGTTTATCAGAGACATTCAAGTTGAGAGAAATTATTATGTGGGGTATTCATGATTTACCTGCATATGGAAATCTTTCTGGGTGCGTAGTTCATGGTTACAAAGCGTGTCCTGGTTTTGCAGATGAGACGGAAAGTAACTGGTTACCTCACTCCCGCAAGATTGTGTACAGAAATTTCCGAAGATTTCTGAAGACGAATCATCCTTTCAGGTAAGTCTGAATTGACAAAAAATAAATTTCTTTAGTTCATTACTTTTTCCCCCTTCTTTATATTTCATTTCATTTCATTATGCATTACTGTTTTTCGCAAATTCTTTTGGTGATTTAAGAATAGGTTTCAGTGTGTAGACCTCAGATTTAGGGTTCATATGGACCCTGCAAATATGTGTTTAATTTTCATGTTGGATGGTATGGATGCAACTTTAAGTTTATTCAGAGTTATCTTTATAGGTTTAGCTTTTAAATGTGACTAGTGCATAGAGTAGAAGTTTTCAGTATTGCTAGTAGTGAGTGATAGCACAATAGTTCCCATCCAACTGAGTTCCCAATAAACAATAGCTTGATGATATGCGTCTTAATTAGAGTCAACAAAAGGAAATCAAGTCATCTGCAGTCACACACATACCTTTACTTTAAATGTTATTCTCAACCTTTTTTCACATTCACTGAACCATGCTTGCTGTTTGTTTCCTTTAAATGCATAGTATTAGCTGAGTCATACTTCAATTATAATGATGTGCAAATAAACTATTGTATAGAGCATAGAACCTTAAGAAGGTCTGGATGTGGGTTAATGGAGTTCTCTATTTTCAGAACTCACGACATTCCCAGCATTCTGTTGTGGCTTATGATGGTTCAATTGTAATGATGTTTTGGGTGCCTTGGTATTTTACTGTTGGTAACATAAAGATTTCCAATTGCTTGTATGAATGATGCATGGCATAATTTAAGGTATTAGTGTTTTGAAATTAGATTCATGAAGTTGATGTGTATTTTCGTCTTCATAAGTATGAAAACATGTGTTTAGACAATTCTAAATGAAACATTTGAACCTTATAACTTGTTTATAACTTGTGTGGTCTCATTGGAGTAAGGAAGTTTTGTTTGTATGTCATTTAATCTAGACAAAGGAGGTTTTGTTTGTATTTTTTGTCTAGAAGAGGGAAAAAGTAATGAATCAGTTTAGTTCTTAATTTTCGAAATTTTGACTGGTCAATTGAAAAGGAATTGTGTTGGTACTGAGAATTTTAGTTTCCTCTTTTCAGGTCAGGCAAGTATATGGGACTCAAAACAAAGGAGAAGGGATTTGCACCAGTTCGTTTAACCGGACAAGAAGTAATGGCGAAAACCAATCATGTTCATTATGTTCCTGGTAATCTTACCAAAGACAGTAAGAAGAGAAAGAGAGATTTTTATGAAGTTGATTGTGATGATATTGACTCACCAACTAAATATTTTTACAAGAGATCGAGGCTGCTGGATATTCCAACATGGGTGTATAATGAATATCGTCATTGTATTGATGTAATGCACGTTGAGAAGAATGTTACTGAACATCTTGTAGATTCTTTTCTCAACATAAAGAAGAAATCAAAAGATAGTGTGTGCGCTAGGAAAGATATGAAGGATTTGAATATTCAGAGTGGTCAATGGATCATTGAAGATCCTGAAACTGGTAAAGACATCGTACCTGACGCTCCTTATATTTTGAGCAAGAAAGAGAGAGATGATTTTTTGAAGATATTGAAAGACATGAAGTTTTCGACTAGATTCTCGTCAAATCTTGGAAACAATGTCACTCTTCAACCTCCTGGTTTGCATTCTCTGAAGTCGCATGACTTTGATATGATTATGGAATATATGTTGCCGGTGATGCTTCAACATGCGTTCCTGCGCTACCCAGACCTCCGGAGAGCTCTTCAACAAATCAGTTTGTTCTTTAGAATATTGTGCTCGAAATTTTTGAATAAAAGCGAACTTCAACAAGCCAAATACATGGTTGCCGAGGCATTGTGTGTTCTGGAGAAGTATTTTCCGCCTTCATTTTTCGTTATCAGCATCCATTTGGTGGTTCATCTCGAAGCTCTAGCTTGCGTACCAGTTAGATTCCGATGGATGTATCCATTCGAGAGGTAATTGATTTTAATTATTTTGATCACATGTAGTTCCATACTTCGATTTTTTTGTGGTTTAAAAACTTAAGAATTCTGTTGTTACTCAGAGCAATGAAACTTTATAAGAAAATTCCAAGCAACAAGCGTTACCCTGAAGGGTCGATCAAAGAAAACCATCTTACATCTGAAGGTGTGGTTTATGCAATGGATCACGTCGCAAAATCCAAGGATGGCAATCACAAATCCACACGGGAAGCTTTCTTGGATGCCAATATGAGTACAGCAATGAAGGCCCTAAGGGGTTTGGAGATAAGTCAACGACTTTATCTGATGTACAATTCGTAAAGATAGTTAGATTGGTGTTATTTCGTCGTGAAGTAGAAGGTCTTGCAGATTACTATGCGTAATTAACTTTTATATTTGATTCAAAAAATTTAAATTTTGATTATACCATGAGTACCAAATGAGTGAGATCCTTTTAGTATGTAAATAATGTCGTAATGTATAATAGTTTGGGTGGTTGTAAGTGCATACTTGTGTTAAGTACTAATATTGGTGGAATTGATTTTAGTTGCAAGTTCCTTTATCATTTTTGCAGTACCCTTTATATTTCATCATGTATGCCTTTATTGTTTGAGCCAAATGTTTTACATGTTACGCCATTGCAGTGAATACTGTGATGCGAATGGGAGCACGAGCAATGAAATACAACGACAGACAAATTTCATAAAATGGTTGTATAATAAGGTAACTATTCCGGGACTTAGTTGATTTCCAATTTTTCTCATCAGTTTTATATATTTTCATTGTAACTAACAAGTCTTGTAATGTTCCAGTTGGTGAAAGAGCGAAAAATGAACTCCAAATTGTGGCGTTATGTAAAAGGGAATGTAGGAGCAAAGGAATATAACAAGTACAGGGTCAATGGTTATACCTTCTCATCCAAGTCAAATGAGTCAAGTCGCATCTCACAGGATAGTGGTGTTTGTATGGAAGGAACTGTTGCATATAGGGCAAGTAGTAAAGATAGAAACCTTGTTGATGGTGTGACCAAGTGGTATGGTGTGGTTAAACAGATACTGGAGCTTGAATACACAGAATTTACAGAGGTGGTATTTTACTGCGATTGGGTGAAGGTCGAGAACAAGAGTCGCGGGTGTAAAATGTTTCCGGATTCCAACTTGGTCTTGGTTAATTTGAATAATTTCAGAAGTTCAGATGGTGACTTTGATGAACCTGCCATACTCGAATTTGATGCTTCTCAAGTGCTATATTCGACAGATTTGAAGGACCCTGAATGGTCTGTTGTAATTCAATCTCCAAGGAAGATAACTAGACTAGCAGATGACTTATTGAAGCCGGAATTCGGATAATTCCAGTCGATATTTCAAGATGAACCCTATTTGAGATCTTTGCTAGTAACACGCAGTAGTTAAATGTTGATTATGTCGTAATTGTATTTTTTTTATTGGTTCAGAATGTAACTTTGTTTTCTTTAATAGGAAGATCACAATTTTTTTTTGTGTTTACATGCATTTGCTGCGTATGATGATATCATGATATGCTTTCTGCTCTTTGTAATTTGATTTTTATTTGGTCTGAATATTGCTCCTTAGTGTGATTTTACTAATACTTCATATTTCTTTTTGCAGTACAACATGTCCAGCTCTTCAAGAGCTGCAGCATCACAACAAAACATGTTCAACTCTTCAAGAGATGCAGCATCACAGCAAAACATGTCCAGCTCTTCAAGAGATGCATCATCACAGAAAAACATGTCCATCTTTTGTAGAGAAACAACATCACATCAAAACAAGTCCAGCTCTTCTTCAGTTAAACCGAAGTATTGCATCCAATTTGACGATGGTTTGAATTCTGTTGGAGAGAGTGCTACCAAATTATCAACTAGAGCAGGAGAGATCATAATAATTTATATTCCTATCAAATTCACTGACTGGCAGCTCGTGCCTGATAATTTCATTGATGATGTTTGGAAAGCTTTATTGGTATTTCTTTTATTCCTGGAATTGTTGACATTTTTATTTCTACTAATATTGATGTTATTGTAGTTGGTATTTATTAACATAAATTGTATTTCAGGGGGAGTTTGAATTTCCTATAGACCCATATCTTTGCCGCCCTATTATAGTACCATCATTTCCATCATTGTACCGGAGACATAAGAATGACTTGAGGGATATGGTCAGAGGAGTACGTAAGAAAAGATCAAAGAAGAGGCCTGCATTATCTGAGGATGGGTCTGTTGTACCAGAGGAAGGCGTTGAAGTCCCGGAACCACCAGAACTCACTCCTGAACTTTGGAAAGATTGGAGAGATAAATCTCCACCTGGGATTAATCGAAATGTTTGGCATGAGTTTGTTGATCATGAGAAGAAACCTGAGACGATTGCAAAGAATACTGCCAATTCAAAACGTAGAAATAAAGCCACCGTATGCCATACACTTGGGTGATGCTCATATGCCAACAATAAATATAAACTGGTAAGTTTATTCAATCTATAACTATTGGTTAGTACAACGATAAAGGTTTTGTGCTAATATGATTAATCATTTTTTTGTAGGATGATTCGGATATTCCACAAATACCAAAAGACACTACAAACAAGTAGTTGCTGGGACACTAGCGCAGTGATGGGAGTGTGCATCCTAGTGCGATAGAGCCACATGTAAGTATTATCTGTTTCTTAATCTTAAGTAATGTGCATAACAACACTTATTTGACTGCTACGATCTCTTAGTTATTGATGCTAACTACCAAGTTTCAATTATGAAATTATAGAAGAAAGTATCAGAAGCTAAAGCGAAGCGTGAAGAAGCAGGAACAAGTGGTATCAAAAGCACTGTGGTTTCAGAAGTACTGGAAGATGTGTTTGGAGCAAACCGAAAAGATGGTGTTCGTGGCTACTCATCCAATATGTCGAAGAAGCAGGCTCAGGTGGCAGCTGTTACGTATTCTGCTCTTCAAACAAAAAAGTCCTAGAATGAGGAAACAATGAACACAATTCAAACTGAAGTTTCTACTTTGGGTTCCAGAATGAGCAGTGTTGAAGGCATAGTTGGGTCGTTGAATGGTAAAGTCGATGTAAGTGTTCTCATCTTACTTGCCGTGAATTAGTAAATAAGTTTTATGCACATTGAATGATATGTGTTAATTATACATTCTTCTTGTTCACAGGTGATATTACAGTTACTAAGACCTAATAATGGGTCTTCACCGGCAAGTACCAACAACACTCCTAGAACAGTCAATCCTAGCCCAGAGAAAGGTTCCACTACTTATCATGTTGGTGGAAGTCATCATGCTGTGGAAAACGAGGAAATTGTATCTCGTGTGGTTACATCTGGGCAAGTTGAGCTACTGAACAATAGAGGTAAGGTTGTTGCATTAGGAAGTATAAAGGGTGGTTCTTATGATGAATACGTACATTGTGTGAAGGTGATGCCGAATGATAGGAAAGTCTATGTCGAGGAAGTGTATGACCAATCAGCTGTTATTTGGGATGCCCCTCAAGGAGACGATGATCACTTCTTAAAACAGCTACCACTACCTACTTTCTTGAGAATAGGCTGCAACCTGCAGTTAGTTTAATTTTTTAAGATCGGGCAAAAATAACAATACATACTTTTTTTTTGGTATTTTGACTGAAGGAAGATTGATCAATACACTGGCGTATCTTACAAACTTCTCTTTTTTGGTTTTTTGACTTAGGAAGATTGCATAACACAATGGCGAATCCTACAGGATATTTTTTTTGCTATTTTTTGGTTGTAGGAAGATTAGACAAACTATGCATCTTTCTACTCTATCTTTAGTAGTTGGTTGTAGTTTTCTGTGCCTAATGGATTATATATATATATATATATATATATATATATACATATTTTTCTTCTTGTTTTTTTTCATGGTCAACCCCTTTTTAACTCCGCCAATGCGAATGCGTTGCCGGTCCCAAGCCCGGATAAAGGAAGAAGGAAAGGTTTGGTGTATATATTCCTGTTATTTTTTCCCTTTTCAGGTGGAAGTTCAACTCCATGCTAACCGGTCGGTGTGAATCTGTGCTACCAGGTTTGTCACTCTCTTCTTTCAATCTGAAATTTCAATTTTTTTCCCTTAAACTATAGTTTAGACTCAATCTAATTGCTAGAAGCTGCTTTATATCCATGTGCAGGGTAGTTCTACAAACTAAGAACAAGAAATCAAGTGAAGGTATTCTATCGACTAATGTTATTCTATACCTAGAGGTAGCTTCTTTTTATGTTTGTCGGATTTGGAGTCATTCATGGCGCTATTTCATTGCTTTATAATGCATCTTTTTTGTGTCACCAGTTCTTTTCTTCTTGTTCGCATATCAGTTCTGCAATGATTCAGTATCTCTACTTGAACCACTCTCTCCTTCATATCTGTGGTAATGCAGTTTCAAATTCAGTTTCAAAAATGGTAATGCAGTTTCAAATTCTTTTACTCTTGTCCCAAGCTTATATTAGATATTGGGTCACCAGAAAACTAAAAGATACTAATAACTGATAACTCTTGTCCTTCGGAACTTCAAAATCCTCCAATGGATGCTTGTGGCTCTGTTAATCTCTTTTAGTTGGGTTTAAGTCGCAAAGTATGGGTTCAACCAATATGCAGCCTGTAGGAACTTGTATACTTGAATGGAATTCTTATTTCAGAATACATGCTTTGATCTTTGACTCTTAGGGATGATATAGAATATGAATAATATCTCTTCGCTGGTGTGAAGCTCACGGTAGGAGGTCTGCAGCTCTGCAATAATGACAGTGTATGGGAGGCAGATGTAAGTTGGCTTCCTGTTTTATATTTATCATACAAATATATAGCTGAATACTTACATTGCATTTGGAGTTGATGTTCTTGTGATGTACCTATTCAATTATCTATGTGCTGAAATATATTGTCTTTCTTATTCAGGTATTAGGGATTATGGGTGCTTTGATTCCCCTTTCATAAACGGAATCATCAAATCTTTCCGGAGACAGTGATACTGGTCAAGGACCAAGGTTTCTATTTTTTCTCACCTTCGTGTTTTATATGAGTTTGTTAGCTATATATTATAGTCACTTTGATTATGTTTTTACCGTTGTGAAGGTGTTATTGTGAATTCTCTTGAAACAAAAGAATTTTTCTCAAGGTATTGTTCTTGACGTTAAGTTCTGGTCATTTGTTAACTGAATTTGCATTGAATATGAGACTAAAGGTTGCATGAAGTACAAGTAGGGTTTCTTTTGAGTTGAGACTTGAGACTATGCTGTTGTTTCCGTTTTAGTAAAGGTTGCATGAAGTACCAGTAGGGTTTCTTTTGAGTTGAGACTTGAGACTATGCATGAAAACTCCTCTGCCTCTGAGTTTATGTTAAGGCATGTAAATATTTTATAGGTTTGTCATGCTAGAATTCCGAGCTTAGATTGTCAGTGGACCTTGTGATCTCGTATTTCGTTATAATAAGAATCATGAACCTATTATCCTAGCAGTATCGATCACTTTTATGTGACATGGTGTTTCTGTGTTTTATAATTTGATCAAGTGCTGTCATCTGCGTGCAGCCGTTCATCGAAGAATTTAGCAGTGAAGAGATTCATCATGTTTGGGTTGCTCTTGCAATATAGCATTCTACCCAGGAATTTTATTCTATCACATTGACTCCACAGGTATAGCAAATTCTACACCAAATTCTTTCACCTATTCTTTCTTTCCCAAAATTGGCCATACATGCTTCACAAATGTGGTAACTTCTTTGAGTTCAGAATTGGATTATAATTCTGTCCTTTACTCTGCAGGTTAATGTTCTTCCACCTGCAGTAGTGTTTGGAATGAAAAATACTTCTCAGAATGTAACAACATGTAGTGCAGTTGATATCTTTAGTTCTCAAATTATAACGGGGATTTTTTTTCTTCGTATATTGAAATTGCAGGGTTACATAGTGTCTTCTGAAACCATGCTTGAGGATGATTTTTCCTCGAACAAAGCAATTTGTTCTTATGGAGCAAGTCTTATTCAAGATAAGATGACTGACTCGAAAAATATATCCGTCCCAGCCCACTTCAATACTGGCAGCTCAAGATATAGCACCAAACCTTGACATCAAGCTTTTCAACAAATGGACTTTCGATGATATCCAGGTAACCCCTCAACAAAATTATTAAACTCTTTAGATTTAATCTGTTTTAGGTGATCTTTTTTTGTTTGATTGTTTTGAATCTGGTTATTTTTTGACAATCTTATATCCATTTTTATTCTTTAGATTTGGCCTTTTCTCATGATTTGTTGTTGATTGTTCTTATTTTTCAGGTTAGTGACATATCACTTGCAGATTACATTGGAGTAAGTGCATCTAGACATGCTACATACCTTTATGCTAAAAGGTTCTGTAAGGCTCAGTGTCCTACGATTGAAAGATGGACAAACTCACCCATGATGCGCGACCATAACAATGAAAATAAGCTTATGGTTGTTCCAGCATGCTATGGACATCATTCATCTTTTGACTGATGCTAAACCTATCCAAATCATTGTTGACGCTGTTATCAACAGGTATCTGCTAGACTGTCTATTTGAATTGTTCTTGTGTTTTACTTTTTGTGAAAAAACTTCTTGTACTTACGCAATTTAGGCCATGTTCCTTTAGAATCTTTGTTGTTGTGAATTTCTGTATAGTTTACCAAGTAAAAAATGAACTGTTTAAATCTAGTGATTCTTTAACAAAACACTCATCAGTTTGAAAGTGTGTATCAGAAGATTCTTTGGTGAGATCATATAACAAGATCTAGCTACTTAATTTGTTGATATATATGAATCGTTCTTGATGGATTGTGATGATTAATAATTGTTCTTGGTCTATTGCAATTCAAGAGCATAAATATGCCGGAAAATGTGCCGGCGGTATTATTTTTTTTAACCTGAAAATTAATTTGCAACGGATATAAACGTTGTACAATTATACGTTGCACAATTTACCGGAAATGAGCAACGGATGTAACTGTAACCAAATAAATAAAACTTTGACAAAAATGTTATTCTATAAATAATATCCGTTGCACAAATTATTTATACGTTGCACAAATAAGAAAAGGTGCAATGGTTGTGCAACATTTATAAGCGTTGTACAAATTAATTTGTGCAACGGATAATATGTGTTGCACACCAATGCGCAACGCCGGTTTGCCAACGTTTATTTCCGTTGCACAAATTATGCACAACGTTTATAAAGGTCCGTAAATGGTCGTTTTGGTGTAGTGAATTTCCCCAACGTTACTCCAAAAGCCCATTTAAGTGGATTAATTTTAAGTTGGAACTTTCTGCATCTCTCGAAGACATTTTTCAGGTGCGAGATGTGGTCTTCGAGAACCTGTGACTTCACTACGATGTTGTCGACGTACACTTCTACTGTTTGATGCAGCAGGTCGTGAAATATGGATGTCATGGCACATTGATAGGTGGCGCCTGCATTATTTAATCCGAATGGCATTACGACATGATACAAGTTCCCGTACGAGGTTTGGAATGCCGTCTTTATTGCGTCTGCCTTGGTCATCCGTGTCTAATTGTACCCACTGAAATAATCCATAAAGGAAAATCATTTCTTACCTGCCGTTCAGTTTAGATCCCTATAGTCCACACAACATCTGATTTTTCCGTTCTTTTTTGTCACGGGTACGATGTTCGCCAGCCTGGTTGGGTGTTGGATAGGCTTGATAAATCTAGCTTTCAACAAGCGCTCTATCTCTTCTTTTATGGCTAGGGCAGTAGCTTTTGGGAATTCTTTGCTTTACTGGCTTGAACTCGGGTGATATACTTAGATTATGGGCGACGAGGCTGCTTTCTAGTCCCGGCATTTCTTCATAGTTGAAATCAATGACGTCCTTGTATTCCCTGAGCAATTAAATCAGCGTTTCCTTCTCTTGTCTTCCCAGATTCCTTCCTATCATGATGAATCGTTTGTCATCGTCAATTCATATGATGATTTCCTCCATGACGTTCATGGTGAGGTCCTCAGGTGTCCGCTCTTCTGGCACCGTTTGTGTTACTTCCGCGTACTGACTCCGAAGATCCTCTTCGTTAATCGTTCCAAAAGGTAACTCGCTTAGTTCAGGGATATTACTTTCTAAGGGGATTTCCTCTTACTGGTTGATTGATGACATGACGCTGTCTTGTATGTTTGAGGAATTCCCCCGGCTAATTACTATAACCGATATACGTGCCCCCCTCATTCTAGATGGACTAAAGACAGATTTAGCTGGCTTCACCTCCTCTTATTCTTCCCATTTGGGTAGCGGGGTGAGCTGCGCGTCAAGAAGCTCCTCTGCGCCTTTTGGTATATCATAGAAAAACGCATCTGCCATGTATGCTTCTTATGGGTCGAAAGGGTTGCTTGTCGCGGGTATCCGGTATTGTTTCCCCTCAATATTATCTTTGACACACTGATGGTACGTTGAGGCTAATACCTTGTGATTAAGCAACCATCCTCGCCCTAGTAGCACGTGGAACATAGTTTCATCTTCCAAAACATAAACCCGTGTGAGCGCTCGGACGTGTCCAACCCTCATTACCAAGTCGACGATCCCGATGGCCGTCTGTGTGTGTCTGCCGAATCCCATTACTGTAGTGGTCTCTTAAAGATCGAACAAGAGAGAGGAGAACATAAACGCGGAAGCGTAAAGACTACATTGATATTAATCTTGGTGGAATACAATCTATTTGATATTTTTGATTGATTGATTCTTTCTTTCTTCTTATTGCAACTTTAGAAACTCTTTAGGAAAACATATAACTTCTCTTCCTTTCCTCTCTCCCTCTCACCTTGCTCTGATACCATGTTAAAATTTATACTCTTATCAAGAACTTAGAAACCTTGATAATATTTTTCGGAGATATACGAGCATCGTGGTGTTGCTCGTATAGAGCTCCTAGAGCTCTAGTAGTGAAGGGTGGAAGCAAGGACTTTGTAACTTGAACTTTGTATTGATTGATTCTTGCTACCTTACTTACTTACAAATGAATACAACATGTCTATTTATAGGCTACAAAAGAAGAAGAGAACTATGCCTATGGAGGCTAACAACTATGCCTTTGGAGGCTAACAACTATGTCTTTGGAGGCTAACAACAATGCCTATGGAGGCTTACCAAACCAACTACTAGACAATCTAGTATTCTTGTTTGATTTGTCTAACCCTAGAACACTCATTTTACACATGTTAATTGTCTAACATTGACTCTAGACATCCTAGATATTTCTAGGTTAATTTAGATAGATGTGAACACTTGACTAATTTGGTGTTGAATATTCAACATGGTATGCATCCTAATAGAAGATCGATGTACCCCCAGGATGTCGAGTGTGTGCATATATATTAAGTTCAGGTACGTGCCCCCACCTACAAAGGCTCTCTTTAGTGACTGCCTATTGATGTGAAAGGTTAAGTGCAGGGGTCTGAGATGCTCCCCCGGATTACAGATATATATCCTCGTCAATGAACTTAATCGCTCCTTTCGGCATGGGGTCGTAAGGCCTTCCTGCCGTAATGGCTGTTATTGCCTTGGATGCCTCCTAGATCTGTTTTTTGTTGAATCCTAGTGAGTCAAAGACCTGTTGCGCGAACACTATCTTGGATAACTTACTAGCCATACTGTCTTTGTTTTCGAATACGGGGCTTTCCATTTCGACTTCGCACACTTCGTCATTGTCATCTTCCCAAGGCCTCCATACATCCTCGCTTGGCTCATGGGCGAGTATCATGACTTGATGTTGAGTTGGCTTATTAACTTATGGGTTGCCCATTTCGATTTCGCCCAGTTCGAATTTTCTTTGAAAGATCCTTCAGAGGTTGAAACAGTCGACCGTGGGGTGTTGTATCTTTCGGTGGAAGTGACAATATCTAGCGTCATCCTCATCGATAGCGCTGAGGTCCGCCATTGTCGGAGGTAGTTTTACTTCTTTGTTCGTCAACCATTGCTCCAATAATCCCACAATCTGTTCTATGTTGCCCGGTAGAGGAGGTGGATATGCTCGTTGTTGATATTTGGTGCAGTGTTAACCGGAAGTATGAACCTCCATCTTGTATTTTGCATGCTTTAGAAATAGATAAATCTAATGTTTGGGTTGAAGTTGATAGCCCAACATTCAATGGCTATACTAACTCCTTAAAATAGTTTTTTAAATACATTTTAACTTACAAAATAAAAATAAAATAATAATAATCAAACCCGACCACTAATTAAATGGAAAGTAGAGGCTTATAAGAAAAAAGAAAAAGGAAAAGGAAAATTTCACTTCTTACAGTTGTCGGTGGCTAATTTCGTTAAAATCTTACCGAATCCTAGATAGCCACAAAAATATGACATGTGACAATACTCGTTGGAGACAATCCAGGAGGTCAAGTCGCGACAAATCTCCTTTAAAGACAAATAAGTGGCTGCAAATCATTTACTCGACATTTCTATGGCAGCAAATATCGGACAGCTGACTGAACCTCATAACTGAAGAAGTAGATGCACTTATATATGTATGTGCATCTCTTTTTATATTTTTTTAACTCAAAAAATAAAAACATGGATATTGAAGAAGAAAGATTGAAGGGGCAAGCAGAAATATGGGAGCATATGTTTGCATTTGTAAATTCAATGGCATTGAAATGTGCAATTGAACTTGGTATGCCCGATATCATAAACTCTTATGGTCGTCCAGTCACAATGTCCGAGATCATAAACAGTGTAAAAAAAACAACATTATCATCATCTCCCAATGTGGATTATCTTACTCGTGTAATGAGATTGTTGGTTCATAAACGTATTTTTGCTTCTCAATTTCATCAAGAAAGCAATCAGATTTTATATGATTTAACTCCATCATCAAAATGGTTACTAAGAGATTCTAAATCTACTCTAGCACCAATGATTTTACTTCACCTTCATCCTCTCTTTTTAAAACCATGGCAATATGTGGGAAAAAGTGTTGAAGAAAGTGGTTTTCCTTTTGAGAAAGCTCATGGATGTGATGCTTGGGATCTGGCTTTAGCTAATCCTCACTTTAATCAGCTTTTCAACGATGGGATGGAATGCTCGGCTAAGATAGCAGTCAACAAGATGTTAGCCAACTATAAAGGAGGATTTAATGGTATAGGAGTGCTTGTTGATGTTGGTGGGGGGACCGGGTCGATGATTGCCGGCATCGTGAAAGCGAATCCACATATTAGAGGTGTCAATTTCGATCTACCTCATGTAGTGGCTACGGCACCTGAACATCCAGGGATCACCCATGTTGGGGGTGATATGTTTGCTGATATTCCAGAAGGTGATGCTATTATCATGAAGGTTAGATCACACACTTTTAATCTAAACGATAATTCATGTATAGGATTGGAGAATCAGTAGTTTAACTACTCATTTTACCTTTTAATTAAACTGCACGAGTAGTGAAAGGTGTAGTTATAACTTATTAAAAGCGATGGTCTGTACATAAAATGGAAGGTGTAGCTTTCTTGATAAAATTACATGATAGAGAAGGCATTCTAATGAAAAAAGTTGACTACTTATTTAACAACATATGTGATATGTTGCAGTGGATAATGCATGATTGGAGCGATGAAGACTGCATAAAGATCTTAAGAAACTGCTACAAGGCAATATCCAAGACAAAGAATGGGAAAGTTATAATTGTTGACTGTGTACTGCAACCAGATCACGGAAATGGCTTATTTGATGAAGCGGGATTATTATTCGATCTACTGATGATGGTAAATACTTCGGGTGGAAAAGAAAGAACCGAAGTCGAATGGAACATGTTATTGAACAGTGCAGGTTTCACTCGTTACAACATAATTCAAATTCCCACATTCCCTTCTATCATCGAGGCCTTTCCAGAATGATGGTGAGAGGCTAATACTATTAAGTTAATTATCTATTACCTTGCATTTCATATTCGTGGTGTATGCATAGTCTGTCATCTTTCCGTTTTAGTATAAGGTATTAAACCAACTAAGAGTAACCAATGAGCAAGAGATTCGAGACTTGCACTACAAGAATTGGAGACTAGCTAGAGAGCCCTCGGTGGCTGTCCATAATAAATCACCTATTGTACCCTGGTGGAATTAATTTGTTGCCTTCGTGGAAGATGATATTTTGCTTGTTGCGATTCACTTTTTCATTACTGTAATAATCTGGCTGATCAAGTTGCATTAAAGAAGTATGGTTTTGCGGTTGATGATCCGTTGACAAGTTTAGATTGCTACTATCTTGATACATGTCGAAATGAGGTTAAAATTCAACACTAGATTTCTAATTTCAGTGAAAGACTGCGGTTTAGAGTGTGTAGTTCAAAATGTGGTCAATATACAGACTGCTTAGACTTAATATTAAGTTGTTGGATGACATACATCTAGTTACCACAGAAAATATTGTGAGTGACAGTAGTGAGCGGATAAGGAAATTCAGCCAATGTTTTGTTCCGGAGGTATAAAGCAAGAACCGAGAATGATCATGACAAAGAAATCTGGGCTAATTTGCGTTACCTCCCCGTAAAGATTGGTAATTTGTATTATCTCCCCTACAAAAATAAAATTAGTAAAATCTCCTATCATTAATAATTCCGTCTATTTCAAGTTAGTTGCTGACTTAGCACTAACTTACACGTGGTTTTTTGTAGGGGAGATAATGCAAATTATCAATCTTTATAGGGAAGGTAACGCAAATTACCCAAAAAAAATTAAAACCACGTGTAAGTTAGTGCTGAGTCAGCTAGCTTGGAATAGACGGAATTATTGATAGAGGAGGTTTTGCTAATTTTATTTCTGTAAGGGAGGTAATGCAAATTACCAATATTTATGGGGGAGGTAACGCAAATTACCCCAAAAAATGTGTGTATATTTGATATTTGTCGTGCTTATAAAAACTCTACTAGATTTTCTTTTAACCATAAATATTTGGGCTTCTCCCCGCCCCGTCGGGATGCATTTTTTATTTAGTGTGGCTCGTCTTTGCCTCGTCATGTTGCTTAAGATTTTTGATTTGGTATGGCTTGGCTTCACTTGGCCCCTTCCCGATGCATTATTTGGCTCGGCTTCGCTTCACCTCTCCCCGTCCCAATGCATGCTTAGGACTTTTGATTCGGTGTGGCTCGGCTTCGCTTCGCCTCGCCCGTCCCAATGCACGCTTAGGATTTTTGATTTGGTATGGCTTGGCTTCGCCTCGCCCTGACGTTTAGGATTTTTGATTTGGTGTGTCTTGGCTTCACCTGGCCCCGTCCCGAAGTATACTTAGGATTTTTGATTTGGTGTGGCTCGGATTCGCTTCCCCCCGCCTTACCCCGTTCCAATGCATGCTTAGGATTTTTGATTTGATGTGGCTTGGCTTCGCCTCGCCCTGTCGCTTAGGATTTTTAATTTGGTGTGGGTTGGCTTATATGAAATCTAACTAACCAAAAAATAATAATTAAGAGATCTAAGTTTGGAGATCAAGTACACCCATGCCATTGTTAATGCAACTAATATATTTTGGCAAATTAGAAGAATTAACATCCCACCTCACTTCTCATCGATAAAAAAACAAAATTAGAATCTCCAATGACTGCCCATTTAAAACATGTGGCCGTTCCATTGTGCTTTTCTAACCATCGCATTGAATGGTTAATAAATAGAGGTAACCAATTACGAAGAAGAGGAAGAAAAAAATAAAGAAAAAAAATGAGATGCTTGATCATTCTAACAAACTTAAATAATCTTTCTTCACGTGAGGAGAGAAGCTGTGAAAAGGGACGATTTATTTTTATTTATTTTTTATTTTGATAAAGGAAAGAAAGTACAGCCACACCTAGCAAGAGAAAGAACTTTCATGTGTCCAGACAAGCGGATTATGGATAGGTCGCCCTCTCTTAGTCAAATAAGTAAGGTCTACATGATTTTTGGATTGTAAAATCCACACACAAAATATTGTCAAAATTATTAAACAGATCCAGTATAGAGTCCATAAGTTTGTTGTGTCTCCAGTTTGTGGATCGCTTGCTTTTCTGCATGGTTCTCCTGATGTTTTGATTGTTAACCAACAAGTTGTAATCGCTGCATCTAAGTTGAGAGGTCCATTCCAAGGTTTGTAAAGCTGCTATGCAGTCTCCTTCCTCTTTGCTATAAGCTCTGACAGTGTTGGTTCTCTTGCCGATGGTTCTTCCTGTAGCATCATAGATGATAGAGCCAATTCCAGTTAACTCAGTGGTACTGTCATAATGTGTATTAAAAGCAACAGTTGGCCAGTTGGGGTTTAGAGCAATCCTAGGGGTGGTGTTGCTATTAGGGATGGGTTGGTTTTGAGACTGACAATTTGTATGGACAAGGTTTAGGTGTTCAATGATCTTTTTACCAGTGCAGCTTGAAAACCTAGTCGCATCTGGATTTCCAGATGAACCCAATGATTGTGGCGCATATATCAGGCCAATTTCCTAGAGGGGTTCACAGAGAACCAAGAAGTACACCAGTTGGGGCAAGACTGATTTGGAAAAGAAGTGTTGTCTAGGTTTAGGTTGCAGCTAGCCCAAACAACTCTAGTAAAGGGGCAATGAAGGAAAACATGTTCAGAAGTTTCAATGGCATTGTTACAGAGAGTGCAGGTGGGATCTATGTGGTGCATCAACTTGGCTAAGAGGCCACTAAAAGGGAGAATATCAATGTATAATTTCCAAGTAAACATTCTGATTGTATGGAGAGCCTCAAGTTTCCATATTTTTGAGGTTGTGTTGTCAGTTGGCTGATCATCATTTTTGTCAAGGACCATGTAGAAAGATTTTGTGGTGAAAATACCATCATCAGAGTGGTTCCATCTCAGGGTATCTGGGTGACTAGGATTGGGCTTTATAGTAAGGATACTTTGCACCTAAGATGGAGAAAAAAAGGAATTAAGGAGGGGAACATCCCAACTTTCACCAATGAGAAGATGAGCAACTAAGGAAACACCCTGGCTTCCAGTATCATTATAAGAATTGTCAATGGATTCGAGTTGATTCGGTAACCAAATGTCTTTCCTAAAGTTGAGGCTAAGACCATCTCCCACTTCCAAACAGTAGTTTTCTTTTAGAATCATTAAACCCTTATGGATACCTTTCCAAGCCCAAGACGAATTGGAGTTGCAAATCGAGTGAAAGGATTTGTGAGAGGATAATACTTAGTCTTCATGTTCTTGTCCCAAAGGGAATTTGGCTGAGAAAACAGTCTCCAACAATTTTTGGCAATTAGGGAGAGGTTCATTTTCTCAATATCTTTAATTCCATTGCCACATTTATCCTTGGCCTTACAGAGACCTTTCCAAGCTTTTGGATAAAAGCCTCTTTTTCTAGAATCTTTTCCCCACCAGAAATCACGAACAATTCCTTCAGCTTTCTTGATGATGGTTTTAGGTAGGATAAAGGAAGACATGGAGTATACGGGTACGGACTCAAGAGAGGTTTTGGCTAAAACATTTCTTCCAGCCGGAGAGACATTTTTCCCAACCTAGCCCGTGAGCCTCGCATCCATTTTTTCAGCCACATTAGCAAAGAAGGCAATCTTGGACTTATTGGTAAACAATGGGGTTCCTAGATATTTGTCATCTAAAGAGATTTTCTTAACTTTTAAAATGTTTATGATTTTTTTCCCAAAAGCATTTTTTACTTTGGGAGAAAAGAAACTCCCAGATTGGAAAAAATTGATCATTTGGCCAGAAGTTTGGCCATAGGAATCAAGATTTTTCAGAAGACCTTTACTATGCTTGATGGTGACCTTCCCAAAGATTAAACAATCATCCGCGAACAGCAAGTGACTAATCGGAGAGCTTTTAGGAGAAATTTTAAAACCAGAGACTGTTCCCGAGGACTCAGCATTAGAGAGGGTTCTAGAAAAAGATTCCATGCAAAGAATAAAAAGGTAAGGCGATTTTCTATTGGTGGTGTGATCTAACGGTTTTTAGGATTAGTGTTTTTCTCTCCACCGTCAAGTGGTATGGAGACGACGGCTCCACCACTTTCTCCGCCGTTATCATCCATCTCTCAGGAGGTAGCTGGCTCTTCTTTGAGAGATTTTCATGGATCTGTTTTTCCTTTACTCCCTGGCTCTACCAATGTTACTTCTTCAGCTGATTCTATTCAAGTTACTCCGTCGAAGTCTTGGTCTTATTCTCTCTTTCCGGCGAAGAAGAATGTATCTCAGGAGGTATCTATGAAGTTTGTTCCAACTAATCTGGTTAATGGAGAACGGGTAGTCTCTGTTAAGGGTGCTGATCTTGATTCTAAAATCAAGAGATGTGAAAATCTGGTGGTTGGCATTTTTGTTGGTAAGCGTCAGGCTTATTCTCTGGTGAAAAGGGTGGTTGAACGTGTATGGAAACCTAAAGGTAATTTTACTCTCACTATTCATGGTGAATCTGCGTTTATCTTTGATTTTGACATATAAAGGAGAATCCTTTAGGCTGATGTGTCAATTTCTTATTTATTTTCAAAAATGTGAAAAGTTAGAGCGCCACATAAGTATCCATTTCAACGGCCACCTCATGTTGACCAACATATATACCAACCAGTATGTCTTTTGGAGAAACCAATGTATGCTCAAGATGACACTACTGTTTAGAAGTACAAATATATCCAATGCATTTTGACGGACACTTTTTTTTTTTTTTTGCTCGGCAAAGAAGAGAAATATATTGAAAGAATGATAGAATACAAAACCCGTTAGCCAACTAGGCCAGAGAAACAGACTGAAACCCAAAAGAAGAGGAAAGAACAACCCTAAAGAACTTACAGGCAAACTAACTTAATGTGGGTTTAAGAAGAATTGAGCCCATCCAACAATTACATTTGCAGTGTTAATACCCTTGAAGCATTCTAGACTTTTAGACCAGTTGAAAGCGTTTATTTTGACGGACACTTTCAGTTCACCAACAGACCAATCGGTATGTCGTTTGGAAAAAAATGTCTTTTTACGATTTTCATAAGGACGCGACTATTGGCCTATCTGCATCTATTCTAATCATGTTTCACATATAATCTGTACCATGCAGAGGTTTTCCGATCTAAATAAGCGTCAAAAAGTGTCTTATATTCGAACCGTTGGTCATTGGCGGAGGCAGCCACTGAAAAAAAATGCATTATCATCCGCACACTGAATTATCTTTTCAGAAATCAAGAGCGCAGTTAAGTTCAAAATTTGGTAATTGGATATTTTAGCTACTTGATTTGACGGTAAGAAGATTTTTTAGTATTGTTTAATACAGCATCGCACAGAGAGTTTTGATTTGATTCTAATGGAAGATTGTTGAATCCATGGTAAGCACTTCTCTCTACGGCTCGAACTTTACATGTATCCTACCCACTGTAGGTTTCACTTTTCAGTTTTTTGTAAGCCATTTTTTGTTGCGGAATAAATATCACTGATAAACATACAAATTTAATCGTTGATGTGTAATTTGATCTAGCTTTCTGACTGTGTGTTAATTTTCCCATTAAACATTGTTGCATGAACTGACCGCTTGCAAAGGTCATCATGCATTGATATCTCCAAAGATGATGACTTACAAGAGGGTTCTTAAATATCATCAGGGACATGCCTCACAGGCAACAGTTTCAAGGTACGTGACCTTTAATCCCACCAAAATATGGTTTCTTGAAGTAAACATGGAGTCCATGTATGGTTTTTTACTTTTTTTTTCCAATTTTTTTTTTTTTAATCAGATGTTTTTTTTTTCTTTTCCAATTAACATATGCTTAATCCATAGTAAGTATTTTTTTAATTAGTGCAATATATTTTTGTGTTCTGTTAAGTCACGGTAGCCAATTTTTTATAAAACATGCATGGTGATTCCGTTTGGTATGTACAACCTTTCGGATCATTGGAGTACTTGGAAGTGACGAAGATTTCGATTAATATTGAAGATTAGACGACATGTGGAATAGGATCTACAAAGTTTATTTATATATTTTTTGTATTCTATATGTATTAATAGTTTTTCCACTAAAATTGACAAAGGGGGAGATTGTTAGAGCACTGCTCGTTCGAACTCGCATGCGTTTCTATTTCAAGCATGTTTGTCAATTTTAGTGATCAAAACTATAAAGTCTTGATTTCTAGTCTACTATAGCTATGGTCTCGGACTAGGATAGAAAGTGTAGTTGAGCTCAAGAACTCCATAGCGATGATCATACAAGACGAAGGACTACTCAAGGAACCAGTGGATCTTTATCGACTAAAAGGTATGTGGAGACTTGAACTTATCTATCACTCGAAAGTATATCTACTATATATCCTATCTTGAGACAAAAGTCGTATTACTATATATACTAAGATTATACACATGTGGTATTTCGAGCTGAGTATATCTCGCTTATCTATTTCTCGAAATATGTGGTGGTAAAGCTTTCGCTTTAGCCGAGTTCATCTTTACCTAATGACGAAAGTCATGTTATGTTTCAATCACTTTGAAAATAGCTCTAACAAAAAAACGTTTGTGAATAACAACTATATTTGCCAGACGCGCACACCAAACACGCTTACCAGATGCACATGTCAGGCACACATGCCGCACGAGCATGCCAGCCACAATACCACACCCTGCGCTAAAAGATTGCATCCTTCCAGCGCTAATATCTTGCGCCCTTCCAGTTCCATTTTACCCGCTCCATAACCATCCAAAGCAGCGCCATCCTCACCCTTAGAAACATCGCCATGGCTCCAGCACTTCGTGATCAAAACCGTGCCATCTCTGCACGATACACTTACGATCACCAGAACTAGAGCCGCTTCTGCTACCCCAATGGTTCTTCAAGCATGACAGCTCCAACAGTCACCAGAGACACTACTCCACAATCAAGGAAAGATACTAGAAGAGCCGGAAGAAGCTGACCTCCTTTTACCACTGTTGATTTGATGAAAAGACAAAGACACTTCAGCAGGGCATGAGTTTGCAGATGAAGAGGCTCGCGTTGCTCTTGAACGCCCGGTAGAATGGGATAAGCAATTCTATTTCATCACACGTAAGGATCAGGAACGACTTCTCAAAAATCGAAAGCAAAGGAAAACAGCAACCCTCTTGAGTTCACAAAGACCCTCTTCCTGTCAGGACCTACACGATGGGAACCTGACCCACAAAATCGTTCAGTCTATGATGAAATAGTTATGTGAGATTCCATATTTCTCCAAGGCATAGCGTCAAGACATATTTTCATCCCTCAACCGCAATGCATCAGGGAAAGCAGGCGTTTCCAGCCATGGAAGTCGTTCTCAAACCCCAACATATCCTGGAAAGCACGATCGATAGATGAAATAGGGTACTCCTAACCTCTGTTCACTTGAGGGATATCGTGTTTGACAGAACGTGACGAAGCCTCTGACTTCAACATGGTAACCGTAAAGGCTCTGAGAGTTTCAAGGAGTCATTTTAACGTTCTCTCCAGAAGCGGCTCCTTTTCAACGTTCTCCAGTAACAGCTCCGCTTCAACGTTCGCTTCAACATCATTCCTTCCTACAAAGGGTCGTGCTGCCACGCTACCCATGTCAAGGATCATGATCACAGCCAGCCAATCTTCGTAGTCATCGCCGCGCTCTGATTCATCCCGCCAAATCTCGTGATCATGGACAGCTTGCTCCCTTACGCATCCATCCAATTCTTTTACTTTCATGAAAGCCCGTACAATTCCATCCAACTTACTTTGTTACCGCGACAATGTAGTCTCTCCTGATTACATCTCCTACCAAGAACTGTTGTCGCTCATTCGTTGATACCAATCAGAGCTTTACCGCAGTAATAATTACTACAAAGATGGAAACATGTAAACCATACTTGAGGACTGAGGATATACATGGGAATCCTTTATGTTCTCTGTGTAAACCATACTTGAGAACCGAGGATATACATTTGTAAAGTCTTCACTCTATGTTCTCTGTGTTCTACAAGCGTTTTCAATGTAATCTCTGTGTTGTTGATGCGTTTTCACTCTCTGCCCGATCTCTATGCCAATCCAACACCATTTACACAAAACCGTTAACGAAAAATCATTCTCTGGCTCATAAAACTGCTTTCATCGCATCATAACAAGTATACAAACTCAACTAAGCACGGTTCCTAGAATAGATTCATTCTGTAATTTGATTTTCCGATCCAGCTTTTCTTGAATATCTTTTCGCTCAGATGAAATCGTCTCTTCATCTTTCCTTTTCTGAATTTTTACCTAGATTTTTTTTTCTCTTGTTTTATCTCACGATATTGTAATTTACAGGATTCAAGTAAAAAATTAGATCCGATAAGACATGTTATTTATCCAATCCAGTACCAATTAAAGGTTAACAACTTGAGACATTTTGCACCTCGTGTTTTTCATTTCATCTAATTGAGATTAACCAAGTTTTTCAATGAACCTGTTCTAGGAAATTGCATATCTCTGAGTGCACTCCTTTATATATATTTACAGCTAAGGCGCTCTTTTATTTTGCTGTTTTTCATCAAGAAAAGAAACATAGATAGTATGGAAACAGTACTGTTTGTTTTTACTTTTTGGATTGAAAAACCCTTTCGTACCTTTATGAAGCAGCGGCCCTTATTGTAGCTTGACCTTCTGCAGTTTCAGTTGCTAATCCGGCAGAGATCTTTGCATATGCATATGCAGCATCATTAGATGGACCAAAAGATTTCCTGGTGGTGCTGCTTCTGCCTTTGCTTCGATTAGATCAAATTTATTCTTAAACAATTTCAATTTCAATTTTTGACAAATCTTTCAAATTGAGAAAAACTAGTGTAATTTTTTTTTTTTTACTTCGATTTGTTATAAAATTCGAAGAAACAAAACCCTTAAAACAATTATATCTCTTGCCAAGCAAAAGATGTTCCCCCCTACTATCTCTTGCTAATCTCGCAAGTTCATCTGCCATAAAATTTACTGACACACACACTAATTTACATGACGCAAATAAATTTAGACAGAAACGGAACATATATGTCAACTATTTAATGAAAGTTCTAAAGTTCAGCTCGTTAAGCACTATTCCAAGAACAGGTTCGCACTGAAATTTGATTTTCTGAGTCTGCTTTTCTTGAATAGATTTTTGCTCAGATGAAATTTCCGCTTCAGATTTCACTATCTGAATATTTACCTCTGCAAGTTCAGTTTCAAGTTCTTGTTTTCTTTTCTAGAGGCGAACATATTTCCCCTTCATTGCATCCAATACTTGTTCATGACTTTGGATATCTCTATCTACCTTAAATGAAGACTTCCAAAGGTTCTTAAGTCGATTAAATCCTTCGCGAAGCCACTCAATATTAAATTCCAAAGTCTCAGCATCTCTAATGAATCCTTCCCATCTATCCAGCAACGCTACACTCACTCCCGCACCTAGTACAATTTCCATGTCGGAGAGGATCTTCAATAAACTGGTAACACATGTGAGCAACATAGCATCATTGAACTTGATGACGTTTTTTGTTGCCATATGCCTATGATCTTTAGAGATATTATCGTACAAAGTTTTGTACTCCTCTGGAATATTCAAGTTGCCCACAAATTCAAATCCTTCCACTTTATCTTGAGCAGGAGCTCTTGTAGACTCAGTGAGGGAAGGTGTGACATTAACAGAAGTGGATATAGTTAACAAGGTGGGATCTGGAGTTAGGAAGTTAGAAGAGGATGCATCCTTACTAGAGTCGATAGGTACCTTAAAAAGGTCCAACACTTCAAGTGGTTCAAACCCCGTAGTCCCCTTTTCCGAGCAAGATGACGAATCCCCTATGTGTACGTCCTTGCCAGCCGAGTTCTTCATACTGGTGTGGGGTGTGTCAATCTCATTCTCTTCTGGCATCTTGAAGATGTCCATAAATTCATATCCTTTCACTCTCTCTTGAACCGAAGCGCTTGTAGTGCATATGAGGGAAGGAATGATATCTACAGAAGTTGCAATCGTTAACAAGGTTGAATCAGGTGTTTGGCACTTGGAAGAGGACGCATTCACTTCAAACGTTTCATCTCCCGTAGTGTGCGCTTCAGAACAAGATGAAAAAATTTGTACATCATTTCCATGGAAGTCCTTCTCACTGGTGTAGAGTATGTCATTCCCATTCTCTTTTATCCCAGATTTTTGGGTAGGAAGGATGGGGATGGCAGGCATCATAGTATCTTCTGTACTTATCTTTATTTTTTTAGACTGATAGACAACCTGTAAAATGTGGAAGAACAATCAGATGTTGAAAAGCTTCGAAGGGTATAAATACTAAATTTAATAAGGGTGAGAAGAGAAAGGAGAAACGAATACACAATTATCAATAATATGGATAGGAAAAAAATTCTGAAGGGAAGATATCTAAAGTATATATGCTACCAGAAGCTCTGCATCTCTGTCTTGAAATGACTCTGAACCTCCATCTCTATCCATGTCCATCTTATCGTCAATCCTATGCGAATTGGCTTGATGTAATTCAATTGGTGTAATCAGGTTCTGTTCACCATTTTATAACGGATCGATGAATGATCTAGTTAGATGTAACAAAGAAAACAAACTTTAAAATCACTCAACAGGTATTTGAAGAACTAATTTGATCCGTCATGTTACGGCTACATTTTATGTAAAAAGTATATGTGGTATTCTCTCATCTATTAACACGCAACCATGAATTATTCTTGCCAAAAATTACCCTTATACAAAGTTAACACCTGAGTTTCTTGGAATCTAGCAATTCTGGTTCGGCATTCCAAAAATGCCATATAACACTAACATCTAAATATTGTAAAGGTTTCTTGAATATTCAAAATCAAACATGGAAGTAACAGATAAACTACTTGGACTTTAAGATTAGTTGAATCAAAAACACCAGAATATAAAACTAAGTGTATTGTCTATCTCCCATCATTAGCTAGCATCAAAACTTGGGTCTCTAAGTATACAACTTTAAACATGACTGATGCTTACAACATTTCCAGCAGTACTTACATCTTGTTTGAGAAAGGTCATCCCCTCGTTCTCAATTTTGTCAACCAGCAGCTTCAGATTCCACCTTGCAAAGCGAGGTTTCCATTTTCCTAGTTCACCCTCATTTTTCCTGATGAAGTTGTTGGGGGAGGATTACGAAATCCGATTCACTATGAGAAATACGAAACCTACACGAGCAATGAAACACAATGCGGAAAATACACAACAAACTAAGGAATATGGAAACAATCACACAACACCGTAAATTACGTGGAAAAACCCCTCCAAGGTGAAGGGTAAAAAACCACGGGCAAATCTTCCACTATAATCAATAATGGGTTACACACAATTCTCCCAAATTTGGGGATAACAACAACCTCAAGGTGCCTATAGCACTTGGATATCAATTTTCCTAATTACACTCACCCCTAAGGATGGATCAACAATTCATTCATATATAATATGAGATTCACTATCAATTTAAGAATAAGAAGTGATTTGAGATACTTACTACTAGGGTTTGACAAACCCTAGATTTTTCCCCCTTTGAATAGATGTGGAAATTGATCAATCAATTCTCCACCATAACAACCAAAAGATACTTCAACAAGAACCCTTTCTTATCCTCTTCAAGATGCCTCTAATCTCACCAAAAATGGTGGATTAAATCTCTCTCACTCTCTTTCTCTTCTTCCTCTCTTTCTTTCTCTTTCTTCTTCTCTCTACGGGTTTAGAAGAAATGAAACTCTTCTTCGTCTCTTGATGCCTTTTGCCTTGTTATAACATAACAAGGGAAACTGCTATGTTACTCCCCTCATTAGTTAAGGGGCATCCAAACTTGTTGGGCCATGAGACGTGATAACCCAACAATCTCCCCCTCACGACTTATGGAAAGGTACCCGTCACCACCAAACCTGCCCTGCTGCAGAAATACACATGCTTGTATTTTGGTAGCGACTTTGTCATCATATCAGAACCATTGTCATCTGTATGGATCTTCTCAATATACAAGACCTTCTCCTCGAGAACTTCTTGTATCCACTGATACCTAATATTGATGTGCTTGGACCTCGAGTGAAAACTCGAATTCTTGCTGAGATGGATGGCACTCTGGATGTCACAGTAAACGATGAACCTCAGTTGCTTCACACCGAGTTCTCTAACAAACCTCTTCATCCATATCATCTCCTTGCAACTCTCTGTAGATGCAATGTACTATGCCTCTGTAGTAGACAATGCCACACATTTTTGTAACTTGGATTGCCAAGACACATCTCCCCCTGCATAGGTAAATAAGTAACCCGATGTAGACTTGAGACTGTCTTGAGAACCTGCCAAATCTGAATTTGTGTAACCAACTAACTCTGGATTGTCACCTCCATATCACAAACACATATTAGAAGTACCCCTTAAATACCGTAGTATCCATTTCACTGCTTCCCAATGCTCCATAGCAGGATTTGATAGAAATCTTCTTACCACTCCAACTGCATGAGCTATATCCGGCCTTGTACACACCATTGCATACATCAAACTACCAACTGCGGACGCATAAGGAATTTTCTCCATCTTTAGTTTCTCAACATCATTCACAGGACATTGATCACGAGTTAACTTAAAATGGTTTGCAAGTGGACAACTTACCGGCTCAGCCTTGTCCATGTTGAATCTTTGCAACACCTTCTCAATGTAGCTTTCTTGTGATAGCCACAACTTCCTCGCTTTCCTATCACGAGTGATATCCATGCCAAGAATACGCTTTGATGCACCCAAGTCTTTCATAGAAAAAGACTTGCTCAGATCTGACTTCAACCTGTCAATCTTTTTCTTATCTTTGCCAACAATAAGCATGTCATCAACATATAGCAAAAGAGTAAGAAAATCACCATCATCAAATTTTTGAATGAATACACAATGATCTGAAGTTGTCCTCTTGTACCCATGTTCCTTCATGAACGATTCAAACTTCTTGTACCATCTTCTTGGAGCTTGCTTCAAACCATATAGACTCTTCTTCAGCTTGCACACCATGTGCTCTTTGCCTTTGACTTCAAAACCCTCGGGTTGTGCCATATACACATCTTCCTCCAACTCACCGTGAAGAAATGTTGTCTTTACATCTAGTTGTTCTATCTCAAAATCCAAACTAGCGGCTATTGCCAAGACAACCCGAATAGAAGAAAATCTCACCACAGGTGAGAAAATCTCGTCAAAGTCAACACCCTTTCTCTTCTCATAACCCTTCACAACTAAGCGTGCTTTGTACCTTGGTTGTGAGTTTCCATCTTCAGTCTTGATTCTATACACCCACTTGTTCTTCAGAATTTTCTGGTTCTCAGGCTTGTCAACCAAATCAAAAGTGTCATTCTCATCTAAAGAGACAACCTCTTCTTTCATGGATTTCAACCACTTCTGACTTTCAGGAACATTGAGAGCTTCTTCATAAGACTCTGTTTCACCTGCATCTGTGAGCATCACATACTCATGTGGTGGATACTTTGTTGAAGGTAATATGGTCCTGCTGGATCTTCTCAACTCAACTTCTGGTTGTTGTTGTTGTTGCACTTCTTGCTCAACATCACCCACTGGAACATCTTCATGAGATTCATCTTCATTGCCATTACCATAAACATCATCATCATGTTGTTCAAGAGTAGGAAAAACTGGATTTGGATCCAAGGTCATATCATCTTGAAGCTTTGGCATCTCAATCTTCTCAAAGTCTTCAATTGTCTAGTCTTCAAGGAATAGTGCATCCCTACTTCTGATAACCTTCTTCTCAACTGGATCCCAAAATCTGTAATCAAACTTCTCTGTTCCATAGCCTAGGAACACACACTTCTTTGCTTTGTCGTCAAGCTTTGATCTCTGATCTTTTGGGATATGAACAAATGACCTACAACCAAACACTTTCAAGTGATCATAAGTAGGATCTTTGTCTTTCCATACCTTTTCTGCTACTTCTCCATCTAGCGGTCTTGAAGGAGATCGATTGATCAAATACACAGCAGTATTCATTGCTTCACCCCAGAAATGCTTATGCAACTTGGAATGAGATAACATGCACCTTATTCTCTCAAGAATAGTGCGGTTCATCCTCTCTGCAACACCATTATGTTGTGGGGTCTTCGGTACTGATTGTTCATGACGTATACCCATGCTCTTGAAATACACTTCAAGTGGCCCAATGTACTCTCCCCATTGTCAGAACGAAGGCACTTCAAGGTTCTACATGTTTCTCTTTCCACCATGCTGTGAAACATCTTGAACACATGAACAACATCATCTTTGGTCTTGATTGCATATGACCAAACCTTCCTTGAAGCATCATCTATGAAAGTAACAAAATAAACAGCACCACCAAGTGTTTTGACCCTTAAAGGTCCACATACATCAGAATGAACAAGATCAATAATACGAGAATTGCGCTTGGGTAAAGCTTTATGAAAAGAGACTCTAGTTTGTTTACCAACTAAACAATGAGTACACTTACCCAATTGCATACCTTTGGCATTTGGAAAAACTTGTCTTTTGGTGAGGATTTGAATTCCCTTCTCACTAAGATGACCAAGTCTTCTATGCCACATCTCGGAGATTGAATCTTTGTCAACAGCATTCAACTCACCTTTCAACACCTTCACTTGTGTCTTGTACAATGTTCCACACTTCTTGCCTCTTGCAATAACCATGGAGCCCTTGCTTAGCTTCCATTTTCCATCACCCAAGTGATTTTTGTACCCTTCATCATCTAACACTCCTGGTGACATTAGATTCAAACGAAGATCTGGTACATGTCGCACATTTCTGAGAACCAACGTACAGCCAACACTGGTCTCAACCTTCACATCACCCATTCCTACAATTTTCGAAACACCATTGTTACCCATTCTGACTGACCCAAAGTCACCAGCCTTGTAGGAGGTAAATACATCTTCATGAGGAGTAGCATGATAAGATTCACCTGAATCAACTATCCATTTTGAATCAGAACCTGCAAAACTAACACAAACATCATTACAATCGAGAATACAATGATATCATCATTTGTCACAGTCGCTGCAACACCATTTTCTTGGTTATCATTTCCTTTCCCCTTCTTGTGTTCTTGATTCGGCTTCCTGCATTCATTTGAATAATGACCTCTCGTATGACAATTCCAACATTCAACTTCCTTTCTGGACTTTGATTTACCCCTTGACTTGCTACGGCCAACTTGTCTTTTGTCTTTTCTTCTACCCCGATTTTCTGTCACAAGAGCTTCTGAATGAGATGAGTCTAGTGACCTTCTTCTAACTTCTTCACTCAGCAAACTTCTAGTTGCAACAGTCATGTTCAACTTCTTTTCTGGAGCAGAATAACTGAGACAATTCCTCAATGGCTCCCAACTGTCTGGTAAAGTATTTAGCAACAAATAAGCTTGAACCTCTTCAGGAATTTTGAGGTCCATAGATGTAAGATGATTCATGATACCCTTCATTTCATTTAAATGTTGCGCCATTGAACTCCCTTCCTTGTAACATAGCTTTCCAAGATTTTTGAATAGAAAAGCTTTTTCACAAGGAGACTAATGATCATATATCTCCTCTAACTTGGTCCACAAAGGATATGCTAGTGTCTCACTAGCCACATGATGAAAAATGCTATCATCAATCCACTGACGAATATAACCAGTTGCTTTTCGATTAGTAACCTTCCAATCTTCAGCACTTGTCGCCTCAGGCCTTACTCCCTCACTCTCTATTGGACCATAGAGATCTTTACAATATAACCAGTCTTCCATCTTCGCCTTCCATATGACAAAGTTCTCACCGGTCAAATTGACCATTCTATTACTAGTGCTAGCTTCCGCCATTGCACAGGATTAGCTCAACCCAAAAGCTCAGATACCACTAGTTGGGGGAGGCTTACGAAATCCGAGCCGCTATGCGCGATACGAAACCTACACGAGCAATGAAACACAATGCGGAAAATACACAACAAACTACACAATATGGAAACAATCACACAACACTGGAAATTACGTGGAAAAACCCCTCCAAGGTGAAGGGTAAAAAACCACGGGCAAATCTTCCACTATAATCAATAATGGGTTACACACAATTCTCCCAAATTTGGGGATAACAACAACCTCAAGGTGCCTATAGCACTTGGATATCAATTTGCCTAATTACACTCACCCCTAAGGATGGATCAACAATTCATTCATATATAATATGAGATTCACTATCAATTTAAGAATAAGAAGTGATTTGAGATACTTACTACTAGGGTTTGACAAACCCTAGATTTTTACCCCTTTAAAGAGATGTGGAAATTGATCAATCAATTCTCCACCACAACAACCAAAAGATCCTTCAACAAGAACCCTTTCTTCTCCTCTTCAAGATGCCTCTAATCTCACCAAAAATGGTGGCTTAAATCTCTCTCACTCTCTTTCTCTTCTTCCTCTCTTTCTTTCTCTTTCTTCTTCTCTCTACGGGTTTAGAAGAAATGAAACTCTTCTTCGTCTCCTAAAGCCTTTTGTCTTGTTATAACATAACAAGGGCAACTGCTATGTTACTCCCCTCATTATTTAAGGGGCATCCAAACTTGTTGGGCCATGAGACGTGATAACCCAACAGAAGTGTGTAACTTCAGCAAACCAAAACTGAGAAAACAACAAATATTGTCAGTTGTGAATCATTTGGTTTTTCCCCTCATAAACATTCACCACAACAGATTCAAATTCTCTTACCAATATGTATACGGTACAACCTTTTACTGATATGTAGGGTTTTTCTGCTTCTCTTAATGCTTCCATAAAGTGTGAATGGATCAAGTCAGGCCATGAGATTTGGTCCATTGCAAAAATGTAGTTGAGATAGATCTTACTAGGTAGTCTCCCTCCACTCAGGTCAGGAAAAAAAATTGCAACGCATAAATAGAGAACAAGTAATTTTACGAAATCATCTGGTTTAGTTACATCCTCCGTTGTTGCATAAAGTGAATCTATAATATCCTTCTTTTTAATCAGTGTAGCACCCTTAAGATATGTTGTACAAAACACTGTTTGTGCGGCATAAAGTTCAGGTTTATAAGGGTTTCTTATAGTATAATCTTCCCTCCATTTGATTCTCTGTAACCCAAATATGAGTGCAAGGTGTTCTGGTGCAGACTTAAATTCCTTTTCTCCTTAGAGTTGGAATACTTCTTTTACTGGATCGAAAGTGTTCAAGATAAGCTCCAGACCCACATGTTTTTTTCTCATATCCCTTTCGTTAAATCTTCCTTCATGAAATGGTCGATAAAAATTCCAGAATGGACACTTTTTCATCGCTTCCAAGTGTTTTGGTTGATCGGTGATTTTTGATCTAATATTCTCCGCAATCTCAACTATTTGTTCTAATGACGACCTAAAATAAGTTTGTTTAGTTCTTGGCGCTGATGCAGGTGAAAAACTTGGGTGTTTCATGATCGATGATCTTAAAAGGAGAAAAAATGGAGAAAAGGGGGCAAATGGGTTAATGTTTACGAGATAAGAAAGGGAGAAGATGAAGAAGAATGAAATGGCAGCTGTATGTTTATAGAGACTTAATACCTGCAAATTTTCTCTTTAATTAGTCAACTATTATTTACTACTTTTCTTACCTTTTCAACTGATTGATGTTGGGAGATGGGACTAGAGAGGGAGTAAATGAAAAGCCTCTCGCTACTACTGGTTACTGCTTTTTTGTACTAATAAATATGACATTAATTCTTCACCGGGATTCCAGAGAGATTTTAAGCATTGTTTTGAAAAACTAAAAAGAAATAAACTCTAATTATTTTTTTCTTCAAAAGATGGAGAACAGACAGTCATCTGACCCAAAGTGGAGAAGAACAATCTTTGGTTTGGTGATCGGTATGATCCTATTCGTGGCAAGATGAACGATAATCACTCTTTTGGCGATAAACTTGATGATAAGATGCAAAAAAAAAAATAAAAAAAAATCATAAGATGCAAAATGGAAAAGGCGACGTTGGTATCACGGAGATCCTTTCTCAATTTGCAATCCCATTGCAGGAGAAGTTGTTTATGTTCCTAGACCTAACAATTTTATAGCGAGAGATTGGCGTCCGAGTATATATAAACAACATGGGCATCGGTATAAACTCTTTATAGGCGAGTTATGTGATGTATGTTTTATGTTCCATTTTCCTTGCAACATATAATTAGCAGCTCTAGTCCTTTCGCAGTACAACAGCCATGTATGTAAGCGATGTGCTACTACTACCTATGGTGACTCGCATATCTATTCGTATCTAGGTCGGGCTCAAATCTTATCTTTTTTCCTTCTTCTTTTTTCTGTCAAGTCAAATTCTATCTATTCGTACAGGAGAAGTTGTTTATGTCAGAGTCCAACCATGCATCCAGGAAAAATAAAATAAAATCGGTCACATTGTTCATAAAATAACCTGGTTTGATTAGGTTTATCCAAATTAATTGGGGTATATCTAATAAGACAAAATCAAGTCATTATGAAGTAAAGTCAAGCCACCCCTTAATTTTGTATTTTCTAAATGGCTAATATGCCCTTGGTTAATTAACACTAAAATTCTGATTAGGTTAATTAATTGAGTTTATATGAAAATTTTCAAATTATGAATTCAGTAGATTAAACCCTTAATCCTTCTTATGAGTTCGATTTCGATCAAAAAAATTTGTTTTTGAAAATGCACAACGTCGGCAAGGTCGAGGTTTGAACAAAGTGTCGGCTATTATCTGGCCGGCTATGTGTACTTTGAATAACCTGCCGACCTTATGACCGCCATCATTGTCTCAGTTGAAGAACACGCCGACTATCTTGGAACAGAATTTTACGGTCGGCATGGACAATTTTCCTACAATGCCGGCGGTCATAAGGTCGGCAAGCAATTTGTTTTTAACAGTATCGACTGACATGTAGCAGGCATGTTAAATATTTATAACCTTGTCGACGTGTACTTATACCAAACAGAAAACAGAAAATATGGAAGATGTAATTCACTTTATTCATGCAATTGATTGAAACATAAAAACGAATGCACTTAGCATGTGCATCAAGCCTTTAAACCTCTAGGCGACTCTAGTGGACGAGTTATAGTCTCGTGAGGGATTACATAGAGGTATACCCACAAAACCTACACTAAAACTTCTAAACCCATCAATCTTCCTCTAACGAATACGATACCACATCCAAGTAGTCCGGGTTATCCAACGGGATTCTATCGGCCAAGAAGTGATAGCTTGCATCGAATGCGAATGCTTCCCCCTTTACTTCCAAGTAGCGCGCTTTCACAGCTTCGTGCTACAAAAACAAGCTTACATTTGTTAGTGGTGTTTCGTTGGAAGATAAAACAACATGGGTTACGTAAAAAAAAACACAAAATGACTTACAAATTCTGCAACGGACAAGGTGAAGGGGCGAGTGTTAAAAATCCTAGGTTGGAGGGATAAAAAAACAAGTATCGCATTTTCGATTAGTAGGTGCCTAGCGCGGATTTGTTCAATACTTCTTGCATTAGGATTCCCAAACTCGCCGCTAAATTTGTTGTGTACCCTATCCCAAAAGGTTTTGGAATCCTCCCTTTCGGAGGATTGACGTCTAAGTCGATCTTCCGCGTACCAAGATTTGGTGATTGCAAAATCTTCATTTTAATCAAATGATGCCATTGTTGTTTGTAGAGAGCTATTGAGTGAGTTAGATGGTGTGGATGATGATATGAGCTTTGGAGAGTATATGGAACTATTTATATGTTGTTTTGTAGAGAGAAATAGTGTATTTATAGGATGGTGGCCAAATTTGGCCGTTATAGTGCCCAAGTACAAGTCAATCAATAAAATTGTACGTGCAAAAAAATTGAATTTTGAATACGCTGGCAAGATAGTTTTTCTCATTATGCCGACTACCAAGAACCGGCAGGGTAAGAAGTGTATAACTATGCCGGCGTTATGATGGTTTTGGGCATCAGGAATTCATTATCTTCTGTCAATACACCGGCAATGTATTTTTAAATTTTTCTGCCGGCTATGTTATGGTCGGCAGGCTATAAATTGAAAACAATGTCGGCGTTATGATGGTTTTAGGCATCAGGAGAAGGTATTTTATGTAACAAATTGCCGGCGTGTTAGAAAAAATAATACACTGCCGGTTGTACCTTCGCCGGCTTGTTAATGATCTGACTCACTTGCCGACCCTGGTATGAAAGCATTTTCTGCTGTCAGGGCCGGCAGTCTGACACTTCAAAACCTTGTCGGCGTGAATTGGTCGGAAATGTAACTTAAAAAAAATATATGCCGGCTATTTGTCTTGAAACTTTACGTAGCTAAAAAAACCTGACGCGGTAGCATTGATTCGCACCAAGTCTACCCTTCCTTCCTTATCATAGATTTCCTTGGTCCCAGATAATGTATCCCTCTGCTTCTTCAGATTAAACTTCTTGCTTAGATTACCATCCTTCAGCCCAAGCATAGACTTCATCTCAACTCGATTCCAACCGAACAAAGTTTTGGTCAATCTGAAGATTCCATCCCAAGAAATGTTATTATCGAAGCCCTCACTGATTGCTTTTCCCTCAAACTCGAGGCCTAGAATTTGATAAGCATCATCGGGAGTTATCGCCATCTCACCGAATGGGAATAACATTATATCGGTCTCTCCGTAGAACCTCTCACAGAATGCAGATACGGTAACTCTATCATACTCAACATTTGAACTCTCCACCGCATGCCATAACCCGGAGTTTTTAACAATCGCTTGCACCTCGTCACATTCCTTGTCAAGGTCCCAGTTTTTAGTCACTGAACACGAACCTTGGCGCCTCAACAGATGAATGGCATGCTTGTGATCCTAAATACCAAAAACCCAAAATGAAAAGAAATACAAACATTTGACGCAAATTTAAGATAGTTACACACTTAAATGAAAAACAAAGACGGATTGAGATTACTTACGATAGTATTTTGGATTTCACATGCCCATGATTGTTTATATCCAAAAAGAACATGTCCACCATCTTCTGGGGTCCCCCGGGGAAGCTCGTTTGGTTTCAATTTAACCTTCAATTCAGAGGGAGGCATGTGGGAATTAGCTAGTTTAGTGATAACCCTTTTATTCTTCCCGGTTGCACTAGTACTTTCAGCTTGAGTTTGTTCCCAAAATTCTTCTTCTTCCTCTTCTTGTTCCTCTTCCTCTTCAACAATTTCATCTTTTCTACCCTTACCTTTATCTCCATTACCATCATCATCATTACCTCCTCCAACATTAGGCATGCCTTGATCACCATCATCATCATCATTGTTACCTCCTCCAGCAGCCGGATTTCTTTCATCACCATCATCATCGTCACCTCTTGTACCAGATAGAATTGATTGGTCTTCATCTGGAGTCTCATCTGAATCACTGGGTTCCGATGGTGGTTGATAATCATCATTCGGTATACATATATTTGTCGTTCCCGCCACAACGTATGCCCCTCGATGTCTTGAAGTCAAGAGTTTTTCACCAACACGAGGAGGTCTTGAAGGAGGACTGAGAGCTTTCAGAGCTTTCTTCTTTGCCTTCTGCAACCTGAACAAGAACAATTAAGAAAAAAACCTATAAGTCGAAAGGCTCAACATATATAACCATTTCGGCGGACTAAGGTCGGAAGGGTCTATATCTTAACAGCGTGCCGGCTAAACAAGGGTCGGGAGGGTTTTATTACAATAACCTGCCGTGTTTAAACAACTATGACTTGGTTTTCAACTTCAAAAGTCGGCAACGTCTATAATAAAAACAACACCGGCTAACATATCGCCGTCGTGGTTTTATTTACATACCATTCCGACCTTTATAATTCAAGGCATCAGGAGACGCTAAAAAAATAAAATCCCGCCGGCAAGTTCAAAGCTTATAACCGACCCAGCTTAAAAAAATAAAACTAACGCCGACAAGATTATACGTTGAATAACTTCCTGACCCTGTGAAAGCAGTTACAATAACTAAACCGCCGGCAATATATTCAACTAGGGAGCATCCCGGCGGAACACTAAATATGAAATGCATGCGGGGTCGTGAAACTAAAACCTTGCCGGGAAAATAACTGCAAATTCAAACATTCAATTTTTCTGACCTATTTCGACATGCAAACATAAAATTGAAGTATTGGAGTGAGTTTAAGTAGGCCCTTACTTTCTTAATCGCACCATTTCTTCGTTTTGAGCGGGTTCAATCTCTTCTTCTTCAACCGTTTTTTTCTTCTGTTTTTGTTGAACTAATTTTGCAAATCTAGGGTTGTATTCATTGGGTTTTCTATTAGCGTCTTTCATACGAGTTCCCTTCCTCCGTGGTGGTTCCGTGGATGAAGATTAATCGGAGTTTTCGAATCGACGATGTTCACAAATTAATCGACGAGTTTTGGTGGTGGTGGTCGGGGAGGAGCCGGTGTGGTTATGAAGAGAAGAAGAAGAGAAGAAGGAAGATGAAATGCAAATAAAAAAACTGATTAGGGTAATAGAATTATAAAGGGCAAGCGTAGTATTGTAACTTCAACAATATTTGACCTCCCCTTAGTAAGGGAACGTGTCCACTTAAAATTGGGTATACCCCAATTAATATGGATATACCACAATAAAGCCAGATAAAATAATACCGGTAAGATAGTATTATAAGTTTCTTAAATAGTGGTTTCTCTGGAATCCGTTGAAGAATTAAAAGGCAAAAGCTAAGGGCGGACCAATAGTGGTGTACCAATAGTGGAATATCAAAATATAACCATTGGATGTTGTTTTGGGTCCCATTTGGATACTAAAAACCTCACCCATATTAAATCGTGTGATGGAGGAGAGGTGGTACATCTCTAATGGTCCGCCACTAGGAATGTCGGAATTAAAATACCACTGGTTAAATAATATTTTAGCACCACCTATCAGTTGAAAAGACGAGGCAAGAAGGGGGGGCAAAAATTGCAGGTATGAATTGTCTTTCTGCAATTTGGGGTACTGGGAATTGCATGCGTATTGTCAAGTCAAAAAAATTGATTATTACCCCGTAGGAAGCAGGAAGGATAGTCACCGGCTCTGACAGTGGTTATATTCCTATTCCTAAATCCTTCCTCTGTAGTCTGTACAGGTCTAAACATTTAACAGAGATTTTAGTCATGAAATATTTGTTTTATCTTCTTGTTTTATCTTAAAACAAGTTCCGATGCACTTAGTCAAGTTCCTGTGCATGGAATATTTCTTTCTTCGTTATTCTCTTCCCCGTTGTCATTCCTTTCTTTATTACCGGCTTACCGCCATCGGAAGATGCAACTCTGCAACCATCCATCTGCCCTCCTATCCTACTCAAAAACCCATGTTTTTGTCTTATTAGGTTTACTATATATCCTTCAGTTCTTTTGTACATCAATGCTCAATGCCGAAAACAAAAGCAAAGAGAATACTCAAAGAAAAGCAAAATCAGAAGCGAAAATTACAGGATAAATTGAACAATTGTTACCATAGGCCCCGCTAAACTTGAAAATTTTCTTGCACAAACCGAGTTTTGCAATACAAGGAAAGGTATTAAAGACTCGGTTTAAGCAAAGTTTTTTTTTTTTTTTTTTTTGTCACTCCACTATAGATCATATATAAAGAACGTGCAAATAGGGGATATCTAATCTAATTAGGGATATAACTACATAACAAAAACGGGTTTTCAATAGCAAATCAGGATCACTCCTTATCCAAATATTTTTATAAATCATAATCTACCCCTCACTAATCCTAATTAATATTTAATTATAATTAGTAAAAATGTTAAGTACTAGAAATAACCGTGCGTCAGAACTGCGACAAAGATGAGGTTAATGAGAGTTCTAATAAATATCTAGAGATAACTCGTGCTGTAACGACACTGCTTTAGTATGATATCTGACTGGTGTTATTTTTTTTATTTTTTTTTGGACTTTAAATTAAATCGTGTTCCTTTGCAAGATAGTTTTCTATTTTGTTTTAAACGAAAATAATTTCTATAAGTATATCGTAAAATTATTCATATACAATATCCAAAAACGAACAAAAAATCAATTAAGTAATAGCGTGTATGCATATCTCACTTATGAGTTATGAACAAAAATAAACAAATAAATATCAGTTCCTATTAGATTCATCATGCCACCATTAAATCCAATTAATGCATGTATGATATATTATGATTTCATTCAATGTTTCTTTGAATATCTTGAGTTAATAGGTGATGCAATAATTAAAGATTAATAAATTTTGATTCATAATTGGAGGGGTTACATAAACGACGACTGTCGGATGTCTTTCGTTGGGATGAGACTGGGATAGTCGGATGCAACGTTTGTCTCTCAAAATATTATCCAACCGTGCAAGCTCAAAACCATTATGTTTTGTATATAATTTGTTATAACATTAGTGTGTGTTTTTATTTGTATTTGGGTGAGTAAGGTGAGAGTAGAAGGAGGGAAAACAATTTTGGGAGGGAACTTTTTTTGGTGAAAATGGAGGATGATTGTGAAGAAAGAATTGATGCTACTGAATCTTTATCTCAACTACAACAAGGATCATATCTTGAATCTTCATCTAATGACAACAACTCACAATTGCAACTCTTTGTTGAGCCAACACCATTGAATGAAGATTTTTACGAGCAAGGACAGTTATTTCAAGAACCTACACAAGAAACTAAACTTGCACAACATACAAGCATCCCCAACACACAGGTAAAGCTGCTAAGAGGTTGAAAATTTGTTTTTTTTTCTTTGAACCCACCATTTTTTCAGTTGAAAAAGCTCTGTGCCGGCATAGTAGTTGTATGAATACAACGCTGTAACCCCATATACCGGAATATTATTCATACTACAACTATGTCGGTAGCCCGATATCCCCCATTTTGAAACCAAAATCGGCATATTATTAAACCAAAAAACTATGTCGGTCGAACACAGCCGAGAGGGGCTACCCACCCACCCAAACACACGGAACAACAGTCACTTAAAGAAACTGATGAAATACCACCTTATTCTTTTATTTAACATCTAGGTTTTCTACTCCTTTGTCAAATATTAGATAAAGTTTCCATTTTACCTATAAAATTAGCATTTTTCATGCTTATAACAGATACATACAATACAAGAAAAAACATCGTCTAAGATTTAGAAATTTAATGATAAAACAGAAATTCAACAGGAACCTGTTATTATAAATCACAAATTCATGTCAAGAAATTACAAAAGAAGATACCTTGATCTTCAATGAAAGAGGAGGAAGAATAACAGTTCCTTTCTTATGCAAAACTTTCCCAATATTATTCCCTACTGTTTCTGCAAACGTCAAACAGATTGGTTCCCCCCATCTTTCTCTAAGAATTTTTCTCCTTCTTCTCTGGGTTTGAGATTTTGGAGTTTCTTCAAGTTACCTAAGGAGCACCAACTCTTGTTCTCTACGCTGGCGTTTGTAGATTTGAAGGCGTATATTAAGGAGCACATGTTTCCATAGAAGGAGTTGTTAAGAATACATAGGATACCCATCGAATACAACTTTTACAAACTAATATACACAATCTAATTTCCATGCCATCAGAGATGTGAATAACTATTGCACAAAGAAAAGTACGGAACAGAGAAATGAAACAACTTTTTATACATATTGACCAAATTACAAGCTTAATAATCCGGGGCTAGAAAGAAAAAAGTCAAATAGTTGCGAGGGATTAAGAGAATAAAGATCAGAAAAGCATATACCTGAATTTTCGAATCGCGTTCTTGTATCTAGATTTTCTGGTCTTGCTCCAATTACAAAATATGGGCAACTTGATTTCTGAGTTATGTGTTTTTATCCTTCTCAATCTTATGCTTTTCAGCACTCCAAACTCTTGCAGAGAAAGTACGAGCTGACAGTGTCTTGCCAGATTAGAAGTATTGGGATAGACATTGACGATCAACAATGTTTTTGAGCTTCCTCCTGCAAAAGTTTTGACTTTAAAACTCTAACAAAAGCATGATATTTAACCAACTTCAGCACTTGAGTAGAAAGAACTGATTACCTATTGAATTTTCGAGTAGTCTTGTGAGCCTAGAGTTCTCATAAGGTATCATCTCCTTCTTAGAGGTTAACGAAGACAATACATCAACCAAACTACAAGTGAAATACCTAGAAAGTCAGAGTCTTCCTATATCACACCAAATAGCTGAAACTTTAGTGTCTGGCAAGTAAAGACTTCATGTTTTGATGAATAGGCTGAAATTTGTTACATCTAAGCTAGAAAATTTCAATCAATAGACATGTTGAATAATAAAAAAACTACTAACGCAAATAGCGATTTCGTCACATACAACAAGTCTGTAACATGCTCTCCAGTAGCATCTTCCACGAGCAAACCTTCGCTTCCTGCCAAGTCTACAAGAGAAAGCTTGATGTAAAAAGTTTCACTAGTGATCCAATTGTTGTATTGTATATGGATATTGATAACCCTGAAAACAGCATAGCCCATAAGACCTATAAAATTTGAGAACCATGTGGTTTGCCATAAACAGGTAAGAAGGGGTTTTGGACAGAAATGATGCGATATAGTTAGAAAACAAAGTAAAAGAACCATATAAATGAGAGGCATTGAATTTTGATGTGTCTGCCCCTATTCTGAATTCCCACTTTCAGGACTTTGGAGAAGTCCACTGGATTTTTAACTTTCTCATGCACAAGTTTTACAAAAGAGTCTGCTAACCCCATGCACACTTTTGGCAGATCATTGTCAGGAAAATCTCGTAGCTACAAAGAACACATCAAAAAAAGAAACTAAGATAAGCTGATAAGAGTAGTATAACCGAATATAACCTGTTCGTTATAGAGTTCAAAGTTGAATGTACACATAATATTGGAAATAACTTTCTTAAGCCCCATGTGTGTATTACTCCACTAATTGTACATAACAATACAACTGAAGCTACCTTCTTTTAAATCTTTGATACTCAACAAACAATCCAATTCAGTAGCTACAATCATATGTTACATGAGACTGCAATACAATGTTCCCGTCCAACGACAGCCCTGACATTAGAGTTTCCATTTTGGAAGAGGAAATACTTCTTCAATTTCCTAAAATGATATCTTGGAGGGTAATAAAAACTAAGTAAGAAAAAGAGCTCCAATCTTGAACATCATAATGAGCATTTCAATTGACTAGTAGCCAATACAAAGTTAAAAGTTCAGTAAGTAATTACCCCGTATTTCAAGAATTCCCATAGAGTTGTCAGATCATCGGTTGAACGTCATATAAATAGCTTTCTAAACTATAATCAGAAAACATAAATACAGACTCAAATGAACATAACCTCGGATTTAAAAAGTAAAACTTAGTCCAAATCGCAGAGAGTACCAGAATTTGCAAACTCTTGATGTGACTTTTCTCTGTTCAAATCCACCCCAAATTATCATGACTTCTGTGCAAACTCAAATCAAATGAAAAAGCTCCCTTTTAAAGTCCATAGGTACCTTAAAAAGCTCCAACACTTCAAGCGGTTCAAATCCCGTAGTTTCCTTTTCAGAGCAAGATGACAAATTCCCTATGTGTACGTCCTTGCCAAGCGAGTCCTTCACTCTAGTGTGGGGTGTGTCATTCTCGTTATCTTTTGTTCCAGACTCTTGGGTCGGAAGGATGGGGATGGCTGGCATCATAGGCTCTTCTGTAGTTATCTTTCTTTTTTTAGACTGATAGACAACCTGTAAAATGTGGAAGAACAATCAGATGTCTAAAAACTTGGAAGGGTGAGAAGAGAAAGACAGAAGCCTGTAACATGTGGAAGAAGATGAACACAAAATATAAACTGGGGAAACACCGGGAGAAAGTAGAATCAACTACACAACTACCGATTCTGGGACTTCATAGCCTTGATTGCTGTCCTCCCTCTCTTGGAATGAGTCTTCGCTGTCCACATCCACCACCTCGGGGGAACCTTCCTCTAAGCCAAGCACTATCAACTGATTTACATCACCCTTTTGCCACATTATATCCGAACAGACATGAACCTGCAATTTTATGTCATTTAAGATTACAAGTCTAAAAAACAAACGAACCATATCTCTAGGCGTATCATCTTTACATAAAAGAGTGAACAAATAGAAATAAAAAATTTAGGACATACATCATTGACTTCCAATGTTCGAATAAGATCAGCGTAGTAAGGAGATTTTGTGCAATACACACAAAGCATATGAGGTTGCCAGCGTCTAATCTCTATCTTTTTTCCACACAGATTAAGCAGCCCGGGCATGATTTCGGGAGCCCAAACCTACAACAAGAATAACATAATTGATACATCAATCCAAAATGATTACTTTATTGATAGCTCTCACACATCTATAAAGTATCAACCGAAAAAGTGCCTCGTACCAGCAAAGGTTGTGGAACTCCAAACACCTTGTAAGTTGGGTTCCCACCAGCATCACTGTTTTCAATGGCTTGATAAAGGAGTGGTGATTTCAATTTTTCAATATCATATGTGACATCGCCCCAAGGGTACTTGTTAAATTCCTCCAAGTCGTCAACTAAATGCCAATAAACTAAGTTTATGGTATCTCCATCTTGACGACCCATTAGGAAACGGTGGACAACCAAAAGTAATGCCAATTTCACCCTATCTAAAGGAGTGCAAGTAGGATTCTTTTTGGAGAGGAGAGCCTTCACTTCTGATCCATTAATTCGATATTGGTATGGGAAATGGGTCGTCATCAGGGATGACGGATTTGCGGGAGACACAAAAGCTTTCTGGGGTTTCATGAAACTAAGCCCTGTAATCAAAGCAAATTCTCTCTTTCCAAAATGCAATATTTTTCCACCAACCTTAAAGTGCATTTCATCTGGTTTATCATCAATGTGAATCTCCCTTGAAAGTAAGAAATGAATAATGGTACCGCTAAACTTGGAATCTTCCGGCACCGAAAGTAGATGGCCAATTGATGTACCCTTAAACATGGCTTGCTCATTAACAGAGAGCCAGCCTCGTACTTCTGCTAGTAGCAGTAAGCTTGAGTAAGTTGTTACGTGTGCCGTTCTATCCCTATACTTCTGAGGAAGAATATACCTGCCAGAAACCTCAAAAACAGTTACAAATTAGGGTTTTAATAAATTTGAGTAAGATAAATTTTGTAATGCATGAAACAGCGAATTTAGGGGTTATTCAGCAACTCAGTTCACTGAATTACAGATTTCCATTTCACCTGTCATTAACACCTTCAGCTGCCGTTCTTTGAAGAAGCTTTTTCCTTGGATCCATAAGTCGAAATCTACAAACAAAACCTGTGGGTTTGTAGTGATCAATTTTGCAAACCAAAAACGACAATGCAAAATGCGAAATAACTAGTACAGCATGTTTAGTTTCCAAGGCTTGTCTGGGCACTGCCTTGATACTCAAAAGTATGCTTCCCTTTCATAGTTCATATCCCCAGAGACACAATGACAAGCTAGCAACAGAATAGAATCCCATTCGAACTTTCCCTCTAAACTAGATTCCTTGAGGAATTTCATATAACTCAAAACAGCATGCTAATTTTTTAACAATGACATTACTCCACTGATTTCTACTAGAAGAAAATAGAGTTGAAAGAGGAAATGGCTGTAAACCCTAGTTTTAAAACACCAGGAATTCAGAAAACTCTAGTTTTAAACACAAATAATACTTGATTTCGGAGTTTCCATTAATAACTCGGTTACGAACTAAAAATGATTCAGTTTTGAGGAATTTGAATCGTACCTGAAGGGATGGGGTTAAAGAAATGTGAAACTGGCTTTGAAGAAGAGACTTTCTTTCTTCTTCTCTAATGGAGAGAGTTTTGATTACTTTCTTGTTTTTCAATCGAGAGAGTTCAAACGTCACCGGTGAAGAATTAAAATGCCACTGGTTAAATAACATTTCGCACCACCAATCAGTTGAAAAGACGAGGACAAAAAGGGGAATTCAGCAACCATCCACGCCTCTTCAGTTCTCTTGTACATTAATGCTTAAAACCACTTGCATTAAAAAAAAAAAAAAAAAAAAAAAAAAAAAAGGAAAATACTAGTATAGGAAAAAGCAAAAGCAAAAGATGAATTGTACATAAGCCATACCTCTAGAACAATTACGCAGGATTGCTAGGAAAATTAGAGGATAATTTGAACACTTGGAGGTTACTATAAGAGACCCAGCAGTACAAGGAAAGGTATTATAGACTCAGTTTACTTTTAAAACGTGACAATGGGATAAACTGGAAAATCTCTTCTTCCAAACCAAATGCCACGATCGTATCAAACCAATGCAGCCAATGAAAAGGTCCATTTGCATAGGCACTTGCTGATGCCAGAGGATCCGGAGCCTTTGGTTTGGGTATTTTTCATGGATTAAAAGGTGACATGGCCATTTGCAGAAGGAAAGTCCGGAAATTTTTTATGGTCTTTTACTTACTTTGGCACACGGTAATGTTACTATATTACAAACTTGGCAAGATCATCTGCCAATGCCGCAACAAAAAATTTTACTTGCTACCGTCTGTCGTACACTTGACAGACTTGGCAAATTACCCGGCTTATAAAACTGCTTCTTTCATCACACCATAACCATAATTTAGTAATAAGTATACAAATTCAACTAAGCACTATTCCAAGAACAGATCCATTCTGTAATTTGATTTTCTGATTCAGCTTTTCTTGAATAGCTTTTCTCTCGGATGAAATCGTCGCTTCAGCTTGCCTTTTCTGAATTTTTACCTCTGAAAGTTCAGCACTTAGCTCGTCTTCTCTTGTAGAGAGGCCAGCATATTTGATCTGCATTGCATCCAGTACTTGTTCATGGCTTTCAACTTCTTTATCTATCCAGAATGAAGACTTCCAATAGTTCCTAAGTCGATTGAATCCTTCACGAAGCCACTTAATATTAAATTCCAAGGCCTCGGCATCTTTGATGAATCCTTCCCATCTCTCCAGCAATGCTTTACTCAATTCTGAACCTCGCACATTTTCCATTGCCGGGATAATCCTCAATAAACTGGTAACACATGTGAGTAACATAGCATCATTGAACTTGATGACATTTTTAGTCGCCATATGCCCGTGCTTCTCATAAATCTTCTTATACAAAACCACATGTTCTTCCGGGATCTTGAAGTTGTCCACAAATTCAAATCCACTCTCTTGAGCTGAAGAACTTGTAAACCCCGGGGGGGAGGGAAAGACATCTATGGAAGCCAAAATATTTAACAAGGTAGAATCAATAGTCAAGCCCTTAAAAGAGGACGCGTTCATTGTAGCATCCACAGGTTCCTCAGCAAGCTCACACATTTGAAGTGATCCAATTCCTGTAGTTTCTGCTCCAGAACAAGACGACATATTCCTTTTGGGTACATTTATGCCATGCGAGTGCTTCACACTAGTGTGGGGTGTATCTTTCTCATTCTCTTTTACCACGAATTCCATGGTCCGGAGGATAGGAGTGCCAGGTATAGTCATAGGTTCTGATGAAGGAAGATGTTCAGGTTCATGATTACCAATTCCCTTTCCATCACCAGGGAGAGACTCTTCTGTACTTATCTTTCTCTTTTTAGACAGAAAGACAGGATCCTGTAAGATGAGGAAGAAGAATACAAAAATTAGAAAGGGTATAAATACTAGAATTAAAAAGGATGAGAAACAACATGAGAAAGGAGAAAGGACTATAAAATCACCGTGTCTGGGACTTCACGGCCTTGATTGCCATCCTCCCTCTCATGGAAAGAGTCCCTCAGATAAAATTTACCCCCAAGGTATTCGTTCCTTTCTTTCTCATGGATAAAACAACCTGACTGCAAAAAAAAGGTTGACAAGGTTGAAAACAAGAATGTTGTACTGCTAATAACAAGGAGTAAAACACTTCGCTGTCCACATCCTCTACCTCGGAGGTACCTTCCTCTAAGCCAAGCACTACTAACTGATTTTGATCACCCTTTTGCCACATTATATCGGAACGGACCTGAACCTGCAAAAAATAATAGGAAACAAATGACCATGTCTCCAGGTGTACCGAATATACATAAAAGAACGAAAAAAAAAATTAAAAATTTTAGGCCATACATCATTCACCACCAATGCTCGAATAATATGGGGGTATTCAGGAGATTTTGTGCATAATACACAAAGCATATGGGGTTGCCAGACATTACTTTCTATCTTTCGTCCACACAGATTAAGCAGCCCAGGCATGATATCGAGGGCCCAAACCTACAACAATAATAACATAAATGATACATGAATCCAAAAAGATAACACATCCACAAAAATCAACTGAAGTGCCACTTACCAGCAAGGCATGTCCAATTCCGACCACCTTGTAAGCATGTTTTCCACCAGCACCACTGTTCTCTTTGTTGGCTTGATAAAGTTGTTGCGATCTTAATCTCCATTTCGTAATCCTATCAAATGTTACTTCTCCCCAAGGGTATTTGTTAAATTCCTCCAAGTCGTCAACTAAATGCCAATAATTGATGTTTATGGGTTCTCTATTTTGTCGGCTCATTAGGAAGTTGTGCACAACCAAAAGTAATGCTAATTTAACCCTGTCTAGAGAAGGGCAAGTAGAACTATTTTTGAAGAGGAGAGCTTTCACTTCTGATGCATTTACATGATTTTGGTTGGGGAAATGGGTCCTCATCAGGGTTGGCAGATTTGTGGAATACACAATCGCTTTCTCGGGTTTCTTGAAACTAAGCCCTGTAATCAAAGCAAATTCTCTCTTACCAAAATGCAGTAGTTTTTCACCAACCTTAAAGTGCATTTCATCTGGTTTATCATCCATTTGAATCTCCCTTGAGAGTAAGAAACGAACAATGGTGCCGCTGAACTTGGAATCTTCTGGCACGGAAAGTAGATGGCCAATTGCTGTGCCCTTAAATATGGCTTGCTCATCAACGGACAGCCGTTTCCGTATTTCCGCTAATAGCGGTAAGCTTGAGTAATTATGTATCTGCATATGCTTATTCCTACACTCCGGAGGGTGAATATACCTGCTACAACCCGCAAAAAGAATTACGAATCAATCTTTACGAGTATTTTAAATGTAAAATTGAGGGAGACACATTTAAGACAAAATTTGTAATGCATGCAAACTTGGGGTTATGCAGCAATTCACTTCACTCAATTACAACTTTCCAATTCACCTGTCAATGTCATTAGCACCTTCAACTGCTACTTTTTTACGGAGGCTTCTCCTTCTATCCATAAGTTGGAGTCTACAAACAATAATTATGGGTTAGTAATGATCATTTGCGAAGAAAAATGAGAGATATAATTCTACATTAAGACCGAAACATTCAGTGCCAATGCTGAGAACCTCCTTCATATATACTCAAAAGTATGAACTCCATTCATAGTTGATATCCCATAGACATTATAATGACAAGCCAACAAGTAACAACAGAACCACATTGAAAGCCGTCCTCTAAGTCCAGGTTCCGTTGACGAATTTCACCAAACAGTTAACATGCATGTAAATTTCTCCACTGATTTCAAACAAAATAGAGTTGAAATAAGACAAATTGGCTGTAAACCCAAAAAATTACCTGATTTCGGAGGTAACAACAACAGCATCAATAAAAATTTCCCAACTGAAATTGCAGTTTCTGAAAGATGGGTTAGAAGTCTAGTACCGCAATAATGTGAATACAAGGAAGCCCTTTGATTTTATCGTTCAGATGAGGTGTTTAGTGGGTTCTGAACTGTGTTTTCATATCTGTCCTTTGATTTGCTTCAGTGACCTGACCTTAAAAGATTTACAGATGTGGTTTTACTGTCGGGACACACGTGGCTTCAAAATGAACTCCGTGGCATCAAGGAACTTGGGGCTAATACACGCGTAGAGGGCAATTTAGTTTACCATTCCGGGTGTTATTGTGTTCTTGGGTAGATATTTGGATACTAGAAATAAAAATCAAACTATGAAGTTAGAGGCAAACACATTTTACTTCACAAGAAAATAATTGGTTTTGCTCATAAATGTCACTGTGAAGCGTAATCAATCCAACTTCTTGTGGATTGACTTTTTATTGCATCTATATCGATATCAATACCTCTCCTAACTGCTCTAGCATATCTTCTTTTAAATAATAATTGATCAATAGTTTCTTCATTATTACCACATAGACCACACTGAGTCTCAATATTGTTGTTGTATATAGCCAAACTGCTTCTGATATGATGAATCTCATGTATGCATTTCCATGAAAAAAGTTTAATCATGTGGGTTGTACTGCAACTCCATAAGGCTTTCCACACCGTACGATGTATAGTTCGGCCATTAGTTTGAACTTCCATATATGCACTTTGTTGGATGATTATAAGAACTTCTCGATCGAATTTACCATATTTAGCAGGAACTTTAGACTGAGAATCTGATATAACATTGAAATCGGATATACATTTCACTTGGAAGATGAATTCAGTTTTACATTACAACCAGAAAATGATGAATTCATCTTGCATTTACACCTCAAAATAACACTTAAAATTCAAAAAATGGAAACATTCAATTTACTAAAACTTCCACCTAATCTTCATTTAGTTAGGTCTCTACTTTAGGACTACACAAGTTTTTGACCACCTAATCGCATGACCTAGTGAAACATCTCCAACGTGTTTCATACACATAGTTTAATATCCATCTTGGATCCATCATTTTATTAACGCGACAATCATATTCGGCATTGTTGGGTGGCATAATAAAATACTCAACGGTACCAACAAACATCAAAGCTATAAAATGTTATAACAAGAAAAGTATATAACCAAAACAGGAAGAAATATCCTTCGAGGAAGATAATGAGGATGTGGAAATAAAATAGGTACGATATAGAAAGGGAGACAATTTATACTCTTCCTAAGGAGAATTAGCTTTTTTCCAAAGAAGAAAGAGTATTTTGCAACTTTTTGTTAGTTTACCTATTAAAAATTCTAACAACTAGAGAGAAAAAAATCTAAAAACGATCTCATGTTCGGAAATTTTATCTGTGAATATTGAAGTAGATAAATTTGTGATGTTCCTCAAGGTAAAACAAAAGTTGAAGAAGTAGCAATTTCTTAATCTCGAGATCAAGAATTTTCAAGAAATGATAAGAATAATGATTCAAGAAGAAACAAGAAATAATGGAATCAAAGTTTCAAGAATATATAAGATTTAAAGAGAAATTATAGTGATTTTAAGCAATTTTAATGATCATATTTTAAAAATTATAAGTGATTGTAGTTGTAAAGTGGAGACCAAAAAATATGAAAGAAGAAATAAATTTCGAGAACTGGAGGACCAAATAAAAATGAAAGAATCAAAAGTCTTTCTTAGAAAATATACTGCCATGAAAGATTTTGAAAGGAATTAACAGACAGAATTTTTATTAGATTTTTGATAGAGAAACAAATGCAGGTTATTATACATGGAACGACACATTACACAATAAAGAGTATTATTGTTACACTTTAGTAACACCTGATACAACTCTGTCATACACTTACGTTCACAGTTAATCATCCTCATAGTAGAATACTTTCCTTAAATTTGATTTCATTCTTGATCAGTCACTGATCGCACTCGCCATTCTTTTGCTGTCCTTAATTCGAATCCTCCTTCGGGTCGCTTCACAATAGTATAAGGCATATGTGTCCCATATAGTTTATCCCAAAATGTGAAAAATAGTGTAGAATAATTATACTTTATTCCTCGTAACTCGTAATGATGGATATCATGATAAGCAGTGTTGCATGGGAATATAAGCTGGAAGATGTTATAATGAGGCAACCAAAGCCCAGAATGATCATCAATGGCTTTGATTATAGCAAAAGAAACGAAGAACACAGATGTCCGAGTTGTCATCCCTGAAATCAAGATAGAGGCAAGACCGCCAAATGTATCTAGAAGACCATCCAATGGGTGGAGGTAATATGTCCCAAATGCATAAGGAACTACCACCCTCTGATGTACAGAGTGAATATGTTGATAGAGAAACTTGTTTTGGTGCATGTAGCGGTGCACAAAATACTGCCATGCATCTGCAACCAACATGGCCACAATAAACTGCAACAATTGTATTGGGAAAGAGGGTTGAACTTCAGATGAGAGCGACAAAGAGTTATTTACCTATAAGAAAAAGCATTAGTAATTTAGTATGTAGACACTACTACCAAAGCGACGACATTTAGGCTCTATAAACTAAGAAAGAAATTAAAATTGCAGAACTCGGGTATTTTAAATACTAACCCAGAACAACCATTTGGCGTTAAATTGCCCATACTGGTAGAGTCTTGACTTCAAACAAAGGTCGCTGCTCGAGTCTCCGCTCAAACACTAACAAACTAACATTAACATAACATTCTTTACCAATCAAAAAAAAAATAAAAATAAATAAATACTAACCCAGAACAATAAATATGACACAGCTGATGAAATAGACTGTTGTAATAGAACAACTTTAATCACAGTAGGAACTGGAACCACATTTTTTTCCGCTTTCTCTTTTTTTGTATGTAAACGATAATTATCCAATGGAGGTAAAATGTGATGACATCCCGCATATAACCAATACACAATTACCGGAGAAACTATGCTCATTGTCTCATCACTTATATAACCTTCCCAAAACACCATCTTGTAACCAGAAAGAAAAAATCAATAAAATGGTCAAGCTCGAAACTTTGGAGCAAATGCAAATTCTTCTGCTTCATTTATAACAAAGTTATAATAATGGCAGTAGACACGGGTCCACGTCGAGTCAGTAATGATCATTAGCCGAGTTAGTCGGTTAGTGTTATTATAGCCGAGTTAGTCGGTTAGTGTTATTAGTGGGTTCTGAACTGTGTTTTCATATCTGTCCTTTGATTTGCTTCAGTGACCTGACCTTAAAAGATTTACAGATGTGGTTTTACTGTCGGGACACACGTGGCTTCAAAATGAACTCCGTGGCATCAAGGAACTTGGGGCTAATACACGCGTAGAGGGCAATTTAGTTTACCATTCCGGGTGTTATTGTGTTCTTGGGTAGATATTTGGATACTAGAAATAAAAATCAAACTATGAAGTTAGAGGCAAACACATTTTACTTCACAAGAAAATAATTGGTTTTGCTCATAAATGTCACTGTGAAACGTGATCAATCTAACTTCTTGTTGTAATGTGTCTAAAAGTCGAATAACTTTTCAAAATTAGATCTATCGAAAGCTTTCGAAAGAGTGGAATGGAATTTTATTAAATCAACTTTATTAGTGCTAGGTTTTAATAATATTTGGATTAATCTCATAATGCAATGTATTTCGACCACTTCATTTTCCAACCTTCTAAATGGTTCACCAGGTCCAAAATTCGAAACTTCAAGAGCGTTAAGACAAGGTGATCTCCTATCTCCATATCTCTTCCTAGTATGCTTGGAGGTTCGATTGATGACAAAATATGATAGATATCTTGGAATCCCACTTTTCTTCGATAAAAAAAGAAAAGAAAATTCCGAATACTCTATTACAAAAGTATTATGCTACTCTTCAGAGTTGGAAATCAAAATTGTTTTCTCAAGCAGGAAGAATAGTACTAATAAAGTCTATTCTCCAAGGTTACCCAACTTACCAGATGCAAATTCTATATCTTCCCAAGGAAGCTATGGATAACATACAAAGAGAATTTTGGTGGAATAAAGATAAACCCAAAAATAAAGGAGGATATTTTAAAGCTTGGGTTAGCATTTGCAAACCAATTTCACGAGGAGGTCTTGGAATAAAAAATCCTCATTAATTTAATATAGCCCTTCTTACTAAATTAGCTAGTAGACTTATCTTAGAACACAACCAACTTTGGGATCTACTATTTAAGAGCTAAATATTTTCTAATAATCACCCCCTAGAATCCTCTAGGACTTCCAACTTATCTTGGATTTGGACTAGTATCCAAAAGGTCTAAACCTTATTAAAGGTAAAAAAAAACTGGCAAGTCAAAAATGGAGCTTCCACAAAAATTTGGGAAGATAAATGGGTTTCTAATGCAGATTTAATTCAAAAACCCATAAATATTCCAGAGTCTGTAGTACAAAGGGTAAGTGAACTGATTAATCAAGAAGACAGATAGGATCAAGACAAACTTGATAATCTCTTCTCTCCAGATATAAAATAAAAAATTCTAGCCATATCTCCAAACAGCCAAGAACAAGACAAAATTAGATAGCAACACCACTCCTCGTGAATTGTTTCAAATGAAGAATGTTTATAATTTCCTTGCTAATCAAGATCAAGAAAACAACAGTTCAAGCGATTTTTCTTGATAAACAATTTGGAAGATTAAATTGATTCCAAGGATCAAATTATTTTTTTGGAAATTAGCTCAAAAAGCTCTTCCGACTAATGCAAAACTCGGGGTGCATAATAAAGACTTTAATACGGAGTGCCCAATGTGCAACTCCCAAGCTCAAGAAACATAACAACATCTAATTCAAGCTTGCCCCTTTGGTAGAGCAATTTGGTTTTGTTTTTCTTTGGAAGCAGTGAACACAAGAATTAATGCAGATTCCATAGCAAACTAGATTAAAGAGTGGATCACGGTACCAGACTCTTATTCAGTTCTCGGACAAGATTGCGACAATTTCCTAGTTCATCTGGAAGTATAGATTGAAAAAGCGGGGGTGCAACAACCACACCCAATATTTCGCTTAGCAATCTGTATGGACAACTCCAATATATTTTCAAGAGAATCAACTAGACAGTCATACTCAATCAATGGAAATATTTCCAAGAGTTCTATCTCTGTTTCACAATGTACTCAGCAAATCAAACAGATAGAAATCTGCGAGCCTAATTATTATGTGAAACAACTTGAACGGTACCAAAGACTAATGTTCAAGTGTCAATCAATTTAAATAAACAACCAAAGGTTGGATAACTAATTGATTGAACCACGCACAACCTGTGATATTTCAATTATATAAACAAATATAATGCGGAAAAGAAATAACACAAACACCAAATATTTTGTTAACGAGGAAACCGCAAATGCAGAAAAACCATATTTGAACACCACACTGTATTAAGCCACTACAGACACTAGCCTAATCCAAGTTAACTTCGGACTGGAATGTAGTTGATCCTTAACCAATCTCACACTGATCAAGGTACAGTTGCGTTCCTTACGCCTCTAGAACCACGCCGGTTTTTGCGCACTTGTTTCCCTTAGCTGATCGCACCCATAACTAAGAGTTGATACGACCCAAAGTTGAAGACTTGATAAAACAATCTGTCTCATACAGAAAAGCCTATTGTATAGATAAATATGCCTCCCACAGATTAACCTATGAGCTTTGTTCCGTCTTTTGATAAATCAAGGTGAACAGGAACCAATTGATATATCGGACTTATATTCCCTAAGAACAGGCTAGAAATATCAATTACCTCACAATAATCTTAATCGTATGGTGGAGAAACAAGATATTGTGGAATCACAAACGATGACGAAGATGTTTGTGACCACTTTTTATCTTGCGTATCGGAGATTAAATCTCGAGCAAATCTTAAAGAAGATAGTATTCAATCACGATAGAAAACAACAAGATCAGAACATGCAACTACATAGAAAATAGTTGGGTCTGGCTTCACAATCCCAATGAAGTCTTCGAGTCGTTAACCTACAGGGTTTCGTGAAAAACCTAAGATTATAGGAGAATTGACTCTAGTCTCAACTAGTATCACACAGGAGGTGTGGGGATTAGGTTTCCCGGTTGCTAGGGTTCTCTTATATATTGTTTTCAAATCAGTATTTGATTACTTTGAAACAAAGCAATCAATATTCACCATTAGATGAACCTGATCTAAGAGCCAAGATAAGTTTTCTTGAAACAAAAACAATATCTCTCCATCGTTAGATGGTCTTATCTTGTTATACACAAATGAAATGTAGTTTCATTTAGATATGAGTAACCGTACCTAAACGTGTACACTTTGTTGGCTCAACAATACTTAACCGAAGTTAGCCATATGAACACTTTCTTATGAACCATATTCATCTTATCAAGAACTAGTTCAAATGACTCAAATGAAACTAGTTATAGAGTTTTTGAATTGTTTATATTCTCATAGAAGTATACAAGATATAATTGAATCAAAATCATTTTTTATTCATTCGAATCAAGTCATGAACATTATAGCCACGATTTTCTAAAGATTGCATTCCTTTTATTATATAAATAAATGTATTTTCAGGAACAAACAGATTCTAGAACTTAACCAACTCAAGTATGCAAACGGGTACGCATACTTAAGTAGCCGGACTTGGACTGTGTCCGACAATATGCGAATGGGTACGCATACTATCACACATCCAAAACAACAGTTGAATTATTACGCGTACGGGTATGCATAAAAAAGTTCCCCGACTTCAACTGAATTCGCCAGTAAGCGTACGGGTATGCATACCAAGGATTCCGGACTTTACCTGGCCTTCCCAGTACGCATACGAGTATGCATACTATACCTGTCTTGGATCAACATATATGCAAGTTTTAAAGCTTGGGTTAGCATTTGCAAACCAATTTCACGAGGAGGTCTTGGAATAAAAAATCCTCATTAATTTAATATAGCCCTTCTTACTAAATTAGCTAGTAGATTTATCTTAGAACACAACCAACTTTGGGCTCTACTGCTAAGAGCTAAATATTTTCCTAATAATCACCCCCTAGAATCCTCTAGGACTTCCAACTTATCTTGGATTTGGACTAGTATCCAAAAAGGTCTAAACCTTATTAAAGGTAAAAAAAAATTGGCAAGTCAAAAATGGAGCTTCCACAAAAATTTGGGAAGATAAATGGGTTTCTAATGCAGATTTAATTCAAAAACCCATAAATATTCCAGAGTCTATAGTACAAAGGGTAAGTGAACTGATTACTCAAGAAGACAGATAGGATCAAGACAAACTTGATAATCTCTTCTCTCCAGATATAAAATAAAAAATTCTAGCCATATCTCCAAACGTACCAAGAACAAGATAAAATTAGATAGCAACACCACTCCTCGTAGAATTGTTTTCAGCGAAGAATGTTTATAATTTCCTTGCTAATCAAGATCAAGAAAACAACAGTTCAAGCGATTTTTCTTGATAAACAATTTGGAAGATTAAATTGATTCCAAGGATCAAATTATTTTTTTTGGAAATTAGCTCAAAAAGCTCTTCCGAATAATGCAAAACTCGGGGTGCATAATAAATACTTTAATACGGAGTGCCCAATGTACAACTCCCAAGCTCAAGAAACAGAACAACATCTAATTCAAGCTTGCCCTTTGGTAGAGCAATTTGGTTTGTTTTTCTTCGAAGCAATGAACACAAGAATTAATGCAGATTCCATAGCAAACTGGATTAAAGAGTGGATCACGGTACCAGACTCTTATTCAGTTCTCGGACAAGATTGCGACAATTTCCTAATTCATCTGGAAGTATAGATTGAAAAAGCGGGGGTGCAACAACCACACCCAATATTTCGCTTAGCAATATGTATGGACAACTCCAATATATTTTCAAGAGAATCAACTAGACAGTCATACTCAATCAATGGAAATATTTCCAAGAGTTCTATCTCTGTTTCACAATGTACTCAGCAAATCAAACATATAGAAATCATGAGCTTTCGATTATTATGTGAAACAACTTGAACGGTACCAAAGACTAATGTTCAAGTGTCAATCAATTTAAATAAACAACCAAAGGTTGGATAACTAATTGATTAAACCACGCACAACTTTGTGATATTTCATTTATATAAACAAATATAATGCGGAAAAGAAATAACACAAACACCAAAAATTTTGTTAACGAGGAAACCGCAAATGCGGAGGAAAAACAAGATTTGAACACCACAATGTATTAAGCCACTACTGACACTATCCTACTCCAAGTTAACTTCGGACTGGAATGTAGTTGATCCTTAACCAATCTCACACTGATCAAGGTACAAGCGTTCATACGCCTCTATAACCACGCCCGGTTTTTGCGCACTTGTTTCCTTAGCTGATCGCACCCATAACTAAGAGTTGATACGACCCAAAGTCAAGACTTGATAAACCAATCTGTCTCATACGTAAAAGTCTATTGTATAGATAAATATGCCTCCCATGATTAACCTATGAGCTTTGTTCCGTCTTTTGATAAATCAAGGTGAGCAGAACCAATTGATATATCGGACTTATATTCCCGAAGAACTGGCAAGAAATATCAATTACCTCACAATAATCTTAATCGTATGGTGGAGAAACAAGATATTGTGGAATCACAAACGATGATGAAGATGTTTGTGACCACTTTTTATCTTGCGTATCGGAGATTAAATCTCGAGCAAATCTTAAAGAAGATAGTATTCAATCACGATAGAAAACAACAAGATCAGAACATGCAACTACATAGAAAATAGTTGGGTCTGGCTTCACAATCCCAATGAAGTCTTCGAGTCGTTAACCTACAGGGTTTCGTGAAAAACCTAATATTATAGGAGAATTTACTCTAGTCTCAACTAGTATCACACAGGAGGTGTGGGGATTAGGTTTCCCGGTTGCTAGAGTTCTCCTATATATTGTTTTTAAATCAGTATTTGATTGATTTGAAACAAAGCAATCAATATTCACCATTAGATGAACCTGATCTAAGAGACAAGCTAAATTTTCTTGAAACAAAAACAATATCTCTCCATCGTTAGATGGTCTTATCTTGTTATACACAAATGAAATGTAGTTTCATTTAGATATGAGTAATCGTACCTAAACATGTACACCTTGTTGGCTCAACAATACTTAACCGAAGTTAGCCATATGAACACTTTCTTATGAACCATATTCATCTTATCAAGAACTAGTTCAAATGACTCAAATGAAACTAGTTATAGAGTTTTTGAATTGATTATATTCTCATAGAAGTATACAAGACATAATTGAATCAAAATCATTTTTTATTCATTCGAATCAAGTCATGAACATTATAGCCAAAGATTTTCTAAAGATTGCATTCCTTTTATTATATAAATAAATGTATTTTCAGGAACAAACAGATTCTATAACTTAACCAACTCAAGTATGCAAACGGGTACGCATACTTAAGTAGCCGGACTTGGACTATGTCCGACAATATGCGAATGGGTACGCATACTATCACACATCCAAAACAATAGTTGAATTATTACGCGTACGGGTATGCATAAAAAAGTTCCCCGACTTCAATTGAATTCGCCAGTAAGCGTACGGGTATGCATACCAAGGATTCCGGACTTTACCTGGCCTTCCCAGTACGCATACGGGTATGCATACTATACCGGTCTTGGATCAACATATATGCAAGTTTTAAAGCTTGGGTTAGCATTTGCAAACCAATTTCACGAGGAGGTCTTGGAATAAAAAATCCTCATTAATTTAATATAGCCCTTCTTACTAAATTAGCTAGTAGACTTATCTTAGAACACAACCAACTTTGGGCTCTACTGCTAAGAGCTAAATATTTTCCTAATAATCACCCCCTAGAATCCTCTAGGACTTCCAACTTATCTTGGATTTGGACTAGTATCCAAAAAGGTCTAAACCTTATTAAAGGTAAAAAAAAAGCGGCAAGTCAAAAATGGAGCTTCCACAAAAATTTGGGAAGATAAATGGGTTTCTAATACGATTTAATTCAAAAACCCATAAATATTCAGAGTCTGTAGTACAAAGGGTAAGTGAACTGATTACTCAAGAAGACAGATAGGATCAAGACAAACTTGATAATCTCTTCTCTCCAGATATAAAATAAAAAATTCTAGCCATATCTCCAAACAACCAAGAACAAGACAAAATTAGATAGCAACACCATTCCTCGAATTGTTTAGTGAAGAATGTTTATAATTTCCTTGCTAATCAAGATCAAGAAAACAACGGTTCAAGCGATTTTCTTGATAAACAATTTGGAAGATTAAATTGATTCAAGGATCAAATTATTTTTGGAAATTAGCTCAAAAAGCTCTTGGAAACTAATGCAAAACTCGGGTGCATAATAAAGACTTTAATACGGAGTGCCTAATGTGCAACTCCCAAGCTCAAGAAACAGAAAAACATCTAATTCAAGCTTGCCCCTTTGGTAGAGCAATTTGGTTTTGTTTTTCTTTGGAAGCAGTGAACACAAGAATTAATGCAGATTCCATAGCAAATTGGATTAAAGAGTGGATCCAGTACAGAGACTCTTATTCAGTTCTCGGACAAGATTGCGACAATTTCCTAGTTCATCTGGAAGTATAGATTGAAAAAGCGGGGGTGCAACAACCACACCCAATATTTCGCTTAGCAATCTGTATGGACAACTCCAATATATTTTCAAGAGAATCAACTAGACAGTCATACTCAATCAATGGAAATATTTCCAAGAGTTCTATCTCTGTTTCACAATGTACTCAGCAAATCAAACATATAGAAATCTGCGAGCCTGATTATTATGTGAAACAACTTGAACGGTACCAAAGACTAATGTTCAAGTGTCAATCAATTTAAATAAACAACCAAAGGTTGGATAACTAATTGATTGAACCACGCACAACCTGTGATATTTCATTTATATAAACAAATATAATGCGGAAAAGAAATAACACAAACACCAAAAAATTTGTTAACGAGGAAACCCCAAATGCAGAAAAACCAGATTTGAACACCACAATGTATTAAGCCACTACAGACACTAGCCTACTCCAAGTTAACTTCGGACTGGAATGTAGTTGATCCTTAACCAATCTCACACTGATCAAGGTACAGTTGCGTTCCTTACGCCTCTATAACCACGCCGGTTTTTGCGCACTTGTTTCCCTTAGCTGATTGTTACCCATAACTAAGAGTTGATACGACCCAAAGTCGAAGACTTGATAAACCAATCTGTCTCTGAGAAAAGTCTATTGTATAGATAAATATGCCTCCCAAAGATTAACCTATGAGCTTTGTTCCGTCTTTTGATAAATCAAGGTGAACAGGAACCAATTGATATATCGGACTTATATTCCGAAGAACAAAAGGCTAAAATATCAATTACCTCACAATAATCTTAATCGTATGGTGGCGAAACAAGATATTGTGGAATCACAAACGATGACGAAGATGTTTGTGACCACTTTTTATCTTGCGTATCGGAGATTAAATCTCGAGCAAATCTTAAAGAAGATAGTATTCAATCACGATAGAAAACAACAAGATCAGAACATGCAACTACATAGAAAATAGTTGGGTATGGCTTCACAATCCCAGTGAAGTCTTGAGTCGTTAACCTACGGGGTTTAAGTGAAAAACCTAAGATTATAGGAGAATTGACTCTAGTCTCAACTAGTATCACACACAGGAGTGTGGGGATTAGGTTTCGGTTTCTAGGTTCTCTTATATATTGTTTTCAAATCAGTATTTGATTGCTTTGAAACAAAGCAATCAATATTCACCATTAGATGAACCTGATCTAAGAGACAAGCTAAATTTTCTTGAAACAAAAACAATATCTCTCCATCGATAGATGGTCTTATCTTGTTATACACAAATGAAATGTAGTTTCATTTAGATATGAGTAACTTAGTACCTAAACGTGTACACTTTTTTGGCTCAACAATACTTAACCGAAGTTAGCCATATGAACACTTTCTTATGAACCATATTCATCTTATCAAGAACTAGTTCAAATGACTCAAATGAAACTAGTTATAGAGTTTTTGAATTGATTATATTCTCATAGAAGTATCAAGACATAATTGAATCAAAATCATTTTTTATTCATTCGAATCAAGTCATGAACATTATAGCCAAGATTTTCTAAAGATTGCATTCCTTTTATTATATAAATAAATGTATTTTCAGGAACAAACAGATTCTATAACTTAACCAACTCAAGTATGCAAACGGGTACGCATACTTAAGTATGGACTTGGACTATGTCCGACAATATGCGAATGGAAGTCGCATACTATCACACATCCAAAACAATAGTTGAATTATTACGCGTGCGGGTATGCATAAAAAAGTTCCCCGACTTCAATTGAATTCCTTGATAGCGTACAGGTATGCATACCAAGGATTCGGACTTTACGCCTTCCCGATGCATACGGGTATGCATACTATCTTAGGTCTTGGATCAACATATATGCAAGTTTTAAAGCTTGGGTTAGCATTTGCAAACCAATTTCACGAGGAGGTCTTGGAATAAAAATCCTCATTAATTTAATATAGCCCTTCTTACTAAATTAGCTAGTAGACTTATCTTAGAACACAACCAACTTTGGGCTCTCTTTGCTAAGAGCTAAATATTTTCCTAATAATCACCCCTAGAATCCTCTAGGACTTCAACTTATCTTGGATTTGGACTAGTATCCAAAAAGGTCTAAACCTTATTAAAGGTAAAAAAAAACTGGCAAGTCAAAAATGGAGCTTCACAAAAATTTGGGAAGATAAATGGGTTTCTAATGCGATTTAATTCAAAAACCCATAAATATTCCGATAGAGTTCAGTACAAAGGGTAAGTGAACTGATTACTCAAGAAGACAGATAGGATCAAGACAAACTTGATAATCTCTTCTCTCCAGATATAAAATAAAAAATTCTAGCCATATCTCCAAACAGCCAAGAACAAGACAAAATTAGAGGCAACACCACTCCTCAGGAATTGTTTCAGCGAAGAATGTTTATAATTTCCTTGCTAATCAAGATCAAGAAAACAAAGTTCAAGCGATTTTTCTTGATAAACAATTTGGAAGATTAAATTGATTCCAAGGATCAAATTATTTTTTGGAAATTAGCTCAAAAAAGCTCTTAGACTAATGCAAAACTCGGGGTGCATAATAAAGACTTTAATACGGAGTGCCTAATGTGCAACTCCCAAGCTCAAGAAACAGAAAAACATCTAATTCAAGCTTGCCCCTTTGGTAGAGCAATTTGGTTTTGTTTTTCTTTGGAAGCAGTGAACACAAGAATTAATGCAGATTCCATAGCAAACTGGATTAAAGAGTGGATCACGGTACCAGACTCTTATTCAGTTCTCGGACAAGATTGCGACAATTTCCTAGTTCATCTGGAAGTATAGATTGAAAAAGCGGGGGTGCAACAACCACACCCAATATTTCGCTTAGCAATCTGTATGGACAACTCAATATATTTTCAAGAGAATCAACTAGACAGTCATACTCAATCAATGGAAATATTTCAAGAGTTCTATCTCCTGTTTCACAATGTACTAAGCAAATCAAACATATAGAAATCTGCTGAACTTTGATTATTATGTGAAACAACTTGAACGGTACCAAAGACTAATGTTCAAGTGTCAATCAATTTAAATAAACAACCAAAGGTTGGATAACTAATTGATTGAACCACGCACAACCTGTGATATTTCATTTATATAAACAAATATAATGCGAAAAAAGAAATAACACAAACACCAAAAATTTTGTTAACGAGGAAACCCCAAATGCAGAAAAACCAGATTTGAACACCACACTGTATTAAGCCACTACAGACACTAGCCTACTCCAAGTTAACTTCGGACTGGAATGTAGTTGATCCTTAACCAATCTCACACTGATCAAGGTACAGTTGCGTTCCTTACGCCTCTATAACCACGCCGGTTTTTGCGCACTTGTTTCCCTTAGCTGATCGCACCCATAACTAAGAGTTGATACGACCCAAAGTCGAAGACTTGATAAACCAATCTGTCTCATACAGAAAAGTCTATTGTATAGATAAATATGCCTCCCACAGATTAACCTATGAGCTTTGTTCCGTCTTTTGATAAATCAAGGTGAACAGGAACCAATTGATATATCGGACTTATATTCCAAGAAGAAACAGGCTAGAAATATCAATTACCTCACAATAATCTTAATCGTATGGTGGCGAAACAAGATATTGTGGAATCACAAACGATGATGAAGATGTTTGTGACCACTTTTATCTTACGTATCGGAGATTAAATCTCGAGCAAATCTTAAAGAAGATAGTATTCAATCACGATAGAAAACAACAAGATCGAACATGCAACTACATAGAAAATAGTTGGGTATGGCTTCACAATCCCAGTGAAGTCTTGAGTCGTTAACCTACGGGGTTTCGTAGAAAAACCTAAGATTATAGGAGAATTGACTCTAGTCTCAACTAGTATCACAGGGAGGTGTGGGGATTAGGTTTCCGGTTTCTAGGGTTCTCTTATATATTGTTTTCAAATCAGTATTTGATTGCTTTGAAACAAAGCAATCAATATTCACCATTAGATGAACCTGATCTAAGATACAAGCTAAATTTTCTTGAAACAAAAACAATATCTCTCCATCGATAGATGGTCTTATCTTGTTATACACAAATGAAATGTAGTTTCATTTAGATATGAGTAACCGTACCTAAACGTGTACACTTTTTTGGCTCAACAATACTTAACCGAAGTTAGCCATATGAACACTTTCTTATGAACCATATTCATCTTATCAAGAACTAGTTCAAATGACTCAAATGAAACTAGTTATAGAGTTTTTGAATTGATTATATTCTCATAGAAGTATACAAGACATAATTGAATCAAAATCATTTTTTATTCATTGAATCAAGTCATGAACATTATAGCCAAGATTTTCTAAAGATTGCATTCCTTTTATTATATAAATAAATGTATTTTCGAGGAACAAACGAGATTCTATAACTTAACCAACTCAAGTATGCAAACGGGTACGCATACTTAAGTAGCCGGACTTGGACTATGTCCGACAATATGCGAATGGGTACGCATACTATCACACATCCAAAACAATAGTTGAATTATTACGCGTACGGGTATGCATAAAAAAGTTCCCCGACTTCAATTGAATTCGCCCGATAGCGTACGGGTATGCATACCAAGGATTCGGACTTTGGCCTTCCCAAGTACGCATACGGGTATGCATACTACCTACGTCTTGGATCAACATATATGCAAGTTTTAAAGCTTGGGTTAGCATTTGCAAACCAATTTCTGAGGAGGTCTTGGAATAAAAAATCCTCATTAATTTAATATAGCCCTTCTTACTAAATTACCTAGTAGACTTATCTTAGAACACAACCAACTTTGGGCTCTCTGCTAAGAGCTAAATATTTTCCTAATAATCACCCCTAGAATCCTCTAGGACTTCCAACTTATCTTGGATTTGGACTAGTATCCAAAAAAGGTCTAAACCTTATTAAAGGTAAAAAAAAAGCGGCAAGTCAAAAATGGAGCTTCCACAAAAATTTGGGAAGATAAATGGGTTTCTAATGCGATTTAATTCAAAAACCCATAAATATTCAGTCCGTAGTACAAAGGGTAAGTGAACTGATTACTCAAGAAGACGAGATAGGATCAAGACAAACTTGATAATCTCTTCTCTCCGGATATAAAATAAAAAATTCTAGCCATATCTCCAAAAGCCAAGAACAAGACAAAATTAGATAGCAACACCACTCCTCGGAATTGTTTGTGAAGAATGTTTATAATTTCCTTGCTAATCAAGATCAAGAAAACAACATGATTCAAGCGATTTTTCTTGATAAACAATTTGGAAGATTAAATTGATTCCAAGGATCAAATTATTTTTTTTGGAAATTAGCTCAAAAAGCTCTTCCGACTAATGCAAAACTCGGGGTGCATAATAAAGACTTTAATACGGAGTGCCTAATGTGCAACTCCCAAGCTCAAGAAACAGAAAAACATCTAATTCAAGCTTGCCCCTTTGGTAGAGCAATTTGGTTTTGTTTTTCTTTGGAAGCAGTGAACACAAGAATTAATGCAGATTCCATAGCAAACTGGATTAAAGAGTGGATCACGGTACCAGACTCTTATTCAGTTCTCGGACAAGATTGCGACAATTTCCTAGTTCATCTGGAAGTATAGATTGAAAAAGCGGGGGTGCAACAACCACACCCAATATTTCGCTTAGCAATCTGTATGGACAACTCCAATATATTTTCAAGAGAATCAACTAGACAGTCATACTCAATCAATGGAAATATTTCCAAGAGTTCTATCTCTGTTTCACAATGTACTCAGCAAATCAAACATATAGAAATCTGCGAGCCTGATTATTATGTGAAACAACTTGAACGGTACCAAAGACTAATGTTCAAGTGTCAATCAATTTAAATAAACAACCAAAGGTTGGATAACTAATTGATTGAACCACGCACAACCTGTGATATTTCATTTATATAAACAAATATAATGCGGAAAAGAAATAACACAAACACCAAAAATTTTGTTAACGAGGAAACCCCAAATGCAGAAAAACCAGATTTGAACACCACAATGTATTAAGCCACTACAGACACTAGCCTACTCCAAGTTAACTTCGGACTGGAATGTAGTTGATCCTTAACCAATCTCACACTGATCAAGGTACAGTTGCGTTCCTTACGCCTCTATAACCACGCCCTAAGGTTTTTACGCACTTGTTTCCCTTAGCTGATCGCACCCATAACTAAGAGTTGATCGACCCAAAGTCGAAGACTTGATAAACCAATCTGTCTCATACAGAAAAGTCTATTGTATAGATAAATATGCCTCCCACAGATTAACCTATGAGCTTTGTTCCGTCTTTTGATAAATCAAGGTGAACAGGAACCAATTGATATATCGGACTTATATTCCCGAAGAACAGGCTAGAAATATCAATTACCTCACAATAATCTTAATCGTATGGTGGATAAACAAGATATTGTGGAATCACAAACGATGACGAAGATGTTTGTGACCACTTTTTATCTTGAAAGATCGGAGATTAAATCTCGAGCAAATCTTAAAGAAGATAGTATTCAATCACGATAGAAAACAACAAGATCGAACATGCAACTACATAGAAAATAGTTGGGTATGGCTTCACAATCCCAGTGAAGTCTTCGAGTCGTTAACCTACGGGTTTCGTGAAAAACCTAAGATTATAGGAGAATTGACTCTAGTCTCAACTAGTATCACACGGAGGTGTGGGGATTAGGTTTCCCGGTTTCTAGGGTTCTCTTATATATTGTTTTCAAATCAGTATTTGATTGCTTTGAAACAAAGCAATCAATATTCACCATTAGATGAACCTGATCTAAGAGACAAGCTAAATTTTCTTGAAACAAAAACAATATCTCTCCATCGATAGATGGTCTTATCTTGTTATACACAAATGAAATGTAGTTTCATTTAGATATGAGTAACCGTACCTAAACGTGTACACTTTTTGGCTCAACAATACTTAACCGAAGTTAGCCATATGAACACTTTCTTATGAACCATATTCATCTTATCAAGAACTAGTTCAAATGACTCAAATGAAACTAGTTATAGAGTTTTTGAATTGATTATATTCTCATAGAAGTATACAAGACATAATTGAATCAAAATCATTTTTTATTCATTCGAATCAAGTCATGAACATTATAGCCAAGATTTTCTAAAGATTGCATTCCTTTTATTATATAAATAAATGTATTTTCAGGAACAAACAGATTCTATAACTTAACCAACTCAAGTATGCAAAAGGTACGCATACTTAAGTAGCTTGGACTTGGACTATGTCCGACAATATGCGAATGGTACGCATACTATCACACATCCAAAACAATAGTTGAATTATTACGCGTACGGGTATGCATAAAAAAGTTCCCCGACTTCAATTGAATTCGCCAGTAAGCGTACGGGTATGCATACCAAGGATTCCGGACTTTACCTGGCCTTCCCAGTACGCATACGGGTATGCATACTATACCGGTCTTGGATCAACATATATGCAAGTTTTAAAGCTTGGGTTAGCATTTGCAAACCAATTTCACGAGGAGGTCTTGGAATAAAAAATCCTCATTAATTTAATATAGCCCTTCTTACTAAATTACCTAGTAGACTTATCTTAGAACACAACCAACTTTGGGCTCTACTGCTAAGAGCTAAATATTTTCCTAATAATCACCCCCTAGAATCCTCTAGGACTTCCAACTTATCTTGGATTTGGACTAGTATCCAAAAAGGTCTAAACCTTATTAAAGGTAAAAAAAAACTGGCAAGTCAAAAATGGAGCTTCCACAAAAATTTGGGAAGATAAATGGGTTTCTAATGCAGATTTAATTCAAAAACCCATAAATATTCCAGAGTCTGTAGTACAAAGGGTAAGTGAACTGATTACTCAAGAAGACAGATAGGATCAAGACAAACTTGATAATCTCTTCTCTCCAGATATAAAATAAAAAATTCTAGCCATATCTCCAAATAGCCAAGAACAAGACAAAATTAGATAGCAACACCACTCCTCAGGAATTGTTTCAGCGAAGAATGTTTATAATTTCCTTGCTAATCAAGATCAAGAAAACAACAGTTCAAGCGATTTTTCTTGATAAACAATTTGGAAGATTAAATTGATTCCAAGGATCAAATTATTTTTTTGGAAATTAGCTCAAAAAGCTCTTCCGACTAATGCAAAACTCGGGGTGCATAATAAAGACTTTAATACGGAGTGCCTAATGTGCAACTCCCAAGCTCAAGAAACAGAAAAACATCTAATTCAAGCTTGCCCCTTTGGTAGAGCAATTTGGTTTTGTTTTTCTTTGGAAGCAGTGAACACAAGAATTAATGCAGATTCCATAGAAACCTGGATTAAAGAGTGGATCACGGTACCCGAGACTCTTATTCGGTTCTCGGACAAGATTGCGACAATTTCTAGTTCATCTGGAAGTATAGATTGAAAAAAGCGGGGTGCAACAACCACACCCAATATTTCGCTTAGCAATCTGTATGGACAACTCCAATATATTTTCAAGAGAATCAACTAGACAGTCATACTCAATCAATGGAAATATTTCCAAGAGTTCTATCTCTGTTTCACAATGTACTCAGCAAATCAAACATATAGAAATCTGCGAGCCTGATTATTATGTGAAACAACTTGAACGGTACCAAAGACTAATGTTCAAGTGTCAATCAATTTAAATAAACAACCAAAGGTTGGATAACTAATTGATTGAACCACGCACAACCTGTGATATTTCATTTATATAAACAAATATAATGCGGAAAAGAAATAACACAAACACCAAAAATTTTGTTAACGAGGAAACCCCAAATGCAGAAAAACCAGATTTGAACACCACACTGTATTAAGCCACTACAGACACTAGCCTACTCCAAGTTAACTTTGATTTGGAATGTAGTTGATCCTTAACCAATCTCACACTGATCAAGGTACAGTTGCGTTCCTTACGCCTCTATAACCACGCCGGTTTTTGCGCACTTGTTTCCCTTAGCTGATCGCACCCATAACTAAGAGTTGATACGACCCAAAGTCGAAGACTTGATAAACCAATCTGTCTCATACAGAAAAGTCTATTGTATAGATAAATATGCCTCCCACAGATTAACCTATGAGCTTTGTTCCGTCTTTTGATAAATCAAGGTGAACAGGAACCAATTGATATATCGGACTTATATTCCCGAAGAACAGGCTAAAAATATCAATTACCTCACAATAATCTTAATCGTATGGTGGCGAAACAAGATATTGTGGAATCACAAACGATGACGAAGATGTTTGTGACCACTTTTTATCTTGCGTATCGGAGATTAAATCTCGAGCAAATCTTAAAGAAGATAGTATTCAATCACGATAGAAAACAACAAGATCAGAACATGCAACTACATAGAAAATAGTTGGGTATGGCTTCACAATCCCAGTGAAGTCTTCGAGTCGTTAACCTACAGGGTTTCGTGAAAAACCTAAGATTATAGGAGAATTGACTCTAGTCTCAACTAGTATCACACAGGAGGTGTGGGGATTAGGTTTCCCGGTTTCTAGGGTTCTCTTATATATTGTTTTCAAATCAGTATTTGATTGCTTTGAAACAAAGCAATCAATATTCACCATTAGATGAACCTGATCTAAGAGACAAGCTAAATTTTCTTGAAACAAAAACAATATCTCTCCATCGTTAGATGGTCTTATCTTGTTATACACAAATGAAATGTAGTTTCATTTAGATATGAGTAACCGTACCTAAACGTGTACACTTTTTTGGCTCAACAATACTTAACCGAAGTTAGCCATATGAACACTTTCTTATGAACCATATTCATCTTATCAAGAACTAGTTCAAATGACTCAAATGAAACTAGTTATAGAGTTTTTGAATTGATTATATTCTCATAGAAGTATACAAGACATAATTGAATCAAAATCATTTTTTATTCATTCGAATCAAGTCATGAACATTATAGCCAAGATTTTCTAAAGATTGCATTCCTTTTATTATATAAATAAATGTATTTTCAGGAACAAACAGATTCTATAACTTAACCAACTCAAGTATGCAAACGGTACGCATACTTAAGTAGCCGGACTTGGACTATGTCCGACAATATGCGAATGGGTACGCATACTATCACACATCCAAAACAATAGTTGAATTATTACGCGTACGGGTATGCATAAAAAAGTTCCCCGACTTCAATTGAATTCGCCAGTAAGCGTACGGGTATGCATACCAAAGGATTAGGACTTTACTGCCTTCCCAGTACGCATACGGGTATGCATACTATACCGGTCTTGGATCAACATATATGCAAGTTTTAAAGCTTGGGTTAGCATTTGCAAACCAATTTCACGAGGAGGTCTTGGAATAAAAAATCCTCATTAATTTAATATAGCCCTTCTTACTAAATTACCTAGTAGACTTATCTTAGAACACAACCAACTTTGGGCTCTACTGCTAAGAGCTAAATATTTTCCTAATAATCACCCCCTAGAATCCTCTAGGACTTCCAACTTATCTTGGATTTGGACTAGTATCCAAAAAGGTCTAAACCTTATTAAAGGTAAAAAAAACTGGCAAGTCAAAAATGGAGCTTCCACAAAAATTTGGGAAGATAAATGGGTTTCTAATGCAGATTTAATTCAAAAACCCATAAATATTCCAGAGTCTGTAGTACAAAGGGTAAGTGAACTGATTACTCAAGAAGACAGATAGGATCAAGACAAACTTGATAATCTCTTCTCTCCAGATATAAAATAAAAAATTCTAGCCATATCTCCAAACAGCCAAGAACAAGACAAAATTAGATAGCAACACCACTCCTCAGGAATTGTTTCAGCGAAGAATGTTTATAATTTCCTTGCTAATCAAGATCAAGAAAACAACAGTTCAAGCGATTTTTCTTGATAAACAATTTGGAAGATTAAATTGATTCCAAGGATCAAATTATTTTTTGGAAATTAGCTCAAAAGCTCTTAGACTAATGCAAAACTAGGGTGCATAATAAAGACTTTAATACGGAGTGCCTAATGTGCAACTCCCAAGCTCAAGAAACAGAAAAAACATCTAATTCAAGCTTGCCCCTTTGGTAGAGCAATTTGGTTTTGTTTTTCTTTGGAAGCAGTGAACACAAGAATTAATGCGATTCCATAGCAACGGGATTAAAGAGTGGATCACGGTACCGAGACTCTTATTCGGTTCTCGGACAAGATTGCGACAATTTCCTAGTTCAATAAGAAGTATAGATTGAAAAAGCGGGGTGCAACAACCACACCCAATATTTCGCTTAGCAATCTGTATGGACAACTCAATATATTTTCAAGAGAATCAACTAGACAAGTCATACTCAATCAATGGAAATATTTCCAAGAGTTCTATCTACTCGTTTCACAATGTACTCGGCAAATCAAACATATAGAAATCATGAAGGCTTTGATTATTATGTGAAACAACTTGAACGGTACCAAAGACTAATGTTCAAGTGTCAATCAATTTAAATAAACAACCAAAGGTTGGATAACTAATTGATTGAACCACGCACAACTTGTGATATTTCATTTATATAAACAAATATAATGCGGAAAAGAAATAACACAAACACCAAAAATTTTGTTAACGAGGAAACCCCAAATGCGGAAAAACCGATTTGAACACCACAATGTATTAAGCCACTACAGACACTAGCCTACTCCAAGTTAACCGGACTGGAATGTAGTTGATCCTTAACCAATCTCACACTGATCAAGGTACGGTTGCGTTCCTTACGCCTCTATAACCACGGTTTTTTAGCACTTGTTTCCCTTAGCTGATCGCACCCATAACTAAGAGTTGATCGACCCAAAGTCGAAGACTTGATAAACCAATCTGTCTAATACGAGAAAAGTCTATTGTATAGATAAATATGCCTCCCACAGATTAACCTATGAGCTTTGTTCCGTCTTTTGATAAATCAAGGTGAACAGGAACTAATTGATATATCGGACTTATATTCCCGAAGAACAGGCTAAAAATATCAATTACCTCACAATAATCTTAATCGTATGGTGGCGAAACAAGATATTGTGGAATCACAAACGATGACGAAGATGTTTGTGACCACTTTTTATCTTGCGTATCGGAGATTAAATCTCGAGCAAATCTTAAAGAAGATAGTATTCAATCACGATAGAAAACAACAAGATCAGAACATGCAACTACATAGAAAATAGTTGGGTATGGCTTCACAATCCAGGTGAAGTCTTCGAGTCGTTAACTACGGGGTTTCGTGAAAAACCTAAGATTATAGGAGAATTGACTCTAGTCTCAACTAGTATCACGGGAGGTGTGGGGATTAGGTTTCCTGGTTTCTAGGGTTCTCTTATATATTGTTTTCAAATCAAGTATTTGATTGCTTTGAAACAAAGCAATCAATATTCACCATTAGATGAACACGATCTAAGAGACAAGCTAAGTTTTCTTGAAACAAAAACAATATCTCTCCATCGTTAGATGGTCTTATCTTGTTATACACAAATGAAATGTAGTTTCATTTAGATATGAGTAACCGTACCTAAACGTGTACACTTTTTTGGCTCAACAATACTTAAGAAGTTAGCCATATGAACACTTTCTTATGAACCATATTCATCTTATCAAGAACTAGTTCAAATGACTCAAATGAAACTAGTTATAGAGTTTTTGAATTGATTATATTCTCATAGAAGTATACAAGACATAATTGAATCAAAATCATTTTTTATTCATTCGAATCAAGTCATGAACATTATAGCCAAGATTTTCTAAAGATTGCATTCCTTTTATTATATAAATAAATGTATTTTCAGGAACAAACAGATTCTATAACTTAACCAACTCAAGTATGCAAACGGGTACGCATACTTAAGTAGCCGGACTTGGACTATGTCCGACAATATGCGAATGGGTACGCATACTATCACACATCCAAAACAATAGTTGAATTATTACGCGTACGGGTATGCATAAAAAAGTTCCCCGACTTCAATTGAATTACCGAGTAAAGCGTACGGGTATGCATACCAAGGATTCCGGACTTTACTGGCCTTCCAAAAAGACGCATACGGGTATGCATACTATCCGGTCTTGGATCAACATATATGCAAGTTTTAAAGCTTGGGTTAGCATTTGCAAACCAATTTCACGAGGAGGTCTTGGAATAAAAAATCCTCATTAATTTAATATAGCCCTTCTTACTAAATTAGCTAGTAGACTTATCTTAGAACACAACCAACTTTGGGCTCTACTGCTAAGAGCTAAATATTTTCCTAATAATCACCCCCTAGAATCCTCTAGGACTTCCAACTTATCTTGGATTTGGACTAGTATCCAAAAAGGTCTAAACCTTATTAAAGGTAAAAAAAAACTGGCAAGTCAAAAATGGAGCTTCCACAAAAATTTGGGAAGATAAATGGGTTTCTAATGCAGATTTAATTCAAAAACCCATAAATATTCCAGAGTCTGTAGTACAAAGGGTAAGTGAAATGATTACTCAAGAAGACAGATAGGATCAAGACAAACTTGATAATCTCTTCTCTCCAGATATAAAATAAAAAATTCTAGCCATATCTCCAAACAGCCAAGAACAAGACAAAATTAGATAGCAACACCACTCCTCAGGAATTGTTTCAGCGAAGAATGTTTATAATTTCCTTGCTAATCAAGATCAAGAAAACAACAGTTCAAGCGATTTTTCTTGATAAACAATTTGGAAGATTAAATTGATTCCAAGGATCAAATTATTTTTTTGGAAATTAGCTCAAAAAGCTCTTCCGACTAATGCAAAACTCGGGGTGCATAATAAAGACTTTAATACGGAGTGCCTAATGTGCAACTCCCAAGCTCAAGAAACAGAAAAACATCTAATTCAAGCTTGCCCCTTTGGTAGAGCAATTTGGTTTTGTTTTTCTTTGGAAGCAGTGAACACAAGAATTAATGCAGATTCCATAGCAAACTGGATTAAAGAGTGGATCACGGTACCAGACTCTTATTCAGTTCTCGGACAAGATTGCGACAATTTCCTAGTTCATCTGGAAGTATAGATTGAAAAAGCGGGGGTGCAACAACCACACCCAATATTTCGCTTAGCAATCTGTATGGACAACTCCAATATATTTTCAAGAGAATCAACTAGACAGTCATACTCAATCAATGGAAATATTTCCAAGAGTTCTATCTCTGTTTCACAATGTACTCAGCAAATCAAACATATAGAAATCTGCGAGCCTGATTATTATGTGAAACAACTTGAACGGTACCAAAGACTAATGTTCAAGTGTCAATCAATTTAAATAAACAACCAAAGGTTGGATAACTAATTGATTGAACCACGCACAACTTGTGATATTTCAATTATATAAACAAATATAATGCGGAAAAGAAATAACACAAACACCAAAAATTTTGTTAACGAGGAAACCCCAAATGCAGAAAAACCAGATTTGAACACCACAATGTATTAAGCCACTACAGACACTAGCCTACTCCAAGTTAACTTCGGACTGGAATGTAGTTGATCCTTAACCAATCTCACACTGATCAAGGTACAGTTGCGTTCCTTACGCCTCTATAACCACGCCGGTTTTTGCGCACTTGTTTCCCTTAGCTGATCGCACCCATAACTAAGAGTTGATACGACCCAAAGTCGAAGACTTGATAAACCAATCTGTCTCATACAGAAAAGTCTATTGTATAGATAAATATGCCTCCCACAGATTAACCTATGAGCTTTGTTCCGTCTTTTGATAAATCAAGGTGAACAGGAACCAATTGATATATCGGACTTATATTCCCTAAGAACAGGCTAGAAATATCAATTACCTCACAATAATCTTAATCGTATGGTGGAGAAACAAGATATTGTGGAATCACAAACGATGACGAAGATGTTTGTGACCACTTTTTATCTTGCGTATCGGAGATTAAATCTCGAGCAAATCTTAAAGAAGATAGTATTCAATCACGATAGAAAACAACAAGATCAGAACATGCAACTACATAGAAAATAGTTGGGTATGGCTTCACAATCCCAATGAAGTCTTCGAGTCGTTAACCTACAGGGTTTCGTGAAAAACCTAAGATTATAGGAGAATTGACTCTAGTCTCAACTAGTATCACACAGGAGGTGTGGGGATTAGGTTTCCCGGTTTCTAGGGTTCTCTTATATATTGTTTTCAAATCAGTATTTGATTGCTTTGAAACAAAGCAATCAATATTCACCATTAGATGAACCTGATCTAAGAGACAAGCTAAGTTTTCTTGAAACAAAAACAATATCTCTCCATCGTTAGATGGTCTTATCTTGTTATACACAAATGAAATGTAGTTTCATTTAGATATGAGTAACCGTACCTAAACGTGTACACTTTTTTGGCTCAACAATACTTAACCGAAGTTAGCCATATGAACACTTTCTTATGAACCATATTCATCTTATCAAGAACTAGTTCAAATGACTCAAATGAAACTAGTTATAGAGTTTTTGAATTGATTATATTCTCATAGAAGTATACAAGACATAATTGAATCAAAATCATTTTTTATTCATTCGAATCAAGTCATGAACATTATAGCCAAGATTTTCTAAAGATTGCATTCCTTTTATTATATAAATAAATGTATTTTCAGGAACAAACAGATTCTAGAACTTAACCAACTCAAGTATGCAAACGGGTACGCATACTTAAGTAGCCGGACTTGGACTATGTCCGACAATATGCGAATGGGTACGCATACTATCACACATCCAAAACAATAGTTGAATTATTACGCGTACGGGTATGCATAAAAAAGTTCCCCGACTTCAATTGAATTCGCCAGTAAGCGTACGGGTATGCATACCAAGGATTCCGGACTTTACCTGGCCTTCCCAGTACGCATACGGGTATGCATACTATACCGGTCTTGGATCAACATATATGCAAGTTTTAAAGCTTGGGTTAGCATTTGCAAACCAATTTCACGAGGAGGTCTTGGAATAAAAAATCCTCATTAATTTAATATAGCCCTTCTTACTAAATTAGCTAGTAGACTTATCTTAGAACACAACCAACTTTGGGCTCTACTGCTAAGAGCTAAATATTTTCCTAATAATCACCCCCTAGAATCCTCTAGGACTTCCAACTTATCTTGGATTTGGACTAGTATCCAAAAAGGTCTAAACCTTATTAAAGGTAAAAAAAAACTGGCAAGTCAAAAATGGAGCTTCCACAAAAATTTGGGAAGATAAATGGGTTTCTAATGCAGATTTAATTCAAAAACCCATAAATATTCCAGAGTCTATAGTACAAAGGGTAAGTGAACTGATTACTCAAGAAGATGAGATAGGATCAAGACAAACTTGATAATCTCTTCTCTCCAGATATAAAATAAAAAATTCTAGCCATATCTCCAAACAGCCAAGAACAAGATAAAATTAGATAGCAACACCACTCCTCAGGAATTGTTTCAGCGAAGAATGTTTATAATTTCCTTGCTAATCAAGATCAAGAAAACAACAGTTCAAGCGATTTTTCTTGATAAACAATTTGGAAGATTAAATTGATTCCAAGGATCAAATTATTTTTTTTGGAAATTAGCTCAAAAAGCTCTTCCGACTAATGCAAAACTCGGGGTGCATAATAAATACTTTAATACGGAGTGCCCAATGTACAACTCCCAAGCTCAAGAAACAGAACAACATCTAATTCAAGCTTGCCCCTTTGGTAGAGCAATTTGGTTTTGTTTTTCTTTGGAAGCAGTGAACACAAGAATTAATGCAGATTCCATAGCAAACTGGATTAAAGAGTGGATCACGGTACCAGACTCTTATTCAGTTCTCGGACAAGATTGCGACAATTTCCTAATTCATCTGGAAGTATAGATTGAAAAAGCGGGGGTGCAACAACCACACCCAATATTTCGCTTAGAAATCTGTATGGACAACTCCAATATATTTTCAAGAGAATCAACTAGACAGTCATACTCAATCAATGGAAAATATTTCCAAGAGTTCTATCTCTGTTTCATAATGTACTCAGCAAATCAAACAGATAGAAATCTGCGAGCCTGATTATTATGTGAAACAACTTGAACGGTACCAAAGACTAATGTTCAAGTGTCAATCAATTTAAATAAACAACCAAAGGTTGGATAACTAATTGATTAAACCACGCACAACCTGTGATATTTCAATTATATAAACAAATATAATGCGGAAAAGAAATAACACAAACACCAAAAAATTTGTTAACGAGGAAACCGCAAATGCAGAAAAACAAGATTTGAACACCACACTGTATTAAGCCACTACAGACACTAGCCTACTCCAAGTTAACTTCGGACTGGAATGTAGTTGATCCTTAACCAATCTCACACTGATCAAGGTACAGTTGTGTTCCTTACGCCTCTAGAACCACGCCGGTTTTTGCGCACTTGTTTCCCTTAGCTGATCGCACCCATAACTAAGAGTTGATACGACCCAAAGTCGAAGACTTGATAAACCAATCTGTATCATACAGAAAAGTCTATTGTATAGATAAATATGCCTCCCACAGATTAACCTATGAGCTTTGTTCCGTCTTTTGATAAATCAAGGTGAACAGGAACCAATTGATATATCGGACTTATATTCCCGAAGAACTGGCAAGAAATATCAATTACCTCACAATAATCTTAATCGTATGGTGGAGAAACAAGATATTGTGGAATCACAAACGATGACGAAGATGTTTGTGACCACTTTTTATCTTGCGTATCGGATATTAAATCTCGATCAAATCTTAAAGAAGATAGTATTCAATCACGATAGAAAACAACAAGATCAGAACATGCAACTACATAGAAAATAGTTGGGTCTGGCTTCACAATCCCAATGAAGTCTTCGAGTCGTTAACCTACAGGGTTTCGTGAAAAACCTAAGATTATAGGAGAATTGACTCTAGTATCAACTAGTATCACACAGGAGGTGTGGGGATTAGGTTTCCCGGTTGCTAGAGTTCTCCTATATATTGTTTTCAAATCATTATTTGATTGCTTTGAAACAAAGAAATCAATATTCACCGTTAGATGAACCTGATCTAAGAGCCAAGCTAAGTTTTCTTGAAACAAAAACAATATCTCTCCATCGTTAGATGGTCTTAGCTTGTTATACACAAATGAAATGTAGTTTCATTTAGATATGAGTAATCGTACCTAAACATGTACACCTTGTTGGCTCAACAATACTTAACCGAAGTTAGCCATATGAACACTTTCTTATGAACCATATTCATCTTATCAAGAACTAGTTCAAATGACTCAAATGAAACTAGTTATAGAGTTTTTGAATTGTTTATATTCTCGTAGAAGTATACAAGACACAATTGAATCAAAATCATTTTTTATTCATTCGAATCAAGTCATGAACATTATAGCAACGATTTTCAAAATATTGCATTCCTTTTATTATATAAATAAATGTATTTTCATGAACAAACAGATTCTAGAACTTAACCAACTCAAGTATGCAAACGGGTACGCATACTTAAGTAGCCGGACTTGGACTATGTCCGACAATATGCGAATGGGTACGCATACAATCACACATCCAAAACAACAGTTGAATTATTACGCGTATGGGTATGCATACAAAAGTTCCCCGACTTCAACTGAATTCGCCAGTAAGCGTACGGGTATGTATACCAAGGATTCCAGAATTTACCTGGCCTTCCCAGTACGCATACGGGTATGCATACTATACCGGTCTTGGATCAACATATATGCAAGTACGCATACTATGTCTATAATCCAATTATGGTTAAGTATTCTAAACTCTATTTCAAACATTGAAACATTCTTTGAGGATGACAATACTTTTTTTCACTAACTATTAGCATCAAAGCGATTTTCAAGTTATTGAAATAATCAATACGAAATATTCTGAGTCTACATCAAATGACAGTATCACACAAATCATGTAAGATGTTACTTGGTGATTTTCACATGATCATATTTTGACTTTCATCAATATAAGATGAACTTGGTTGAAGCATAATCTAGCCAACACATATTTCGAGAAATATGGAAGCGAGTTAAACTCAGATCGAAATATCAAATATGTATAATGGAATACTATATAGTAATATGACTTTTGTTTCAAGAAAGAGATAGAGTAGAAATAAACTTTCTGAGTCATACATGAGTTTCGGTCTCCACATACATTTTATCGATGAAGTTCCACAAGCTCTCCTTAGTAGTTATTCGTCTTCAATTGATGAACGCCGTGAAGTCTAAATATCAATTACACAATCTATCTTAGTACGAGACATTACTATAAGTAGACTAGAAATCAAGACTTATAGTTTTGATCACTAAACTTGAAAAATAAGCTTGAGATAGCAACGGTTGAAAGTTCGACCGAGTAGTGCTCTAACAATCTCCCCCTTTTTCAATTTTAGTGACAAAACTATAAATACATATGGATTACAAAATAAGTAAAACTTTGTAGCTTCTCATCCAAATGCTTGATCTCCTTGGTTCTTCAACATTACTCAAAATATTTGTCATTTCCAAGTACTCCATGATTCCAAACGTGTTCAAATCATCATCATAGTTGTTGAATATCCATAGCTGTAAGAATAAGAAAACAATTGCTCTCAATCATTGTTATACAGTGTCATAGTATTATTGCACAACATCAAAGTTGAATTGTATCACAACTTTGACAACAATACTATGGTGATATGTATCACTACCCCTTAGTCAACAGTTCGTCTCATATGAAAACCACTCCCCCTTGCATAATGATCCATAAACCATATGTATTTGTAGTGTGAACTACACATTATTTCTCCCCCTTTTTGTCAATAAAAATTGGCAAAGGTACGAAAACTAGTGGGATCCAAATGAAATTTTCATAGAGATACTTCATGACCAGAAGAGAACATATCAACTTGTTTCGATGATTTCGCATAACTGAAACTAGTGTATTCATCAAGGACTTTATAAATATGCAAGAAAACTACTACAATATTCCACAGACGCATTCCCCACAAAGATTTGGAAATTAAGCACAAGTTCAAAAAGAAGTCTCCCCCATAAAATGTTATTCCCGAAAGAACAACAAGAGCGACCTTACTTTCACAAGAGAAAAATGATTTCTTTGGACATTAACAAATCATATGAAACATGAATTCGTAATCCAAAATACTCAATTAAATTAACCACAAGATAACCCATGATTAATTTAATCGGAAATGCTCAACATAAGAGAACTTACGGAGCCACAAAGTATATCCATAAGAATGTGGATCAGGGAAAGACCAATACTACGGAATATTCAAAGATTCATTCTATTTTTCATCAGTATTTGCATAGAGACGTATAATAGACTTAATATTTGTGTTCAAAAGTTCATTCTATCTTTTATCAATAAAGATATATGATATACTTAACTTTTGAGCAAGTATGGGACAATCATAGTTCACAGACGCAAACACACATATCCCATAACAAGTTGCAATATATAAAACCATAAAGATTAATAATGCAAAATCATCTTCCAAATAAACTTTAGAATTTAAATAAATAAATCTAAAAACATTGCAAGATGAAAATCGTTGGAAATAGATATGTGTACTCACAATAATTGTTATTCCAAACCCTAGTTATCCTTCTTAAAACACAAGAATAAATTCTCATAAGAAGTTTCCTACACATTAATGCCTCTAAAAAATTCTTTATCGTCCCCGAACTCCTTGTCGTCAATATCCATTGAAACATAAGGTTCATGAAGAAAGGAGTGAATTCCAACAAACCTTCTAGGATGATGTCGAACTAGGGCCTTCTGAATTTCAAGAGTCCTCACAACAATATCCTTTATTTGTTGAATCTCCTTTCTTGTTTCCTTGAACTCTTCAAGAACCTTAGAAAACTTCTATAGATTAGAAGGAACAACTCTTGGTTTCCTTACAATATCAATTAGATATGAAAAGATGGAAGAATTCCAAAAAGGTGAAAACAAGACCAAAAAGAAGAAATAAGAAAATCTTTTTATCTTTTCCTGAAGCCTAAAATGTGCAAACACTTTTTTATTTTTGAACCAGACACATGATCGAATTTTAGATAGTGGAAAATAAGGTTATCGTTCACTCGGACTTGATGAGATTGATTTTAAACTTAAATAATTGAAAATGCTATAAATAAAGAAAATATATACAAAATATGTCACAGGATGAAGAATTTACTAGGACTCAAGATTTCACTATTTTTCATATTCAAGTGGTTCAGAAATTAATCCTAGACAATTATAACTCAACATAAAAGAAATATTAACTCTATTATTTGCCAAAGTAGATTTCATAAAACATTAGTTGTATATTATAAGCATGAAGCATCAAAATTACTTAGAACTAAGCATGCGTCATCAAACAAAGTTACAAATAATTAATAGAAATCATAAATCATTAAAAGTCGGTGCAAAAAGTAAATAAAGAATTAATTGAATTACCACAGGGATGAAAAACAACTTCCTCTGTCGTCCCAGTAATGGGGTCTAGCTCTGCATATTGGAAACACGCTCAAAATTCATTTTTATTGCTCAAAGGGTGTTTACAAAGATGAAAATGAAGGGGAAATTATTAAACCGGATTTGTAACACTTATTTTTGTTACAAACCGAACTATTACAGAGAACGATAAAAAATTTATGTTGTTGTCACTGTAGCACAACGACTTTTCTATTGTGTCTTATGTTCTTCATGTTCATGAGGTGCAGCAGCAGCAGAAATGACTCTGCAACCTCTGATTTCTTTTCTACAGCTCAGCAATCACCTCTGTTTTCACCCCCTAACTCTCCATTCACCTCTCTACTCACCCCAACAACCTATTTATACCCACAGAAACTCCAAATCTCTAGAGTAATTGCAAAATATTTTTGATTATTCTCCATGCAAGATACGAGATATTTTCACCTCTTCACGCGCTCTGTTTGTGTTGGTTTATGGCATCATATCTTTTTATAACTTCTCCACGCACCAAACTGATGCTAGACTCCCTTAAACAAGTGCAGCACACGCCTCAGCGCATTCAATCCCGTGAATGTCTTCTTGGTCAAACAAACCTCCCTGTTTTATTCTATCCACGTAAATACCTCTCATTTTTCGAATTACAACTCATATACCAGTCGTGTTTGGAAAAAAAAAAGGCCCAACCATTGATAATCCATGAAGAAACTCTGTAAAATCTAACCCAAAATAAAAAACAGGATTCTCGGGTTAAACCAAATTTTTAAACACAAATTTTCCCACCAAAAACATATTCCCGTGAAAAAGAAGATGGTTTCCCCATAACCAAAACTGGGGTGCCCTTAGCAGGTGGGTGGCCTTTAGTATTTGAGGTTCCCCTTATCCAATGTGGCAGTATGTTTAGCAAATGTCCTTTGGGGGTGCTCCGAGTAATTTTTCGAGTCGAAATTTCCAAAAATGTTTATTTCCCAAAAATACCTACAAACACATAAAACACCATAATAAGTACAAAATCGAGTACCAACAATACAGAAAATTGAGGACAACTTAGACACAAAAATATGTCTATCAGCACATGAGACAAGATATACAACCAAAACATTTAAGTTGTGCTGGGGTGAACAACAATCTATCCACCATAACCTTCTGGAATGAAATTCTTAGAATCTGGTTTCACAGACTATTTAGACCGAATTCTTTTCTCTAGTGGTCTAATAACTTCTTCGCGGAAGAGATGGGATTACATACCTCGGACGATTTCTGAACAAGTTTGATCTTGTTTGCTAATCAATTTTCTCTTCATTGAAGTTTGTTGACACATCTTATCTTATGTTTGTACTTGAAACATTTGGAGAGTTCATGACCCCTAAGAGTAAAATAAGAATATGTCAATGTGGAGGATGGTTCAGACGTCATGGATGTGCAGGCTGCTAGAAAAATGGTAGAACCTGAAAGATTAGAAACAAAATTTCCAATAGAAAAATCGAAGTCCATTTTATCCTCCAAGGTGGTTGAAGTTTCTCCCGGAAGAATATCGAGATTGATATATGTATTGCTACAATTATCAAAATCAATATTTGCATTGAGGAGTGCAATACTTGATTTTTCGTCTTCATTAGAATCATAATGATCAGACATTTCATCAAGAGTTAGAGCAAGACCTTTGTTTCTAGTGTATTTTTTACGATTTGGACACTGATTTGCAAAATGACCAAAGACTTTTACACTTGAAGCATTGTGGCATATCCTCGTCATCAGTATCGTCAATATTCCTGTTTTTAAGAGGAACACGATTATGAGGTTTAACTGATGACTTAGGTTTATCTCTAGTGAATAATTTACTTATCTTCAAAAGAATATCTCTAAATTGTCTAGTGATCAAAGAGACTGACTTGTCAAGATCTTCATCTGATAAATCAGTCTCAGAAAGATCATCTTCAGAGATGCCAATACTTTTACTTTTATCAAGTAATTTAGTGTTATTTTTTCCTTTGAAAGCAATATCCTTTCTAGACTTGGATACATGCTCATGATCAAAGACCTTTAACTTCCCAACTAGAGTGTTTCTAGAAAGAACATCAAGGTTATTTCCTTCAACGATGGCATGTTTCTTTGAATCATAGTTAGATGGCAATGAAATGAGAATTTTTATCACAATTTCCTTTTCAGGAAAAGTCTTACCCAACGCAAAAGATGCATTAACAATTTCAGACCCATCAAATGAATCTTTATCTGCCATAGAAAGGTTTTCCCAATCATAATTTAGTTTTTGAAGCCTAGATTCTTTTTCACATGTATTCCCTCCAAATATGGTTTCTAAGATATCCCAAGCATATTTATACCTAGTGCACGTAGTCATATGGTGTTGAAGATCTGGGATAATGGCATAGATAATTGCATTTAATTCATCAGAATTTTACTTTGCAACAAGAATCTCAACATCATCATAATCAACACTATCCTTTGGAACCTTTACAATGCCTATTATAACAACCAGATGATTATAGCCATTAAAAATGGATACCCATGATTGAAAATCACGCGTTTGAAGAAATGAACGCATAAAATTTTTCCACCACAAGTAATTCGAGCCATCAAAGAATGGCGGTACATTTATAGAAAGTCAGATCGCTACAAACACAGACTTGTAAGGTCTTGAACGAGTTTGCTTTCTCTGATACCAATTGAAAAAGTGGGGGTACAATAACCACACCCAATATTTCGCTTATCAATCTGTATGGACAACTCCAATATAATTCAAAGAGAATCAACTAGACAGTCAGACTCAATCAATAAAAATATATCCAAGAGTTGTATCTGTGTTCACAATGTAATCAACAAATCAAATAGATAGAAATCTACGAGCCTGATTATTATGTGAAACAACTTGAACGGTACCAAAGACCAATGTGCAATCAATCAACAAATCAAACAGATAGAAATCCACAAGTCGTTAACCTACGTTTCGTGAAAAACCTAAGGTTAAAGGAGAATCGACTCTAGTTTCAACTAGTATCATATAGGAGGTGTGGTGATTAGGTTTCGCAGTTGCTATAGTTCTCCTTTTTATATATTTCAAATCAGGGTTTGATAGCTTTGAAACAAAGCAATCAACATTCACAGTTAGATGAAACCTGATCAAAGATCCAATCTAAGTTTTCTTGAAACCAAAGAAATATCTCTCCATCGTTAGATGGTCTTAGCTTGTTACACACAAATAAAATGAACCTTTATTTATATATGAGCAACCGTACCTAAACGTGTACACCTTGTTGGATCAACAATAGTTAACCGAAGTTAGCCATATGAACACTTTCTTATTAACCATATTCATATTATCAAAAACTAGTTCAAATGACTCAAATGAAACTAGTTACAGAGTTGTTCAATTTTTTATATTCTCATAGAAGTATACAAGACACAATTGAAGAAAAATAGATTTTGATTCACTCGAATCAAGTCATGAACATTATAGCCACGGTTTACAAAATATTGCATTCCTTATTATATAAATAAATGTATTAGTTCATGAACAAACCGATTCTAGAACTTATCCCACTCAAGTATGCAAACGGGTACGTATACTTAAGTAGCCGGACTTGGACTATGTCCGATAGTATGCGAACGGGAACGCATACTATCACACATCCAAAACAACTGTTGAATTAGTACCCGTACTGGTACACATACAAATATTCCTGGAATTCAACTGAGTTCACCAGTACGCGTACGTGTATGCATACAAAGGCTCCCGGACTTTACCTGACCTTCCCAGTATGCATACAAGTATGTATACTATATCGGTCTTGGATCAACATATATGCAAGTACGTATACTATGTCTATTAGCCAATTATGGTTAAGTGTTCTAAACTCTATTTCAATCATTGAAACATTCTTAGAGGATGACAATAGTTGTTTTCACTAACTATTAGCATCAAAGCGATTTTCAAGTTATTGAAATAATAAATACGAAACATTCCGAGTCTACATCAAATGACCGTATCACACAAATCATGTAAGATGTTACTTGGCAATCTTCACATGATAATCTTTTTACTTTCTTCAAGGATATAATATGAACTTGGTTGAAGCAATATCTGACCAACATATTGCTAGAGCACTGATCGATCGAACTCGCTAGTTGCTATCTCAAGCTTGTTGTCAAGTTCAGTTTCCAAAACTTTAAGTCTTGATTTCTAGTCTACTTATATCTAAGTCTCGGACTAGGATAGAAGGTGTAGTTGAGCTCTAGACTCCACGATGTTCATCATACAAAGACGAAGAACTACTCAAGGAGCTGGTGGAACATCATTGACTATAAGGTATGTGGAGACTTGAACTTATCTATCACTCAAAAATTCTATCTACTCTATCTCATATCTTGAGATAAAATTCGTATTGCTATATAGACTTCGATTATAAACATTTGCTATTTCGAGCCGAGTTTATCTCGCTTATCTTTTTCTCGAAATATGTGTTGGTAATCTTTCGCTTTGGCCAAGTAGTTACAAACATCTTCGTCTCATCGTTTGTGATTCCACAATATCTTATTTCGCTAGTCGATTAAGATTATTATAAGGTGGTTGATAATTCTTGGATGTTCTTCGGGAATATAAGTCCGGGTTATCGATTGGTTCCTATTCACCTTGATTTATCAAAAGACGGAATTAAACTCATAGGTATTTATGTGGGAGTCAGATTTATCTATTACTGTAGACTTTTCTGTGTGATACATATTTGTTTATTAAAGTCTTCGACTTTGGGTCGTAGCACCTCTTAGTTGTGGGTGAGATCAGCTAAGGGAATAAAGTGCATAGTATACTACTAGGATCAGAGACGTAAGGAGCGCAACTGAACCTTGGATCAGTATGGGATTGATTGGAGTTCAACTATAGTCCAGACCGAAGTTAGTTTGTAGTAGGCTAATGTAGCGCCCCCTAAGCTAGCAGCTGACTAATCCAAGAATTTAACTAAATAAAGAGGCACTAACGATCTAAATAATTTATTTAAAACACTGAGAAAGAAATTATAAACAAAGATTAACCGAATCTAAACCCTCTCTGAAATAAATACAAGAACTCCTCTCAAGTGATACATATTCAGTAGTGAGTTGGTTTACAAACAAAATATAAACACAAAATAAACATAGCAGAAGACTCAACGCCACCAAACTTCCGCCGCGCATTCTGGTCTGTCTCTGAAACTGAAAGTGGGAATGGGTGAGCACATCATCCCTAAAAGGGGTGCCATGTAGAAATAACAACTAGCTTTCAAGTAATCATTAATATGATTTGAAGACAATGTAGGTTTAATCGAAAGACGATAATACTCAGAAAGACAGTAAAACATATCTTAGAAACTTCTTCATGGACATTCATAAATAATAGTAACATCCATGTATGAGATGTGTGTTTCCGCACATAAGGGAAGAATAATATTGCGGTGTATCACCCTAGCCATAATAATATTTCGGTGTATCGCCCTAGACATAAAATACTGATACTGTGTCGGCACACATCTCACACCACACCAAGCACACAAGGATATGCATGAATTTCACAACACAAAGATTGATTTGTAAAACAATAATGAATACAAGAGAGTTCGTTATCGATTCCCACCTCTTTTGATGACAAGCCTCGCCTATCTCGAGATCCATAATATACTGGTTCATTCTTTAGATCGATCGTTGTTAATAATGATTAACTGTTAATCACATGTACACTCCAAAGATTAGCCAAGAGGCTCCCACAAGGCTCATAACACAATTTCATACAATTCTCTAGATATAAACTAAGTGAATTATCTAATGGTTCCAAGTCCATTAATGATTCTACATATTTTTATTGCCTATCTCTAGCACATATAAGGTTTATTAATCCAATTAGGTTGATTCTATATTCCACTAGATATGTCTTATGATCATCTATAACTTTGTAAAAAGAACCAAAAGCTAATTCGGACCATAAATGGTCCAAAACATCAAACTAAGAAAACATGGCTCTAAGCCCAAGCCCAACAAACTAACCCCTTAATCTAAGGCCTGATCAATCTGGGTCAACTGACGGTCAATGGAGTCAACTAATAGTCAACATCTAAGTCCAAGTTCAATCAATGGTCAAAATATCAACGATTCTAACAGGAATCGGTCAAGGTCAACTTGGTCAAGACATGGAAACTCGATGAGTTAACTCAGTCCACAAGACTGATTTAGATGAGTTAGGTTTACATTTAACTCAGTCAGACTAACTGAGTCAACTAAGCAAACTAGTCAGATATCTGACTGAGATGACTAATAGGCCAAATTCCTAAGCCAAACCTCTAATGTACAAATAAGATACACCACAAATACATGCCAAGACCAAACAATGCATTTCTAACTCTCTTTACAAAAATACAAATTAAATCATCTCTTCCTTGATTTATTTCAAGTACTAAATTTCCATTTCTAACTATAATTCCTATACATAGGACTTGCAAACTCAGTACACAACCAACTTCATCATCACCTACAATACTCATCACTTCTATAGAAACATTTCAGCAATCCTGTAACACCAGTTCCTCTTGTACAAAGCCTATCAGCTTCACCAAACACCACCATAGTTCACCAATAAATCATTTCCAACACTTGCAGTCAAAAAGAAACAAAAAATACCATCTCTAACTAGCTAACCATTATCTTGAGATACAACTTAACCCAATCATCATTGTTCCCTTATCAATAGACCTCCAATCTCTTCCCTGCATTCAATAATATCACAACAGCTACACAGCATCATCACAACAACATTGTCTTCATATCTGCATGACTCCCACCTCCACTCTATTAAGTCACAACCATAGTGATCTAAACCAGTTAACACTTCACAATATCACCACCAGCTGCAATATAATTCAACAACCACTACTACCCATCACTTCTAGTACCAAGCTTGTATCACAGTTCTACAACTCCATCTACAAAATTCAATTGCAGTGACTTAATCACACTACTTGCACATCTATAACATCACTGCCAACTCCATGAAATGCAACCAACAAACCATTCACTTAATTCAGTTCAACATCAGCTACTCTGCCATGTCCTGCACCAACAACCAAACATTACACCTAACTTCCACACTGGAAAAACTGTACATTCAAATCTTAATCACTTACATCTCAGTTTTTATCGCCAACTACACTTCCGATTCCAATACACATCTTTCTATCTCATAAACCACTACCACCTGTAGTTTCATCTCAATAAAACACCATCCTTTGAAACTCAGCAGAACACCAAACTAGTTCCACATCCACAGTACACCCACCTATATCATCATCATTCTCATAACTCAACCCTAAGATAATTCTCAAAACTTACTTTCCTTAATTCGAATTCACAACATCAATTCGAATCTCTATATCAACAAACCCATCTTCTAATTTCTCTTTATTCAATTTCCTCAAGAACCAAAACCCTAATTCCTCGATTTGGGGAAGAACATGGAAATCCCTAATTTCTAATTCCTAAAGAAACTCAAATTAACTCCATGCAATCGACTCCACCATAAATTAAAGACAAACCCATTCTATAATCAGTCAAATCATAACAAATTCATAAAGGAATTTCATTCAAAGCGGAAACCCTAAATTACCTGAGTTCGTGATTCATCTTCAAAATAACCTCCAATTGATAATTCAACAACAACCCAATCAATCTTCATCCATTAACAATTCAATTCACCTCTCAATTCCTTATCAAACCCTAATTTGATTTTCTCTAATTCAACCCTAACTGTTCTGCTCCAAAACCAATGATCCTGCTATTTTCCACATCGTCTAATAAGATCCACAGATGATTGCATCAATCAATTCTTACTTAAACTCTCACTAAAACTCGAGATGAAGAAGAACAGAAGAGAAGAATATGAGGAAAGGAGAAAGAAGAATGAAGAATAAATAAAAGATAAATGAGAGTTTATCCTCTCGACACGGGTAGATAAGGCCGACCAGAAATATTAAGGCACCCAGAAATAAAATTGTTAAGGGCATCCAAATGGTTAACGTTTCTCTTCAAATAATTCGGATAATATCTTCTTCGTCCGATACCCGGATGACACGTGCGAGTAGTCTATTCCGCGTAACTTTTCGATATCTATCTAACGATACTAGTTTCGTATCTAACTCGTTGTTAGACTAATTTATATTAATTAACGTTCATGTTAAACTAATCGAGTCATTATCGGCTAATTCTTCACTTGATCGGTCTAATAGCGTTGACGAGCTTGAGGTTCCTTACAACTAGTGTCTGTAGCGGCTTAATACATTGTTTGTTCAATCTGGACTAGGTTCTGGGGTTTTTCCACATTTGCAGTTTTCTCGTTAACAAAACTTGTGGTGTCTGTGTTGTTTCTTTTTTGCATTATATTTTATTATATAATTTAAATATCACAGGTTGTGCGTTGAATCAATCAATTAGGAAATCCGACCTCTGGTTGTTGATTGAAATTGATTGATACTTGAACATTGGTCTTTGGTACAATTCAATTTAATTTCTCTTGTATTCAATTAGACTCGCAGATTTCTATTTTCTTGAGTAAGTATTGAATCGAGAAATTGAGATATAACTCCTTGATATACTTTTTATTAAGATTGAGTCTGACTCTCTAGTTGATTCTCTTAAAAGTATATTGGAGTTAATCCATACAGATTGTTAAGCGAATTATTGGGTGAGGTTGTTGTACCCCCCACTTTTTCAATTGGTATCAGAGCAGGCAAACACGTTTAAGACCTTATAAGTCTGTGTTTGTAGTGAACTAACTCTATGGACATAATTGTTATCTCTATAAAAGTACCACCAGTTTTCGATGGCTCAAATTACTTGTGGTGGAAAAAATTTATGTGTTCCTTTCTTCAAGCACATGATTTTCAATCATGGGTTCATGTAGTTAATGGATGGATATGAGGCTCCTGTTGTGGCAGTAGGAGATGCAACCGTACATAAAGATATTGGTGCATATAACTCTGCTGAGATACTTGCTGCAAGAAAATTTTCAACGGTTTGAATGCCTTCATACATGCCATTACCCCATATCTTCAGCACCATGTGACTACATGCACTCGGTCTAAAGATGCCTGGGATATCTTAGAGACAATATTTGAAGGAAATACCAGTGAAAAGGTAGCCATGCTTCAAAAATTAAATTCTGATAGGGAAAACCTTCGTTTGGAAGATGAAGATTCATTTTATGATTTTAATCCCAAAGTGTCTGAAATTATTAATGCATCTCTTGAATTGGGTAAGACTATTCCTGAAAAGGACATTGTGATGAAAATTCTAAGATCGCTGCCATCTAGATACGATTCTAAAAAACATGCCATCGTTGAAGGAAATAACCTTGATACCATCTCCAGAAATATGTTGGTTGGGAAGTTAAAGATCTTTGATCATGAGCATACATCCAAATCGGGGAAGGATGTATCTTTTAAAGCACAGAAGAACACTAAATTAATTGAGAAAAGTAAAAGTGTTTGCATCTCTGAAGATGATCTTTCTGAGACAGATTCATCAGATGAAGATCTTGACAATTCAGTCTCATTGATCACAAGACATTTTAGAGATATACTATTGAAGAGAAGTAAACGGTTCTCCGGATACAAGCCCAGATCATCAGTTAAACCTCACAATCATATTCCTCCTAAAAACATGGATGCTGATGAGGCTGATGACGAGGATATGCCATAGTGCTTTAAGTGTAAATATTTTGGTCATTTTGAAAATGAGTGTACAAATCGAAAGAAATACACTGGAAACAAAGGTCTTTCTGCAACTCTTGATTAAATATCTGACAACTATGATTCTAATGAAAACGAAAAGTAAAGTGTTGTAATTCTTTGTGAAAATATTGATTTTGATAATTGTAGCAATACATACATCAATCTTGATATTCTTTTCGAAGAAAACTCAACCAATCTAGAAGAAAAAACTGACCTTTCCGTTGGAAACTCTATGTCTAATTTTTCAGGCTCCACTATGTGTCTAGCATCTTGCACATCTCGGGTACCTGAATCATATTCCAAGTTGACATGCTCATATTGTTTTCTCAAGGGCCATGAACTTTCAAAGTGTTTCAAGTATAAACATAAACTGAGGCATGCCAATAAACTTCAACGAAAAGAAAATCGATTAACAAACAAACTCAAACTTGTTCAAAAAATCGTCGAGGTATGTAATATTTTATCTTCGTCAAAGAAGTTAGTTTCCAAGGATAAGTCAAGACCACTAGAGAAAAGAGTATGGTCTAAACATTTTGATATGCAGGTGTTGATGGTGGTTTTTAGACAAAGGGTAAAATTATAAAACCCCAAATAACCTAATGTCATCGGTGACACATTTATTAGAAATTTAATGAATGTAGTCATCAGTAATTAATGAGGGGTATTTTTTCAAATTAGGGTTACAATGATCAAAATTATAATTTCCCCTCCGTGCTAATGGAAAATCATGCCAGCCACTCCTAGCCCAAGCTAGCCACACCATGCCAAACGCACTCTGCCTTGGCCCTAGCTATGCTAGACACAACAACCGCGCCAAAGCATGCCAACCATGCTAGACGCACCTTTGTGCCAATGGAAAATCATGCTAGCCACACCTAGCATGCCAAGCTAGCCGCACCTCTGTGCCAATGGCAAATCATGCTAGCCACACCTAGCCCAAGCTGCCTTGGCTGTCTTAGCTATGCTAGTCACACCAACCGTGACAAAGCATGCCAACCATGCTAGCCGGACCTTTGTGCTAATGGAAAATTATGCCAGCCACAACAAACGCGCCAAAGCATGCCAACCATGCTAGCCGCACCACTGTGCCAATGGAAAATAATGCCAGCCACACCTTGTTCAATATAGCCGCGCCATGCCAAACACACTTTGTCTTGGCCCTAGATATGCTAGTCACACCACGCCAAGAGAAACACCCTTACCTTAGCCTTAGCCGTGCCACCATACCGGCCTTCACCTTGCGGCTACCAAAGTGAAGGAGTGCACCAATCAACGGTTGCCATTCAATCCCAAGAGAAAATCCTAGCCATCTAAGGTCTCCTCATGGCCTTTGTCCCAAAATACATAGCTTGGTCACGCACCTAGCCAAGCTAGCCGCGCCATGCCAAAAGCACCCTCTTCCCAGCTTGCCAAACCATGCAACCAAGGGACCAAGACGCCACATGCCAACATGCTCGCTGGTAGCCTAGCTTGCAAACCATGCAACCTAGGAAAAATTGGCCACGCATGCCATTGGAACATGCCAACATGCTCGCTGGTAGCATAACATGAAAACCGTTCAACCTAGGTCAACTTGGTCGTGCGTGCCATTCGCACATGCCAAATCCGTTCTCTGGTAGCCTAGGATTGCAAATCGTGCAACCTAGGTCAACTTGGCCGTCCGTTCCATTGGAACATGCCAGCATGCTCGCTGGTAGCCTATGCTTACAAACCGTACAACCCGCAACCAAGGCATTCCGCTCATGCCATTGGAACATGCCACACGCGCGACTTGCATCCTGACATTGCCACTTGCACTCAAGGTGCAACCCGCAACAAAGGCATTTGGCACATGCCACACGCGCCACTTGTAGCCTAGCATTGTCACTTGCACTCAAGGTGCAACCAACACTCGAGACATCAACATAAATTGGGGGATGCTTTCCAGGGTCTTGGTTTAGCGGTCACAACATGCAGCGCACACTACGCTCACTTTAAGGAAGCGTGAACAAGAATAAAGAGGTCAAATAAATGAGGAAATAATGGTGAAAACGTTTTCACCCATAAACACCATGCGGTTACCACATCCTCCCATTATTTTACCCTTTACTATTTTCCTTCATGAGGCCAGGGTACGTTTCAATCTCGACTTGTATAAATAGGTCTTACCTATTTCCACCACACAACAAGTCTCAGTCAGGAGAAAAACACAACACTCTCAGAAAAGGCAACTTTGCAAGCTCTCCAAAAAGCTTTCATCTCTGCAAGCTTCCGAAGATTTCACTTTATGATTCAAGTTGAGACACTACTCTCCCATAATTATTCTGGTTTCAACACCTTTCTTTGCTTCTCTCCCCAAATCAACCCTTCTCCTCCACTTTGTGACCGAAGCAAGTCTGGAACGACCATTTCTTGGTTTAGGCCGGACTTATATAGATTGATCTCTCGAATCTAGAAAGTGCTCACGTGTAGCACATTTTTTTAGGGTTTAAACCAGTTTCTCACTCACCTACCGAGTTTACCAAAATCGACAGAAACGATTTTTACCCATAAATAATTGGCGACCATAGCGGGAGGATTGATCTATCGGTTACAATACCAACTCCGACTCCTAATTTCGTTTCCCGAACGTCAATCCCAACATGGTAGAACTCATGTCTGGAGCGGCTTCCGAGAATACCATCACAGAGCATGTACCTGATGTTAACGTCTCTCCCAATAACGTTGTTGCATCACGTACTGACTACAGTAACTTTGAATGCACTCCCTCAATCATAACACCGCCAATCACCAGGGTCAGAGCCGCTGCCTCCTCTAGTGTCTCTGCACAACCCTCTAATCATGGCAACGAAAATACCTCTTCGGGCGTCACGCCACCAGTCACCAAGGCCAGAGCCGCCGCTGCGACCCCTAATGATTTGGCTAGCATGGCACCTCCGACCACAACTAAGGTTCCAACTACCCCACCGATGGGACGAGAGACCGGAGGGACCAGAGGAAGCCGTACTTATGTCACCATCGTTGATTTGATGGAACGACAGGAGATGCTCTCCAGAGCCCAGACGGATATGGTTTCAACACAGAAGGAGGTACTTGTCTTTCTCAAGACCCTGACAGAATGACTACCACGTGAGTCGCGTCCTCCATAGCCGCTTAAGAACGTCTCCAACAACCCCGACACCAGCACCTCGGCGGAGCACGCCTCCGCGGATGAGGAAAATCGCGCTAGAATCTCGTTGGAAAGAAATCAGCCGTCCAACTTCGTCACACGAGAAGATCTGGAACAACTTCTCCGCAACCGAATCAAGAATGATGAATTGGAAATGCATCATCACCAACCCCCTTACCCATCCGAAATGCAGAGAATCCCTCTCCCAAGAGGGTATTCCTCTCCTCAATTTACCTTGTACGATGGTACCGGGAATGCACATGAGCATGTCTCCCGTTTCCTGTAATCTCTAGGTGAACATGAATATAATCACGTTCTTATCTTAAAGGAATTCTCAAAATCACTTACCGGAAGGGCGTATACATGGTACAACAGCATCCCGCCGAACAGCATTCCCAACTGGAGTAGCATGGTCACTGCATTTTACAAGAAATACTTCTCCGTGTCTGAACAAGTTACTTTCTAAGACCTCGGAAGAATGTACCACTGGGATAACGAACATCCGAATGATTTCGTCAAAAGGTTCAGGGTTCAAGCGCTCGACTGTCATGACCCGAACGTGACCGAGCAATAGCTAGTGAACGCATTCATCAATGGTATGGTTCCTATTTACCGCGCCTTGCTAGAGAACTTGCTCTTCCAAACATTCTCCGAACTCCATGAAGCCGCCAGACGATCTGCAACGACAATACCAGCATTACTGGAAAGAACTAGGCCAACTCGAACCGAAGACACGCGTGAAACTCGCGTGAATAGACACCTCATCAGAAAATAATTTAATGCCGGATCATCTTCCGTGAACATAGTAAACGAAGGGGGGAAAAGGAAGGCCCCAACTATGGGACACTAGCTAAAACGTGAAGCTCCGGCGCAACGGGAACCCACGCCACTGAAGAACGTCACTAAAACTCCCATGCAACATCATGAGACCAAAGGAAATACCCTTGATTTACCGTTTCCCATTGAGGAGGTGATTGACCTCCTAGAATCCTGGGTTCAAGATGATGTTATCAGACTGCCACCTCCCAGACGTCCACCAACTGGGGATGATATGGCGAACCCCAAGTACTGCCATTACCACAGGTTCGTTCACCACCCGACCAGAGATTGCAATAGACTAAAGCATATTTTCAAAGAAAGGATAGAAGAGGGAGAACTACAACTAGGGGACGAAGGAGTGCATCGAGACCCACTCCCAATAAGAAACTGCGGGTCCTCTGGGGACTCCGTGCACGAGATTACATAATCCATGATGCATCATGTATGTGAAATTCTCTATCTTTCCAAGGTGCAGTGCCAAGATATTTTCGCAGCTCTCAATCGCATTGTATCCGACAAACGACTTTTTCTTTCCTCGGAAACCACGCGGAACCAAGCTTTCCAAATAGGCGGAACCAAAATGGAGAACTGGGGACTGCTGACCACGTCCCATTTAAGAGGTATCGAATTTGATAACACGCTCATCGACGCGGCCTCTGACCTCAACATCATTACTTTCAAGATGCTAAAGGCAGCAGGATTTACAAAAAAAGACGCTACCTATTCCATGTCCGTGATTAAGAACCCGAGAGGAGAAGCTTTGAACACGCATGGCTACATCAACCTAGAGATCAAGGTGGGAGACGCTATAACGCATAGAAAATTCCACATTGTCAAATAACTGGGTCATGACATGATATTGGGACACTTATGGGCACTCGACAACAAAACAAAATTAGATGTGCACCCTCTTTCGACGTCCACGCCCGAAGGAATTTCCAACAAATCATCCCACTGTTATCGCATGGATGAACTATCGAAGGAACCCAGACATCTGGAGAGGACCTTTTGGCGCTATCTCATGGTTTTCAAATGCAAGTAAGTCTGACCTAGCAACCTTTTCTGCAACCAGTCATTCCTTCCCCCATTCCGTCATGGGGACTAGGCACGATTACTGGCACGGACGCTGTCAAGAAATGTGAATGGGGTGCTGGACCATTTGAACAGTTTGCAAAAAGATTGGAAACTTCTATTAAAACCAACGAAGCCAAGACTCAAACGGTTGCACGACGTCTGAACCCGTTTTCAATCGGAGATGTAGCGGTTAAGGTAAACTCGTTTCAAGTTGGGAGGATGACAGTAAAAATGGATATTCAGACTGATTCACCCAATGGAAGAGAAGACGAGATGTACCTGGTGGCGGACATCCTTTTGGGAGGATATTTCAAGATCATCAACGCAGACACACCTGAAGGCGTGATAATTCATTCACGATGGCTCAAGGCCTCCAATCCCTAAAATGACGTACTTCCAAGTCACTCCCCCTTTTAGTATTTCCTTGAATAATTCCTCTTAGTAGTTGTATTCCCCCAAGATGAATACACCGTCTGTATTCTTCCCTTGGGATTCCTTTTTCCGCCAAAACAAAAAGGGAATAAATACATCTCTTTCCAAATAAGTTCTCTAGATATCATAGAAATACATTAGAATAACCCATAAAACCATTGCAAAGGCATCATACCACAACCTCTTTCAAAAAGAAAAAAAAATATATATATAAAGAAAAATGTTGACTGATGAAGAAGAAGGTAAAGATGAGTTTACGAAAAAAGAAAAAAAAAACATCAGGGGAACTAAGCAGCTGACAGGAAAAACAAAAGGGAGGAACTAGCCCTCGAAGGATGGAGCACAAGTCCCCTTGGTCAAGGATATCTTCAAGCACTTCCCCCAGCAATCCATCGGGAAAAAAAGTTTCCATTCAACGGCGTCAGCATCAACAACCTCAATATCCCATCCCGAAGCAACCACAGCAGCAGAAGTGTCCCCCCGATGACCGGTCCAGCATACGCCACCATGACCCTTCCGGTATCACCAAAGACACCTCTGGCGTCAACTTCAAAGGCCATTTCGTCTCCGTCAAATGCTCCTTCGAAGGTTTTCTCATTAACACTCCGAAGAATATTTTTTGATTCATCCGCATCAAAATGAAGAACCATGGCGCTCTCCTCCAAAAGCTTCGCATGATCGATTTCCCATCGCTTCGACCTAGAAACAGTTTGATCCTCCCCATACCTGGACCGAGGAAAGGCTTTGCCGCACTGGAACTTCTCAATATTCCAAGGTTCTTCCTAGTTTTCTTGCCCCTCCTCCATGCTCACTGAACCCAAGAAAGTCCGAACATGCGCCTGTACTTCATGGGGATAGATGGAAGGGAGGTTCTTAATGATTTCACTAGCTTCATGGAACAGAGATTCAATCCCAGCCTATGCCTCTTCAAGAGAAGAAGATCGATCTCCGCCAATTATGAAGTCCTTCTCCGAAGAGTTAAAGGCGTGGCCATCCCTGGAGGGTCCCATCATATACTGCAAAAATAAGTAAAATGATCAAGTTCTATCCTATCTATACATAAATAAAAAGAGGATAACATGAAAAGAAAAGAAGAAGAAAACATACCGGTATGATCTTCTTAGCCCGAATAACCCTAGTCGGGATGCTCTTGCAAGAGTCATACCTCACGCCTTCACATCCATATTCTGGCTGGTTAGAGGATGATTCGTCTCTGGGCGACATGATAAAGAGAGAAACTCAACAAGAAGAACCTTTTCTCAAACAAGGGAGACGGTATAATTGCGTTGGGTATGAATACGGAACCTTAAAAAAGGAAAGGAATCAATGAGGGACATAACGCTTACATATTTTTAGCATGGAAGATTCCCTGATTGAAGCCGCGTGTGAAGAAAGGAAAAATAAGGAAACTTTGCTACCAGTCGAAACACTTACTCCCTCCTTGTTTACACCGGTCCCACCAAGCTCGCGCCCAGCTTCCCATTCTCCCAATTGCACCGGTCCCATCAAGCTCACACCCAGCTTCCCAGTTTCCCAATGACCGCCCAAGTCGCGCCAGCTAGCACGCTCATCTTCCCCGACTTGCGCCGGTCTTACCATCTAGAAAGCTCAGTTTCCCAACTCAAGTCAACTTCCCAATGCCACCCAGCTTCCTGTCTCTCAATGATGCTGACTTCCCAATTGTTTCAGCCTCCCAATTTGTGCAAAAATGCCAGAGGCAAGCCTCTTCAATTCTCTTTATGATTCACTGTTGATAGTTTGTCACCATCTTATGTTTACCTCACAACAAAGCTCCTGTTCCGAGCTAAGCATGGGAATTAATGTTGATGGTGGTTTTTAGACAAAGGGTAAAATTATAAAACCCCGAATAACCTAATGTCACCGGTGATACATTTATTAGAACATTTAATGCATGTAGTTAGTAATTAATGAGGGGTATTTTTTAAAATTAGGGTTACAACGAGCAAAACCCTAATCCCCCTCTGTGCCAATGGCAAATCATGCCAGCCACACCTATCCCAATCTAGCCGCGCCATGCCAAACTCACTCTACCTTGGCCCTAGATATGCTAGTCACACCAACCGCGCCAAATCATGCCAACCATGCTAGCCGCATCTTTGTGCCAATGGAAAATCATGTCAGCCACAACAAACGCGCCAAAGCATGCCAAGCATGCTAGCCGCACCTCTGTGCCAATGGAAAATTATGCCATCCACACCTAGCCCAAGCTAGTCGCGCTATGCCAAACACACTTTGCCTTGGCCCTAGCTATTCTAGTCACACCACGCAAATCCAAACACCCTTACCTTGGCCCTAGCTATTCTAGTCACACCACCAAACCAAACACCTTCCCATTGCGGCTACCAAAGTGAAGGCGTGCAACAATCAAAGATTTCCATTCAATCCCAGGAGAAAATCCTAACCGTCTAAGTTCTCATCATGGCCTTTGGACCAAAACCCATAGCTTGGTCACGCACCTAGCCAAGTTAGCAGTGCCATGCCAAAAGCACCCTCTTCCCAAATTGCCAAACCGTGCAACCAAGGGACCAAGCCGCCACGTGCCATTGGCACATGCCAACATGCACACTAGTAGCCTAGCTTGAAAACCGTGCAACCTAGGCCAAATTGTCCACGCATGCCATTGGCACATGCCAACTTGCTCGTTGGTAGCCTAGCTTGCAAACCGTGCAACCTAGGTCAACTTGGCCGGGCGTGCCATTGACACATGCCAAATATGCTCGCTGGTAGCCTAGGCTTATAAACCGTGCAACCTAGGTCAACTTGGCCGTGCGTGCCATTGGCACATGACAAATCCGCTCGCTGGTAACATAGGCTTGCAAACCGTGCAACCTAGGTCAACTTGGCCGTGCGTGCCATTGGCACATGCCAAATCCGCTCGCTGGTAGCCTAGGCTTGCAAACCGTGCAACCTAGGTAAACTTGGCCGTGCGTGCCATTGGCACATGCCAAATCCGCTCACTGGTAGCCTAGGCTTGCAAACCATGAAACCTAGGTCAACTTGGTCATGCGTGCCAATGACACATGCAAGCATGCTCGCTGTATCCTAGGATTACAAACCATACAACCTGCAACCAAGGCATTCCGCACATGCGATTGAAACATGCCACACGTGCCACTTGTAGCCTGGCATTGCCTCTTGAACTCAAGGTGCAACCCGCAACAAAGGTATTACGCACATGCCACATGCGCCAATTGCAGCCTGGCATTGTCACTTGCACTCAAGGTGCAACCAATACTCGAGACATCAACACAAACTGGGGGACGCTTTACAGGGTATTGGTTTGGCGGTCACAGCATGTAATGTACACTACGCTCAATTTAAGAAAGCGTGAATAGGAATAAAGCGGTCAAATAAATGAGGAAATAATGGTGAAAACGTTTTCACCCATAACACCATGCGGTTACCACCTCCTCCCATTATTTCACCCTTTACTCTCTTCATCATGAGGCTAGGGTACGTTTCAATCTCGACTTGTATAAATAGGTCTTACCTATTTCCACCAGACAACAAGTCTCGGTCAGGAGAAAAACACAACACTCTCAGAAAAGGAAACTTTGCAAGCTCTCCAAAAATCTTTCATCTCTTGCAAGCTTCCGAAGCTTTCACTTTATGATACAATTCGAGATACTACTCTCCAAGAATTATTCTGGTATCAACACCTTTCTTTGCTTCCCTCCCAAAATCAACCATTCTCCTCCACTTTGTGACTGAAGTAAGTCTGGAACGAACATATAGACCGAGAAGTGCTCTAACATAGATGCTCAGTTGTTTTTGACAAGATTAGTCCAAATCCTAATAACCTAATAGAGAGGATTAAGAAATTCTTACAACAATGCACTTAAGAGAATATCCAAAAGAGTAAGAAGTATTCATTTAAAAGAAAAACTGTCAAATTTATCTTCGGGATGGATAATGTTTATTGATACTGCTTATAAAAAAGAAAATTCATCCATGGGATATGCTTTCATACTTTATTCTGTAGATAATGAGTCTTTCATGCACATTGCAGCAAGGTCATATTGAGCGTCCCCAGCTTTCCATGCAAAATCGAAATCTTTAGTAAAAGCTTCTTCTTGTCTAAGTGAAAATATTTTATCCAGTATTACCTTAGTAACTGATTGCAAATTGCTGGAAGAGACAATCAACAAGGCATGCAAGGCACTGTCTTGTAGTGCAGAAAATATCAAACAGATGACTCAAACAATTTTGGAAAATCTCCCTCAAGCTCAGGTACAATATATAAATAGAAAATATAATTCTGTGGAAGATTACATCACTAAAGAAGCTCATGTAAGGCATCTTCTGCACTGGAGCACACAACTTCAGCTAAGAATATCTAAAGCTAGTGTGATGTCCAATATATTTGATAAAAATGAACTTGTAAATAAATTGTACTATATTTCTTAATTAATATTCCTCTTTATATAAAAAAAAAAAAAAAAAAAATTCAAAATATATCCAAGCACTTTCTAATGTGGTTGGGTACGTGAATTGATATAAATCCTCCAAGTTAAAAGAAAACACTATAGATGCACTTCAAAGTCACTCCCGAATTGTGTTTCCAAACTAATTCCTGATTTTTTTTTTCACTTCCAGAAATCGAAAAATAACTTCTTAAATAGTAAGAGCATTTTATATTGAACTCAACTATTTTTTTTTTTTATTTTTTTTTTGCAAAGCCTGGTGTATAGGCAAAGGTGGATTATCACTATGATAAAAGTAGTGGGTAGTGGGAATTTGGTGAAGATTCACATGATTGGACGAAAACCACGGTAGGCGTAGAAGATCTGCTGACGGGAAAAGATAAACGCGGGCCGACGCAAGAAATCTACGGGTGGTTGATGATGAATCTCCAATGGCAAGAAGCCTACGAGTCTTTCCCCAATTGTTACTATTTAAAAATCCTATAAATACCTTCATTTTCAACCACTTTCATTCATACCACTACATCCTCTTCTTCCTAATTTCTCTGAACGAAATATTCTACTTGCTATTTACAACTTTTAATATAAATTAAGCGATACGAGGGATGTCATAAACAGTATAAGGAAGAACAAAAAAGATCGAAAAAGTGAAAAAATATCGGTGTCTGCTACAAATGTCGATTATGCTCAAAATCATGATGCAAAGTTTGCCTCGCCAAATGTAGTCGATGCTCTAAAATTAATTACAGGTCATATGTTGGGGCAAAAAGAGCGGTCCTATTATTATAAATGAGCGGTGGATATAATTACACGCTTCTAGTCATATAAAGAGTGGATACATATCTATTCCGTCGACTTTATTTTATAAATCACAAAAAACACATTTGCACGCTTACGAGGATATTGGTAGAAAGGTGGTGGCCTACGACGCACACGTTCCATTTCATGAACTTTAAAATTGGTAAGTATGTTTAACTAAAATTAAATTTTATTTTTAAACAATTCTTGTTTATTGTAAACCAATTAATTAGATGATATCATTCTTGTCATAGTAGTTTCCCCCTTGATTTGTATTTAATTTGTGGAGTTCCAAGTGGTGCCACTAGCGTGAGATCCCCTGTACCATTCAACCAAAATTAATGGATATCAAGTAATAAATGAAAGCCGCTTATTCCCTTGTTTTTAGAATCACCTGTACGAGAAGATCACACAGAGTTAAAATGAGGTGGAATACATGTATGTCTCATCACTGAATCTTTTCCTAGGATCTATGCTGGCTCAACAAATGTAGCTGAATATGAGGAACTCATAAGAGTGTTTTTATTATGGTAATCGGTCAGGCATTCTTTCCTAACTCAACCATTGTTTCTCATGTTCGATGGCTCGAAGCGTTACAAGCTCTTGATAGTGCACCAAATCATGATTAGGGGTCTACAATTTTATCAGAAATGTACAATGCCTCCATGCAACATTCATAGGTATTAAGAACTTCACTGGTTTTTGGGGCATCATAAAAGTAAACATCTGAATTATGATGTTTAAATTGATTATTTTTCATGGAAAAAACTAACATGGTCAAAATACTAAAATTATAAGTTAGTTTGCAGTTTTGGTGGTCTACATACTTCCATGATGGTAAACCAATTCTTAAACACAATATCCGAAGAGTTTTTAATTATGGACATATACTACAAGAATAACCGGGAAAAAGAAACTGGTAATGAACGGGCATTTTTCGCATTTGTTAATAGGTATCAACAAATGACTCAGAGACACAAAAATGTACGTTATTGTTCATCCTTACAGTAATTTTCCAGATTTTGTCGATCAGTAGGTACACAAGATATTATTGATTAGTCACTACGAGGAGTAGTTTTTTACACCCTGGAAATGAACAGAGGTGTTTGATGTTTGGGAGAAAGATTACGTTTCCAGTTACAATATACTTTTCCAATTACCATCAGTTCCCCAAGACAGATACAATCTTCTGAATCATATTTCGATAGGTTGCGACAGCGTCCATGGGAAAGGTATGAATTAAACGTTCAAGTGCATATATCTAAATCACACTACCTCCAATGGTACCAGATGATTCTAAATCCTGCAATTGGTATTGGAAACATGCACATTTATGGGTTAAATTTCCCTGCGCTAGGATGTATGGGTCGGGATATGAACGTCATACCTAGACAACCGCTTCCAAAAGAACCATGTTTCATGACTTACCACACCGCATATGGAAATTCTTCATCAGCAAATATTCCTGAAGTATACTGGGAGTTGCCAAGTGTAACTTCACAAGGTGATCTAATCACGATCCCGATAGTCTCCACATCTAGGGAACATAGGTATTCATATTACAATGTAGAGGCTAGTGAAGATCAATTGAAGACAGAGCTTAAGAAATGTATTTGATAAATTAACAAATGACGAGATTGGACTTGCAGACTGTTCATAAATAATAGAGAAATATCATATTTGGATTGAGCCCAATTATAAATCCTGATGGTCGTGGTCATTCCGATAGTACTTCTAGGATCAATGTATCATGGAACGATCTTGACGGTACACAAGTGGGAGAAACACAAGTTTCGGATACATAAAACCAAATTATGTCACTTTCTAGGCATCATGTAATTCAACTAGATCGAGACACCTTTTAACATCATTCTCGTCCTGTAACTAGAATCAAGTTTATTATATTATTGCACCACCACAAGCAACCTCTTTTACGTTTGTAACAACTTCTGGTTTACAACCACCTTCTTATGCCTCTCAGATATAGCTCAATTATCAAGTTTATTGGCAAGTGGGGGTATTCCGGATCTTGGAGAATGGCATGGAATCTAGGTGAAGAAGGAAATGATGATCGACATTAGATGAGTTGTAACTTTTATTTAAATTTTAATTTTAATTAATGAAAAATAGTTCTTTTTTTAAATCAAATTACATATTACAATTACTTCTACTTAGAAGATGTCATTTAATTTGCTAACTCAATTAAACAATCGAAAGATGTGTAATTGACCATCTTCATTGAGATGTTGTCAGTGGAACAACATCTTACAAGAAGGGGTTGCACTTGTTCATCTGCTTAAGAATTCCAAAATGGAAAACTATATTTTTACAGCTTCGTCATTCATTAAAAGATCTTCTTACCAACTCAGCATCAGTTTGACCACTCAATATAAATGATTAACTTGCATAGTTAAAGCTACAAATTCAGTTACTTCTTTCTTAATTGTTTCAAAACGATTTTTTATGTCGTATATGGCATAACGACTTGGGTTTCGGGTGTCACTACAAAACTTCTCGTAAGTGATCGCCTGGAAATTCACACCCATGCTTCAACAAGCTGAGTTTGTAACACCACATAATTTCTGCAAATAGCCAAATTTTCTTCACGAGTATACTGAGCTCGCCGAACTAACAAGGGTCAAGACATCTTTACACATATATTATATTGAATAAAGAGACAAAATTGGTGTGAATTTTGAGTTGAAATGAACTGAATTTATAGAAAAAGAATAAGAGTCGCAGGATGAATCAATTCATATTTATCTGTAGGCGAGAAGAGACAAGTCGCGTGGTCATGTAATGCCGCGCCTAGATTCACACTTTTTTTAAGCCGTGCGGCTTCATGAAAGACATGCGACTGATCAGAAATCGCAATGGGCAAACAAATAAATTTGTTGGCTTTGGCCATCTATTTTTCTCTTTTTTGGAGTCCATAGTGAGGAAAGTCTTTGATTTTCCCATTCCACTAGATTTTCTCAAGAGAAACAAACTATAAATTAAAGAAACTCCAAAGACACTGTCCGCATTGAAAAGATACTATCATAGTTCGGCTTATTTTTTGCTTAAAATGAAAAAAAGAAGATATTATCTCCTTTCGAGAAAGGAAATTAGTATACAAAATTGATCAAATTTATTAAAAAAAAAAAAAAAGTTTTGGCTTCGTTATAATACTAAAAAGAGTGCAAAGGAACGCATTATGCACTTGTCTCTTGAACCTCACCTGCACGAAAGATTGTTTATAAGCAACATTTGTACATTAGTCGAAGTAAAACCGATTTAGACTTTGCACACTAGTAATGCATTCTTCAAACATCTCCGTGGGAGAAAAGCCCTATCTTCTGCGCTGCAACTCAATTTATACGAGAGTTAGAAAGTTCCAACCGATCAATTCACCATTAACAAACCTATATCTAAGTTACAAAATGATCTTCCTTGAAAATTCAGGGGCTACCAACTACACCCAACTTTTTCGTTCGGCAACCTGTATAAACAAATTAGACCAGATGAATGATCCTTGACAATATGTATATAGAGTTTATATCTCAATCTCTACTCTATTATTATGTGCATAAACTCAGGGTCCGTTAATCTGATTGTTAAGAAAAGTACTTGGACGATCTAAAAAATCAATAGCCAAGATCAATCTAGTCGTATCTAAATAATCCAATTGAAATTTTGTCAAGTTATTAAACTTGTTATCTATCTTTTAAGATACAAATTCTACATGGAACAAGTTTCATAATCGATTACAATTAAGGGGATGTATCTACTTATACTGAATACGTACAAACCCGTGCAAATCCAATTATAAGATAAACAATATAATGCGGAAAAACAAAAATAAAATATACCAGAAATTTTGTGAACGAGGAAACCTCAATAGCAAAAAAACCACAAGACCTCGTCTAGATTTGAACACCATACTATATTAAGCCGCTACAAACACTATCCTACTATCAAACTTTGGACTGGAATTTAGTTGAGACCGAATCCACTCTCCAAGAGATTCAGTTATGGTCGAGCTCCTTGCGCGTCTCTTGAACCTCACAAGGCTCCACGTACTTGATTCCCTTAGCTGACGTCATTTACATCCTAAGAGTTTCTTCAGTCGAAGTGAAGACTTTGGATACCAATCTTCATCTAATAGATAAGCCTATTTGATTTCCGTTTAAGTCAAATATCAAGGTATAAAAATATGTTTGCAATAGAAAAGATAACAACGGTCACAAATCTTGAACTTACGAATCTCTAAGCATCATAAATTATTAACCACCTCTCAAAAACAATGTTCAAAGATCAAATAAGATCAGTTTTCATATAACTATCTTGAGGAATCAAAAATTCTGGGACGAAGAAAATTTTATGAATTTTAAGAGAATCTCGATAAAGATCAGGATCCACGAACTATCAAGGTAAAGATATTCGTACTTGGATTCACAAATCCGCAAAGCTAAGTCTTTTAGTCGTCGACCTAATTATGTTTCTCAGAGGAAACCTAGGTCAATAAAGGACTACTCTAGAATCAACTAGAACAGAAAGTGTGAGGGATTAATTTTCCAAGTTAAAAGAGCATTTCTATTTATAGTTTTTTAAAAACCAGGGTTATCTTAAAATTCCAAGCTAAGATAACTTGAGAATCAAGCAAACTCGATTTTTGAAATATACAATAGAAGAATATACATTTAGGTTCGATTACTGAACATTGTATAATGACCATTCGGTTTGGTAAGTTAACCAAATAAATAGAAGAAATTTGATATTCATTCAAACACTTAAGAGTGTAATCATAATGCACGCATACAAGTATTTAAGAATTCTAGTAATGCATATTATAAAAATAAGTCTTTGAACATTTACTAAAAATATAACTTGGGACAGTTGGTACAACAGTTCACCAGTCTAGGGATGTTCACAAATCAGGGTGCTAAGGTTCGTGAACCGGGTTATCCAACTCTACAAGACTTAATTCCAAACTCATTTCACAATGGTTCGTGAACCGGGTTCACCAACTGTTAGCATATTATTCCAACTATAAAAATTCATTTCACCACGGCTTGCCAACCAGGTTCTTGAACTATTCCCAACTGAACTTGTGGTTTGTGAACTGGTTCGCCAACCTTTGTGTATTTCCAAAACTCAGATATCTATGGTTTGCAAACTGGTTTTCCAACCTACCTTAAGCAGAAATATCAGTAAGTTTAATATTTCTCTATGACGTTTGAAACATTCCCAAATGTTAAAATCATCTGCATGGAAAATTTTCAATTGATCCACAAATTGATTCATTGAACTAATATTGTTAAGGACCTTGGACCATCTTTGGTAGAATCATATTTCGGGAAGTTTCTCAAAACAAGATTGACTCGAAACTTCCTATTTGTAAATCTATTATAAGACATACGACATAATATCTATAGATAGAATGGTGAGAGAGTGAGCAAAATAGAATGGTTCGGTCTTAACGACAAGCTTGAGATAGAAAAACTTGTTGGTTCAACCGAGCAAGCTCTAATCAGAAATCTCGATTCATCTTGTGTCTTGAATTAATCAGACATGAATAATGTTTGATTTGAGATATGTTTATTAAAATTTGATTAGAAAGAATATGCCTGGATTCTTGATTTGGAAGTACTAAGGGAGAAATATATTTAGTTTAACATCATCATGGAATGTACTTCTCCAATTGAAGCTTTGTTGCTGAGTTGTGCTAAAATGAATTATTTTCAACATCAATACTAACATCTGGTAAATCCTCTCTAAACTCGACAGAGGATTATAGATGAAAGTTATGTAACAAGAATTATCTCATGGTTCAATCAACACCAATTATCTCATGGAAAATCTGCATTTGGTTTTTCGCCCTCCTCAATCTGATACTCCTCCTCCCCCAAGATATGTTCAGTCACTGAATCAAACTCAATGTACAATCGTACTCTCGAGGAAGCTGCTAAACATTGGGATACAAGACAAAATAAATAAATAGAGAAATTACAATCAATGGGAGGGAAAAAAACATCTTCATCATCCTATTTTTTTCTAAAGGGGGTAGCTTTGAATAACACTCAAAAATAAAAAACCCCATCAAAGACCAAACTTATCAAATATGAGACCAAACTTATCAAATCTGGCCAAAATCAATTATCTGGAGGGAATTTCACAAAGAAATATCTTGATGAAGCTGTAATCGATGACTCAATAAGTAAGATGAAACCCCGATTTTTTCTATTGCAATGATCCTAAATGACTGGACAAGATCCTTATCAACGCGTAACTACAGATTTGATCTCTCTGACGTTTCCGATAAAACCATTAACGACAAAATTTCCGATAAAACCATTAACGACAAAATCTCCAAAATAATACTCCCTCCGTCCTAGTTTAGATGCTAAAATTGGGGATTTTTTTTGTCATAGAATACTTGCTATACTTCATATTTTTCCACCTTTTATCCTGATTTGCCCCTGACTTGGAATCATACCATAACATCGAGAATTGTGTATTTCAATTTTCAAGACACACTCTTAAATATTTTTCTCTATATATTTCCTCTAATTTGAATTTTTCCAACTAAAAAACAAAACCTAGACATCTAAAAACTAGGAACATTAAATACCAAACCTAGGGTAATTGTGGAAAAAAAACTATTCTCTTTGTGTTTCTTAATCTTTGTGCAAAATCCTATTTTGGCATCTAAACTAGGACGGAGGGAGTATGTTGTCTGAGTTTCTCTACATCAACTCGTCTCCATATCGGGTCAAGTCAGGGATTCATGCGGATAAAAATCAGGGGCACAATGGTATTTATGTTGACAGAAAACATGGGCACAAAGGTAAAATCAATTGACGTAATATTAGGTAGGACAAAAGCTGTTTATTGCCAACAGGATAAAGCAGAGAGGGGAAATGATGACATTCTGCACAGAAGCTATCCAGAATCATGGAATATTGTCTCTTAGAGTGTCTCTTATGTTTAATAAATGTACGTATAAGTTCTTAGTTTAGTATTAGGGAAGTTTTACCGCTTTAGTGACTTTATGTCTGTTTAGGGAAGTTTATTTATTTTAGTTTTGTGTTTGTTTTAGTTGTTATGACCGTAAACATGTATGCAATTGTATGTACTAGTCGTTATGAAAATCTACATTTAGGCGATAATATCCAACATGATCATACATCAATTCACTCTGCAGGTTTAAGATCCATTCGACTCCAGAAACGATTCTACATCTTCTTCCACAAAAATTTGTATGCATGTCATCCTTAGAGTACCAAGTGAATGCTTTCTTCACGGTGACTTTCTCTGGAGGGTACTTAATTTACCAACAAGGGATGACGTCTACGAGGAAATTGGGGTTGGTTATTTCTGGCGGGTACTTCTTTACCAACTAGGGATGACAAAGTCTCGAAACAGTTGTGCTCAAAAAATTATGGACCGCTAGTGTCGGTTGTCTTTCAAGAAGCGCTAATAGCCTTCGCCTTATACCACTCTTGGAGTATAGTGCTTCACCACATCTCCAACAAGCAGCTAACACCGGAATCAAATTCTGGACCGCTCTTGTCGGTTGTCTTTCAAGAAGCGCTAATAGCCTTTGCCTTGTACCACTCTTGGAGTATAGTGCTTCACCACATCTCCAACAAGCAGCTAACACCGGAATCAAGAAAAAGCCGAACGTATCATACAACCAAGAAATCTCCTAATAACGTTGTCCAATATGCAAAGTTGTCCAATACGTTTATCTGTAAATTATGTCATCCAAGAATGGATTTCTCTCCTAATCACATTATCCAACATAATTCTATGTAACTTAGGTAAGATAAGCGTGGAAAAACCGACAAAACCCGATCTTTACCTCTTTAGCTCATAGGGAATGAGTCCCACTACGATATTTTGAATATGCAAGTTCCGCTTCTTAACTTAAATTCCATTCCAATCTTCGAACTGTATAAACTTCCACAATTTGAAAAAAATCAAAGATGGTGAGCGGAAGTCTCTTTTTTTTAGCACACTATCAAATGCTACAATATTACAAAATTTGGCAAGTTTATCTGCCGTAAATTTTACAGACCTACTACACCGATTTACAAGACAGACTGGGACTGCGACATCACTAATTACAAAATAATGATGTCACTCTCTCTGGATCATAAAACTGCTATTTTCATCGCATCATAACCATTAAGTATACAAACTCAGTTAAGAACTGACCCTAGAACAGGTTCACACCGTAATTTTCTTTTCTCAATCACTTTTTCTTGAATAGATTCTTGCTCGGATGAAATAGTCGCCTCGGCTTCCCTTTTCTGAACTTTTACCTATGAAAGTTCAGCATTTAGCTCATCTTCTCTTGCCGAGAAGTTAACATATTTGACCTGCATTGAATCCAATACTTGTGAATGGCTTTCAACTTCTTTATCTATCTCGAATGAAGACCTCCAGTGGTTCCTGAGCCGATTGAGTCCTTCACGAAGCCACTTAATATTAAATTCCAAGGCCTCAGCATCTTTGATGAATCATTCCTATCTCTCCAGCAATGCTTCACTAAATTCAAAACTTCGCACATTTTCCATTGCCGAGATAATCTTCAATAAACTGGTAACACATGTGAGTAACATAGCATCATTGAACTTGATGACTTTTTTAGTCGCCATGTGCCCATGCTTTTCATAGATATTCTTATACAAAACTACATGCTCTTCTGGGATCTTGAAGTTCTCCACATATTCAAATCCTTCCACTCTCTCTTGAGCTGAATCCGTTGTAAATATTTAACATTGTTAAAGCACTTGCAAACCCTTTTTATGGCTGAAGCACTTGCAAACCTGTTATAACCAATGACTCTTCCAAGCACAATCAATCAAGAATTGAAATATAAATGAAATCAAAAGTAAAACAGGCACACACAACACAAGGATTTATAGTGGTTCGATCAAGATGATCTACATCCACTTTGGAAGACGACGATAACGGTTTCACGATGATTTAAACAAGATTACAAGAGTATGATTGAAAAACCCTCTCTTAAGAACAAGCCTACACTGCCTGCCTTACACTCTCTCTAGGATACTTATGTTTCTCTCTTATTTTCTGATTTGATGATAATACAATGAAAACTAGAAGGCCTTATATAGGTTGTATGAGGTAGTGTATATGTTGACATAGAGCACACAAGCAACATAATAGGATCTCCACTACTTAGTGGTTGTCTTAGTGGTAGTTCCACTTCTTCTCTTAGTGGTAGTTCCACTTCTTCTCTTAGTGGTAGTCATGATCATTCAAGACACATACTACAAATCTCCACCTTGACTTTAATACCATCACCACTTATCATCATCGTCTTCGCTCAGCCCCTCAATGTCTCTCAACACCTGTTGACACCAACCAAGTCCAAGCAGTGCTTGAACTTGATACTTGGAACTGGCTTCATCAAAATGTCCGCAGGGTTATCCATTGTAGGAACCTTTAGCATCACTATCCTACCTTTCTCAACTGCATCCTTGATAAAATGATACCTGACATCGATGTGATTCGTTCTCTCATGATACATCTGGTTCTTGGTCAAGTGAATGGCACTTTGACTGTCACAGAACAAAGTTGCATTCTCTTGCTTGAAACCCAAATCACCAACCAAACCCATCAACCATATACCTTCCTTCACTACTTCCGCGGCTGCCATGTATTCTGCCTCAGTTGCAGAAAATGCAACTGTGCTTTGCAAAACCGACCTCCAACTGATAGTACTACCACACATTGTAAAAGTATAACCTGTCAATGACCTTCTTCTATCAAGATCACCTGCATAATCAGAATCAACATAACCCACAACATTCTTCGAGTCACCATAGTGTTTATCAAACACTAAACCAACATTTGTACTTCCCCTTAGATAATTCAAAATCCACTTTACGGCTTTCAAATGAGCCTTCCCGGGACTTCCCATGTATCTACTTACCACACTCACAGCTTGTGCGATATCCGGCCTTGTACAAACCATAGCATACATGATGCTACCAACTGCGCTTGCGTATGGAACTTACTGGTTTTGCATCTTTCATACCAAACCGCTCCAACACCTTCTCGATGTAAGCCTTCTAGGACAAATGCAACTTGCCTTCAGCTCGGTTTCTATGAATATCCGTGCCCAATATCTTCTTTGCTGCACCCAAATCCTTCATCTCAAACTCACTACTCAACTTCACCTTCAGCTTCTGTATCTTTGACATGTCTTTGTAAGCAATCAACATATCATCAACATACAAGAGTAAATACACAAATGAACCATCTTGGAGTTTCCTGTGATATACACAACTATCATACTTACTCATGTCATAGCCATTTGCCACCATAAACGTATCAAAACGTTTATACCACTTCCTTGGAGATTGCTTCAAACCATACAAAGATTTCTTCAACAAACATACATGGTCTTCTTTTCCAGGAACTTAAAACCCCTTTGGTTGTTGTATATAAATACGCTCTTCCAAATCACCATGAAGGAAAGCTATCTTAACATCTAGTTGTTCCAATTCTAGATCTTTCAAATCAACTATAGCAAGCAATGTTCTAATAGAACTATGTTTAACAACATGAGAGAATACCTCATTTTAGTCAATGCCTTCTCTTTGTGTAAACCCCTTTTCCACAAGCCTTGCCTTGTACCTTGTTCCTTCACCATCTGAAGTACCTTGTTTCTTCTTGAATACCCATTTGCTTCCAATAATCTTCTGTCCTTTTGGTCTTGCAACTATCTCCCAAGTTCCATTCTTGTCAAGAGACTCAATTTCTTCAATTGCAGATGCTCCCCATTCTGCTGATTCTTCACCACCGATTGCTTCTTCATAGGTTGTTAGATCATCCCTATCTATGCTCCCACCTACTGCAAATTCATATTCAACCAAATCAGCATGGCCGTATCTCTGAGGTGGTCTAACTTGCCTCCTCTCTCTGTCTCTTACAAGATTGTACTGATGATCTTGTGCTTCTTCTTCCTGGGAAGGTTCTTGTACAATATCTTGATCATCATCATTATCAGAAACAAAAGTCTCGTTGCTTCCTTGAACTTGCATATCAAGTTCCACCTTGTCACCAAGATCCACCTTATCACTAACACCCTCTTCATCTTTTTCATCTAGTTCTTCATTCTTTGGCTTCAACATCGATTGCTCATCAAATTTCACATCTCTGCTGATAACAAACTTGTTTGATCTTTCTGCAGGACACCATAACCTATAGCCTTTCACGCCCTTTGCATACCCAAGGAATATACACTTCTTTTCTCTAGGCTCTAGCTTCCCCTCATTCACATGAGCATAGGCTGGACATCCGAATATCTTCAAGTCTTCATAGTTAACATGTGAACCTGTCCAAACTTCATTTGGAGTCCTGCACTCAATGGCAGTCGATGGAGATCTGTTCACTAAATAAGATGATGTGTTTGCTGCTTCTTCCCAAAATTGCTTTGGTAACCCGGCATTGGAGAGCATGCATCGTTCCTTATCCATAATGGTTCTGTTCATCCTTTCTGCAACACCATTTTGCTGTGGTGTTTTTCTGACTGTGCGGTGTCTCACAATCCCTTGCTCCTTGCAGAACTCATTGAACTTACCCCCACAAAATTCCAAACCATTGTCTGTCCTCAAGCACTTGATTTGTCTTCTGGTTTGCTTCTCAACCATAGTCTTCCATTGCTTTAACTTAACAAAAGTTTCATCTTTGTGTTTAAGTATGAATACCCATACTTTCCTTGAGAAATCATCAATGAATGTCAACATATATCTACCACCACTATGTGAATCAACCCGAGAAGGACCCCAAAGATCAGAATGAATATAATCCATAATACCTTTGGTGTTATGAATAGATGTACTAAACTTGACTCTACACTGCTTTCCAAAGACACAATGTTCACAGAAATCAAGCTTGCCTGTTTTATGACCACAAAGCAATCCCTGCTTGCTCAAAACAGCAAATCCACTCTCGCTCATATGCCCTATCCGCATATTCCACAACTTGGTAGTATCATCATCAGAACTTGAAGAACATACATCTACATCACTCGTCACAGTAGTACCTTGCAGCGTATAAAGACCATTAATTCTCGCGCCCTTCATAATTGTAAGACTTCCTCTTGAGACACGAATAACTCCACCTTCACCTTGATACTTGCATCCATTTGAATCAAGCGTACCCAACGAAATAAGATTTCTTCTCAGGTCCGGAACATGCCTAACCTTAGTTAGAGTCCTCACCATACCGTCATACATCTTAATTTGAATTGTACCTACACCCACCACTTTACAAGTGACATTGTCTCCCATAAGAACTTTACCACATTCTCTAGCTTGATAAGTAGTAAACCACTCTTTATGAGGACACATGTGAAAAGTACACCCCGAATCAAGAATCCACCCATTCTCCGAGCTTTCGGTATGAACGGTGAGAACCGTTCCATCATCACTTTCTGCTTCAACATTTGCTGCGGTGCCTTGGTTAGTATTCTTCTCGACATTCTTCAATTTTGGACAATCCCTCTTGAAATGACCCTTTTCCTTACAAAGAAAGCAATAGAATTTACCGGATTTTGATTTAGACCTTGACTTTGATCTACTCCTATCAAATCCGCCCTTTTGGTTTCCTCTTCTTCTAACAAACAACCCATCTCCAGAATTGTCTTTACCATCGATACCCGTCTTCTTTAACTCCTTAGAGTTCAAAGACGCTTTAACATCTTCCATGGAAATTGTAGTTTTTCCATACATTACGGTATCAACAAAATTTTCATAAGATGGTGGTAAGGAACAAAGCAAACCCAAAGCTTGGTCTTCATCTTCAATTTTGACCTCAATATTTGCCAAATCCAAGAGAATTTTATTATAATCATCAATATGATCTATAATAGACATTCCTTCATGCATTCTAAGAGTATGTAATTTCTTCTTAAGATATAAACGATTAGTTACGGATTTAGTCATATACCTCTTCTCCAATTTGTTCCATAGCCCGTCCGGTGTCGTTTTCGTCGCAACTTCTCTCAAGACCTCGTTGCTCAAACACAATAAAATTAATCCATGTGCTTTCTCCATGAGTTCTTCCTTTGCTTCATCCGACAATGTTGTTGCTAGAGCCGTTTTCCCCTTCAAAGTTTTCACCAAACCTTGTTGCACCAAAACATCCCTCATCTTTAGCCTCCATAAATTGAAATCATTTCTTCCATCAAATTTCTCAATCTCATACTTTGCCTCCATCGTAGATCGCTTTTACCCGGAGCTCTGATACCAATTTGTTATAACCAATGGCTCTTCCAAGCACAATCAATCAAGAATTGAAATAGAAATGAAATCAAAAGTAAAACAGGCACACACAACACAAGGATTTATAGTGGTTCGATCAAGATGATCTACATCCACTTTGGAAGACGACGATAACGGTTTCACTATGATTTAAACAAGATTACAAGAGTATGATTGAAAAACCCTCTCTTAAGAACAAGCCTACACTGCCTGCCTTACACTCTCTCTAGGATACTTATGTTTCTCTCTTATTTTCTGATTTGATGATAATACAATGGAAACTAGAAGGCCTTATATAGGTTGTATGAGGTAGTGTATATGTTGACATAGAGCACACAAGCAACATAATGGGAGCTCCACTACTTAGTAGTTGTCATCATGGGAGCTCCACTTCTTCTCTTAGTGGTAGTCATGATCATTCAAGACACATACTACAAAACCCTTTTTATCGACAGACATAGAGAATGGCAGAAGATAGATGGGGTTTTAGGGCCCGGTGGACAAAAAAGAGAGCTTTTGTCGGATTTGCGAGAATGACATTGCTGTTTTCACGCACACATTTTATATTGGCACCCATATGTGGATACGGATGTTCCACCATCAACATATATCGGACACGGACCTTATTTTTTCCTGGTGGACACAAACTCAAGTTCTGAAGATGTTAAGACTTGGGAGTCAAAGTTAGCATATGGGAGATCTGTAGAGCCTAGGCGTTTGGAAATAAAAAATTCAGAGCCGTAAAAATGCGCGCATTAATCGGCCAAGAAAATGAGACATTGTTAATTTCTTTCACAAGAAAATCCATGTGGACGAGCCTTGTACAGAATAAGCTTTATATGCAATTTGTTCTTTCACAAGAAACACTTGCCGAAGCTTCTGTTTTAACTAGTAGCCTTTTACATGTCTTGTCTATTGTACTTCTTTTAACTCCTGGCAACATTTTATGCTTTAGGTTCCCCTAATAAACATAAAATATATTCTGTCTTTCACTGTCTACAGTTGAAATTAACCCCAACACTACGATAAGGATTATACTCCATAACATAAATTAGAGACTTGTTTCGTACTGCATGATGATATGGCCGATACCCATTGTTAAATGACGTCGTATTTATAAACGATGAGTTTGAATCTCTGGTAAGCTCTCAAGCTGATACTATCTTGCAGATCCAGGCAATGCAAATAAACTGAAGCTGATACTGACTTGCAGATGATGCTGAATTGCGGCTTATGCCAAAGATCGAAGATGAGAAAGCAACAGCTCCCAAACAGTAACGATATTTACCCTGCAGATTAGGAGGAAGAAAGAAATGCTCATCAATGGGGGGCTAAGAAGAAGATCCAAGAAAGAGTAATAGAAACGACACTTTAAGCTAGCACAATGTGTTACTTTACAAGAACCACACTCTGCCTCCAACAAAACTACCTGACAGTAAAAAAAAAAACTAAATATTTGTCCCAATTTTTACAAACAGAAAGCTATATATTTTCTGGGGTACTAGCAAATCCTATAGTTCGCTTATGTAATATTTCTCTGGGATCTTCATGTTATGTTGTTAAACCTATCAATGGCCAACGCAAGTACTGACATAATTTATCCTCAGTCTTCCTAGGAGAGGCAATTTACAACTTTCTTGAATCTCTGCATTGGGAAAAGGTTTGCTATTTTAATTCAATTTCCTTGCCAAAAAATTTAAATTGCACAAACGCAATCTTACACAAATACTAGATATCAGATGATCCTTTAAATTTAAATTGCACAAAATATAACAAAAGAAAGAAAAGGTAAAAAAAAAAAAAAACACTGATGCCGCAATAAGAACACTTGTGGCATTAAGAATGCATAAACAATTCTTGTGGCTAGAAATGAAACCCAAATCTAAAACTGACTTGAAGCAAAATATGAGACAAACTAACGAGCAACAGCAATTAAGACTTGAAGCAATTATCTGCAGTATTCTCAAATGGTCGTGGATTTAGTGGGGACAGAAGTATGTGGAATTCAATTTTCAGAATAGAATGGAGTTTGTGTTATATCACCTGAACCAACCTGCATGTTCTAAATTCTAGTCATGGCTAGCCACATTTACCCAAGCAAAATTACACAGCAGTCGGCAAGGTAACCTGTTAACTGATCCTTCCCGTGTAGATGGAAATGAAGCATTATTTGTGGACATACCAATCAGTTTGGTTGCAATTAACTACATAATTGAAACGTATGTCATATGATAGTTAGCACCCTAAAAACTGTCTTCTAGTTGAGTTTAATGGAAGCAGGGAGTAAAATAACACCTCTTGTTCACGAAAATTCCTCCACATGAAACTACAAGAGCAGGGTACTACCAACCATCAATGCAATAGATGCTCCGACAGCTAGGCCACATAATATCTACATTTTATCAATCAATACATATTTGCTCAAGTGCAATGAATTTATGGAGGAATAAGTAAAGTCAACTAAGCTAGTAGTGTTGTTGGAAGAAATAGCAAATGTGACTCAACATGTGGTGGTTAATGGTGCAGCTTGGGATCTCACTGATGAAATCAAAACACTAGAGATAAATATTCTAAATTGACCCCTATTATTATCTATCAAAGAATGTTAAGAAGTAACATGAAAATTTATTCCCTCGTACTACTGGAAAGCTCTTGTTTTTACCAATGCTTTCATTTACTTAGTGGATTACAATAATGTGAGGAAAAACAGTAACACATCAACTATAATCTCCCATTCAGATAAGGTCAGGTCACGAACAAAATCTAAAGCTAACAAAGAAATATAGCTTAAAATAAGAAAGTAAAAAACGATGATGGATCATATAAAGACAAAATAACAGTAGTCTGGATGTATTACTAACTAAAACATCATTTGGGTTCCCACAACATGTTACTTGTTATCCAAATTCAAAATCATACTTACCAGTTTATAGGTATATGTATTCAGCGTCCGCATCCAGCTGCTCACCGCTTTTTGTGTCCTCAATTTTAGCCGATTCTTCCCCCAATTCTTTCGGTGAAACTAAGGTGTTTTTGTGAGGGAGTACACCAAGAATGTAACTCTCAAGCTGCACAACACTTTTTGAGGTTGAAGTTTTTGTGTCGTTAATGTTGAGATAACTACCACTGTAAGTAAAAACACCACCACTCTTTGAAACGGCTAAAAAGTCCATTCGGGGATTCCTAATATCTTTCTTCCAACCCAAGGACTGATGTTCATCTCCCTCTTCCTTGGCATGATTATGATTCTTCTTTTTTAACAGCCACACGTCATTAAATCCGTCTCCTTGTTTTTCAAGTGCAAAATACAAAACCCCATCCGAAACCCCTATTCTGTAATCAAACCAATTACTCTCTAGTGGCACAGGAGGTGGCGAAAGATGCTTACAAAAGTTTTTCTCGGTCAAATCCAAGGTACCGATCATTTGTAATGCATGGTCCAGCCAATAAAGAGCTCCATTGGCAAAGAAAACCTTATCTTTCAAATATAGGTTGTATCCACAATTGAACTCCCCAAGGTTTCTCCATCCATCCCCACTTCCGAGAGTATATATATGGACTTCTAAACAGGTCTTCAACTTATAAAACCAAACAATTATGTATTCATTGGTCGAAGAAACATAACCGAAGCTGGTATGTTCATATTCAACATCACCATCTCTCTTTTTAATTTCTGGAAGCCTAAGACATTCTTTGGTGATGGGATTACAAATACAAACAGATGAACCAATTAGAAATAGAGATCTTTCGAGAAGACAAACCAACCCATTAACAGAACCGACAAGCCAAATACAAAAAAACTTAAACGGAGAGGTAAAATCAATTCTTCTAACTCTTCGAATAGGTGTTACTGACATATCATGATTCTCATCATATTCAAAATAATATAATCGCCTATGAGTAAAAGCAAGAAACCCCAACTTACCAGCAGACTCAGAAAAATGATGATTGAGATGATGATGAAAGTGCATCTTGGAGAATGATGGGTGATGAGAAATGATATTTCTCCAATTGGTGCATACTAACTTGGAATCGAGAACGGACTCTGTTGGTAAGCGAGTTAAGATCTCTAATGGAATCTCCTGAGGAAGAGGTTTGAAATACTCCATGAATGACTGATGAAACCCTTAATTTTTATCGCGAGGAAGAAGATTGGGGTTTTTAGGGCTGCTGTGGAAAAAGATTGAAAATGATAAAATGAAAATAAAACGGGGAGTTTTATCGGATACGAGGATGGGATTGTTATCTTCACACACACACATTTTACAGTTTGGCAGCCATCTGTGGCATGTGTCATTGGTGTTTATATTTATATGTTTTTTTTTTTTTGAGATTCCTTCATATCGCTAAGAATTACTTTTTCTATTTATCTTTTTTCCAAATCCGATTCAGGTCATTGGTGTCAATTTATGGGTTACAGTGGTAGTCAACAATCAGTTTCTGTTATGCATAACCTTTGCATCTGCCCATCTAATTGCCTCTAGAGCTGCTAACGCCTCTGCCTTCTCAGGTCCTATCGCTTTTTCTGGAGCACTTCTAGCTCCATTGGAGATACCTGCCACATTTCTACAAATTAGACCCATACCTGCATTGTTATTAAACTTACAGAAAGATGCATCAAAGTTTAGCTTAAAGACATCAGGATTAGGCTTTTTCCAGATTGGAAAGTGTGATTTATTCACAGTTCTTACTGACTGTGAGATACTTGTCTGAATACTTTTCCATTCAGACATATAAATGTCCCACATTGCTTATAATAGCGTCAGCATTTACCTACACATTTTCAAATACCACGGAGCATCTGTACTTCCATATTTCCCACATAACAAAACAACAAGTATATAGTTGATTAGTGTTATTAGGTCTAGCTTGCACATCATGATCAAACCAACAAGACATCCAATCACATATGGCTGAAGCACTTGCAAACCCGTCCTCTTCAATGTAGCATCCGCAGATTCCTCACCGAGCTCACCCACTTCAAGTGATTCAATTCCCCTAGTTTCTGCTCCAGAACAAGATGACATATTCCCTGTACTTTTTACTTTTTACTGCTGGTGTTCAATGCATAACTATGAACCGGAAGCTCTAACCTCATTGTTTGTAGGAGGATCACTACTTGTTGTGTTGATCACAAGAGGCTGGAAGTATGCATTTATGGAGCTGGTGCTGCCTTTGCTTTATGATCTTTTGCAGCTCCAGTTGCTCTAACCTCTTTGCATAAGCAGTAGCATTATATGAACTTCTGAACTAAAAGATATCCTTTAGATTCGAGACATTTCATTTCCTGATGCTAACTTTAGTTTAAATTGGCTGATACTACCTTGGGATTGGATCAACTTTGAACAGATTTAAAATTCTATATATTAAAAAGAAAACCAGGGTAAAGTGCACGGATCAATGGATCCGTTTCTGCAGAGGATTAAAAGTTTAATTGAGAAGCAAAAGTCTGCAACATCTGGATCTGGAGACTGAATTCTGGAATCAGCAATCATAACTCAGTTCTTGGTTCTAACTCTATTAAGTAAAGTTCAACTTAAAGATAAATGATAAAAACATGTAATCAGCACCAGATACTGCAAATCATTCAAATCCCCACCATCTAAAAAACAATTTCAAGTACAGATTATACTACTTAAGACTGGTGACATAAAATTTACTGACCTACTGACATATACACCCATTTACAAGACGCAAAAAAGTTTAGACAGAGCGAAGATATATGATACCACTTGCACATCACCCACAAAATCTGGACTACTGATGTCTGACTATCAAAAATTGATTGCTTCGTTGCTGTTTCCAACCATGGAGAAAGTTGAAAAAAATAAGCTAATCAAGCACTTTGCTTCGGTTTTCTTTATCTGAATTTTCACCTCCGAAAGATCAGTTTCAAGTTCGTATTTTCCTGTGCAGAGGCCTACATATTCCACCTGCATTGCATCCAATACATGTTCGTCATATTCAGACATCCAATGGCTCTAAAGTCCGTCAAATCCTTCTCGAAACCACTTAACATTGAATTTCAAAGCCTCGGCATCTTTGATGAATCCTTCCCATTCCTTCAGCAACTCCTCACTCAGTTTTGCACACCTCGCTTAGGGTTCTCAAGTCGGTTGAATCCTTCACGAAACCACTTAATATTAAATTCCAAAGTCTCAGCATCTTTTATGAATCCTTCCCATCTCTCCAGCAATGCTTCACTCAGTTCCGCACCTCGTGTAGTTTCCATTGCTGAGATTACCTTCAATAAATTGGTAACACATACCACTAAAATAGTATCACTGAACTTTATGACATTTCTGGTAGCAATATGCCCATACTTGGCACAGATCTTTGTATATAAGCTTACATACTCTTCTGGGATCTTTAAGTTGTCCACAAATTCGAATCCTTCCACTCACTCTTGAGCAGAAGCGCTGGTAGACCCTGGGGGGGAAGAAATGGCATCTATGGAGGTCGAAATATTGAACAAGGTAGAATCAGGAGCGTGGCCATTAGAAGAGGACGTGTTCATTGTAGCGTCCACAGTTTCCTCAACAAGCACTTCAAGTGATTCAGTTCCCGTAGTTCTTGCTCCAGAACAAGATGACATCTTTCTCTTTTTGGATAAAGAGACAGGATCCTGTCAAATATGGAAGAGAATCAGATGGCTAAAAATTCGGAAGGGTATAAACACAAAAATTGAAGAGGGGTGATACAATGAGAGAAAGTGGGAATCAACTACACAATTACCGTTTCTGGGACTTCATGGCCTTGATTGCCATCTTCGGTCTCATTCAAAGAGTCCGTAAGAGAAGATTCCCCCCCATGGTATCCGTGTCTTTCTTTCTCTGTCTGGATAGAAGAACTTAACTGCAAATTTTTTTTTTTGACAAGGCTGAACCCTTCTTTAAGCCGAGCACTATTAAATGATTTCTATCACCCTTCTGCCACATTATATCCGAAAGGACATCAACCTGCAATTTATACCATTAAACATTACAAGTCTAGGAAACAAACCACCATGTCTCCAGGTGTAACGTCTATTGATAAAAGAATGAACCAAAAATAAAATAAAATTAGGATATACATCGTTCACTTCCAATGTTTGAATAAGAGGGGGATACTTGGGAGATTTTATGCATAATACACAAAGCATATGAGGTTTCCAGCGTCTGCGTCCACACAGATTAAGCAGCGCAGGCATGATATCGAGAACCCAAACCTACAAGAATAATAACATAAATGATACATCAATCTAAAAAGATTACTCAAGCATACGATAGCATTGACACATCCAAAAAAATATCAACCAAAGTGTTACTTACCAACAAGGCATGTGCAATTCCAACCACCTTGTAAGCCGGTTCCCCACCAGCACCACTTTTTTCTTTTTTGGCTTGGTAAAGTAGGGGTGATCTAGATTTCATAATTCTACCAAATGCTTCTTCGCCCCAAGGGTACTTGTTGAATTCCTCCAAGTCGTCCACTAAATGCCAATAATTGATGTTTATGGCATCTCTATCTGGACGGCCCATTAGGAAGCGGTGCACAACCAAAAGTAATGCCAATTTCACCCTGTCAAGAGAAGGGCAAGCAGAATTGTTTTTGGAGAGGAGAGCCTTCCCCTCTGATGCACTTACACAATCTTGGTTGGGGAAATGGGTCCTCATCAGGGATGAAGGATTGAGGGAAGATATAAAAGCTTTCCCGGATTTCTTGAAACTAAGCCCGGTAATCAGAGCAAATTCTCTCTTTCCAAAATGCAATATTTTTCCACCAACCTTAAAGTGCATTTCATCTGGTTTACCATCCATGTGAATCTCCCTCGAAAGTAAGAAATGCACAATGGCAGTGCTGAATTTGGATCCTGCCGGAACCGAAAGTAGATGGCCAATTGCTGTACCCTTAAATATGGCTTGCTCCTCAACAGCCAGCCAGTCCTGTACATTGGCTAGTAGCAGTAAGTTTGAGTAACATGTTAGTTTCCCATTTTCATCCCTAAACTTCCGAGGGTGAATATACCTGCTGCAAACCGCAAAAACAGTTACAAATTGTAATGCATGCAATTGTACTGGTTACACAGCCAGCGGTTACAAATTTCCAATTCACCTATCATTGGCACCTTCAACTGCCGCTTTTTTATGAAGACTTTTTCTTGGAGCCACTTTTTTATGAATCCTTTTCCTTGGAGCCATAAGTCGGAATCTACACATAGTAATTGTGGGTTAGTACTAGTAGTGATTATTCGCAAAGAAAAATAAGATATATAACTGTGATGTTCAGACTGAAATATCGAATGTTAAGGAAGTGACAAATGCTAAAAAATTGTACAGCATGTTCAGTGGCCAAGCTTGTCTGGGCACTGCCTTCATCCCTTGCTGGTTGGGATTGCAGTGTCAACAATCAACTAAATGCGTAGTTCATCACTTACAAAAATCGACAATATCAGATAGTGAAGATGCCCATCAATTGATCAAAAAATCAGCAACAAACCAACAGCCTATACATAATAAACGCATTTCACCAGAGATTTCAAACCTATTCATATTTATATGCTCAATAGATGAAAAAATATCAAAACAAACTTAACATGCATGTTAGCTTTCTCAACAATTACACTCATATTACTCCGCTCTATACTCTTGTTATTCACAATACACCAAGAAATCAGCAAAGTCCACTGTTAAAACACAAAAATTACTTGATTCCGGAAGTAAAACTAACAACATAATCAATAAATCAATTTCGAACTGAAATTTCAGTTTTTGAGGAGTTTGAATGGTACCTGAAGATTGAAGATGAGGGTGTTACTACTGAAAGAAATGTGAAACTGACTTGACCCAAATTACTTGATATGGAGAGAGTTTAAGTTACTTACTTGGTTTTCAACTGAGAGAGTTCAGAGGTGGAGAGAACACTTGTCACCTAAAAGCTGCCACTGTGATTAAATATTTTGTCCACTGAGTCGTATTTCGTATTTCCATGACTCGACTTCAAATGCTGGCTCGTGACACAAAATATGCTTTAGCCACTCAGAAGTTACGATGTCACCTGAAAATTACACGGTTGAAGTAAAAATTATTTAGCAATTTGAATCACTAGTAAAAGAATTATCTATGTGATCGAAAAGAATCCTCAGAAGAATCCTACAGGGGTTTGGGAGTCAAAGTCAATCAAATCCGCGTTCAAATGAAATTATTGGAAGATAGGCCTTGCTGCTAAAAAGAACTACATACCCCCATTTACAGACAGAGAGACTGTACATCATTGATTAAACATTGAGCAAGTATAAATTTTTTAGCTAAGCACTATTCCTATAACAGGTTCACACCGTAATTTGTTTTTCTTAGTCACCTTTTCTTGAATAGCTTCTCGCTCAGATGAAATCGTCGCTTCAGCTTTCCTTTTCTGAACTTTTACCTCTGAAAGTTCAGTTTCAAGTTCGTCTTCTCTTGTCAATAGGGAATCATATTTTACCTGCATCTCATCCAATACTTGAGAATGGATTTCAACTTCTCTATCTATCCCCAATGAAGACCTCCAATGGTTCTTAAGTCGATTGAGTCCTTCACGAAGCCACTCAATATTGAATTCCAAAGTCTCGGCATCTTTGATGAATCCTTCCCATCTCTCCAGCAATGCTTCACTCAATTCTGAATCTCGCACATATTCCATCGCCGAGATGATCTTCAATAAACTGGCAACACATGTGAGCAGCATATCATCATTGAACTTGATGACTTTTTTGGTCGCCATATGCCCATGCTTTTCATAGATCTTCTTATACAAAACTACATACTTTCCTGGGATCTAGAAGTTCTCCACATATTCAAACCCTTCCACCCTCTCTGGCGTTGAGGCCCTTGTAAATCCTGGTGGGGAAGTCAAAATATTTAACAATGTAGAATCAGAAGTCAGGCCCTTAGAAGAGGATGTATTCATTGTAGCATCCACAAGTTCCTCAACAAGCACACCCCCTTCGAGTGATTCAATTCCCGTAATTTCTGCTTCAGAACAAGATGATATATTCTCATACTCTTTTGCCATGCATTCCTTGAGGATGGCGTTGGCAGGCATTATAGGTTCTGATGAAGGAAGATCCTCAGGTTCATAATTACAAATGACATTTCCTTCACGAGGGCGAGATTTTTCCGTGCTGATCTTCCTCTTTCTGGACATGAGACAGATGCCTGTAAAACGTGGAAGAGAAACAGCAAGTGAAAGGAGAAACGACTACACGGTTATCAATAGTATGGATCAAATTAGCAATCTTCCAGGTTGATCAATTATATCGTAGGAAAAATAATCCAATGGGAAGATATGTAAAGTATATGGTACCAGATCCACCAAACAGCGAGCAGCATCTATATCTGGAAACGACTCCCAATCTGTCTGGAGGATAGGGATGGCAGGTATAGTCTCTGTCCGTATAAAAGAACTTAACTGCGAAATTTTGTTGACAAGGATGAAAACCATAAATTTACTTCAAGTTATACAGCTTATAATAGGGAGAAAAACAATCTACAAAACCCTTTGCCGTCATCATCCTCTACCTCGGGAGTACCTTCGTCTAAGCCAAGCATTATTAACTGATTTTCATCGTTCTTTTGCCACATTATATCTGAAGGAATATGAACCTGCAGTTTTATGTCATTAAAAATTACAAGTCTAGGAAACAAACTGACTCTACACACGAAAGAGTGAACAAAAAGAAATTTTGTACATACAGCATTCACATCCAATCTTTGAATAAGAAAGTAATAGTTAGGAGATTGCGTGCATAATACACAAATCATATGAGGTCGCCAGCTTCTACTCTCTATCTTTCGTCCACACATATAAAGCAGCCCAGGCATGATATCGAGAGCCCAAACCTGAACAATAATAAGATAAACGATACAGAATATTACTCAAATGATAGTGTCCACACATCCACAAAATATCAACCGAAGTGCAACTTACCACCAAGGCATGTGCCATTCCGAACAACGTGTAAATACTCAGTTCGCTACCAGCACGACACTCCATTTTGTTGGCTTGGAAAATCAGTGGGGTTCTAAATTTTGTAATTCTACCAAATGTTACTTCGCCCCAAGGGTACTTGTTAAATTCCTCCAAGTTGTCAACTAAATGCCAATAACCGATGCTTATGACATCTCTATCTTGACGGCTCAATAGGAAGTTGTGCACAACCAAAAGCAATGCCAATTTCACCTTGTCTAGAGAAGGGCAAGTAGAATTTTTTTGGAAGAGGAGAGCCTTCACTCTTGATGCACTTACACGATTTTGGTTTGGAAAATGGGTCCTCATCAGGGATGACGAATCCCGGGGAGACACAAAAGCTTTCTCGGATTTCCTGAAACTAAGCCCTGTAATCAAAGCAAATTCTCTCTTACCAAAATGCAATATTTTTCCGCGAACCTTAAAGTGCATTTCATCTGGTTTATCATCCAATTGAATCTCCCTCGAAAGTAAGAAATGCACAATGGTGCTGCTAAACTTGGAATCATCTGGCACCGAAAGTAGATGGCCAATTGCTGTACCCTTAAATATGGCTGGCTCATCAGCGGACAGCCAGTTCCGTACTTTGGCTAGTAGCAATAAGCTTGAGTAATTAATTACTCCCACATTTTGATCCCTGAACTTTGCAGGGTGAATATACCTGCTACAAAACGCAAAGCAGTCACAAAGTAACCTTTCCGAGTACTTACAATATAAAATTAAGGGACAGACATTTAAGATTAAATTTGTAATGCATAGCGATTCACTTCACTCGATTACAATTCACCTGTCAATGGCATTAGCACCTTCAACTGCCACTTTTTTACGAAGGCTTTTCCTTCAATCCATAAGTTGGAGTCTACAGACAATAATGGTAGGTTAGTAATGATCATTTGCAAAGAAAAATGAGAGACACATCAAGAGTGAAATATTGAAGCTTAATAACAAATGATAATCAAGCACAGGTGTATCGTTCATATCCCCTGAGAGAGACAAAATCCCATTGAAAGTCGTCCTCCATGTGGAACAAACTAAACTCCTATGAGAAATTTCATCAATCAGTTAACATGCATGTTAATTTTCTCAACAATGACAATCATAATTTACTCAACTACAGTATGAAGAAAGTAGAGTTAGAAAGAGGAAAGTCTTGGAAATGGCTGTAAACCCTAGTTACAAAACACTAAGAAATCAGCAAACAACACCATCTATAAATCGATTTCCGAACATTCAAGATTTTGAGGAGTTTGAAATTGAATGGTACCTGAAGATGTTGGGGTTTGAGAAATGAGAAACCCCTTGATCCAAATTACTTGGTATTGAGATGATCAGACTTTTGATCTCCTTGTTCTTCAATTGAGAGAGTTAGCCTTGATTAGTTCAAGTGGAGTCAAAAGAGGGTCAAATAATACACTTGTCACCTACAAACTGCCACTTGTCCAAATTGTCCTCTTTATCACTCCCTTCTCTGCAGGGAGATAGAGAGTGAACAGTGGATTTGAGCACCACTATACCAATGCAACTTTGTCTGCCACAAAATTTACAGACTCTACTGTACTACTGTAGTCATACAAGGCACGGAGACTGTACATCATTAATTAAGCAATGTCACTATATTACAGAGTTGGCAAGTTCCCTGGTTAACAAAACTGCTTCTTTCATCGCATCATAACCATGGAGTATACCAATTCATACTAAGCACTAATCCTAGAACAGATTCATTCTGTAATTGATTTTCTGACTCAGCTTTTCTTGAATAGCTTTTCCCTCAGATGAAATCATCGTTTCAGCTTTCCTTTTCTGAATTTTTACCTCTGAAAGTTCAGCATTTAGCTCGTCTTCTCGTGTCGACAGGCAAACATATTTGACCTGCATTGCATCTAATACTTCTGCATGCCTTTCAACTTCTCTATCTATCCCAAATGAAGACCTCCATTGGTTCTTAAGTCGATTGAGTCCTTCACGAAGCCACTTAATATTGAATTCCAAGGTCTCAGCATCTTCGAGGAATCCTTCCCATCTCTGCAGCAAAGCTTCACTCAGTTCTGAACCTCGCACGTATTCCATTGCCGAGATGATCTTCAATAAACTGGCAACACATGTGAGTAGCATATCATCATTGAACTTGATGACTTTTTTGGTCGCCATATGCCCATGCTTTTTATAGATCTTCTTATACAAAACTACATGCTCTTCTGGGATCTTGAAGTTGTTCACATATTCAAACCCTCCCACTCTCTCTTGTGCTGAAGCCCTTGGAAACCCTGGGGGATAAGGAATGACATCTATGGAAGTCTTAATGTTTAGCAAGGTGGAATCAGTAGTCTTAAAAGAGGACATAATAGTTGTAGTATCCGCAGGTCCCTCAACAATCTCACCCACTTTGGATACATCCTTGCCATGCGAGTCCTTCCCACTACTGTCGTGTACGTCATTCTCATTCTCTTTTGCCACGGCTTCCTGGAGGATGGGGTTGGCAGGCATTATAAGTTCTGATGAAGGCAGATGTTTAGATTCATAATTACAAATGCCATTTCCTTCACTAGGGAGAGATTCTTCCGTACTGATCTTTCTCTTTTTGGACAGCGAGGCAGAAGCCTGTAAAATTTGGAAAAAAAATCAGATGTTTAAAGTGGAAGGGTATAAATAAATAAAAAATAAAAATGGTGAGAAACAGCGGAGGAATGACTACACATTTATTGTATGTACAAGATTAGGAGTATTCCAGGTTGATTGATTATATTGACAGATATAGGAAAAATAATCCAATGGGAAGATATCTGAAGTATATGCTACCAGATCCACCAAACAGCGAGCCGCATCTCTATCTGGAGACGACTCCCAATCTGTCTGGAGGATAGGGATGCCAGGTATAGTTAAAGGTTCTGATGAAAGAAGATGCTCAGGTTCATTATTACTAATTCCCTTTCCTTCACCAGGGCGAGACTCTTCTGTTCTTATCTTTCTCTTTTTGGAAAGAAAGACAGGAGCCTGTAAATGTGGAAGAAGAATCAGATATCTAAAAATTGGGTAGGATATAAACACAAGAAATAAAAAGGGGAGACACACCAAGAGAAAGTAGAATCGACTACACTATTACCGTTTCTGGGACTTCATGGCCTTGATCGCTGTCTTCCTTCTCATGGAAAGAGTCCCTCAGAGATGATTCCTCCCCATGGTGTTCATGTCTTTCTTTCTCTGTCTGGATAGAAGAACTTGACTGCGAAAAAAGTTGACAAGGTTGAAACCAAGAGTTCATTTTTCTGTTATAATGCTTATAGCAAGGAGTAAAGCACTTTACAAAACCCTTCGCTGTCCACATCCTCTACCTCGGGGGTACCTTCCTCTAAGCCAAGCACTATTAACTGATTTCTATCACCCTTTTGCCACATTATATCTGAACAGACATGACCCTGCAATTTTATGTCACTAAAAATTACAAATATAGGAAACAAACAACGATGGCTCCAGGTGTACCGTCTATACATATGGACAAAAAGAAATTCTTTTTAGGACATACATCATTTACGTCCAATATTTGAACAAGAGAGGGGTAGAAAGGAGATTTCGTGCATAATACACAAAGCATATGAGGTCGCCAGCTTCTACTCTCTATCTTTCGTCCACACAGATTAAGAAGGCCAGGCATGATAGCGAGAGCCCAAACCTACAATAATAATGACCAAAATGCAAAAATATTTGCTCAAATGATAACGTCTACATGTCCACAAAATATCAACCGAAGTGCCACTTACCACCAAGGCATGTGCAATTCCAACCACCGTGTAACTCGGTTCCCCACCAGCACCACTGTTCTCTTTGTTGGCTTGATAAATTAGTGGTAATCTAAATTTCTTAATTCTAGCAAATGTTACTTCACCCCAGGGGTACTTGTTAAATTCCTCCAAGTCGTCAACTAAATGCCAATAACCAATGTTTATGGCTTGTTTATATTGACGGCTCATTAGGAAATTGTGTACAACCAAAAGTAATGCCAACTTCACCCTGTCTAGTGAAGGGCAAGCAGAGTTGTTTCTGGAGAGAAGAGCCTTCACTTCTGATCCACTTACACGATCTTGGTTGGGGAAATGCTTCCTCATCAAGGATGAAGGATTGAGGGACGATATAAAACCATTCCCGGATTTTTTGAAACTAAGCCCTGTAACCAAAGCAAATTCTCTCTTGCCAAAATGCAATACTTTTCCACCAACCTTAAAGTGCATTTCATCTGGTTTATCATCCAATTGAATCTCCCTCGAAAGTAAGAAATGCACTATGGTGCCGCTAAACTTGGAATCATCCGGCACTGAAAGTAGATGGCCAATTGCTGTACCCTTAAATACGTCTTGCTCATCAACAGACAGCAGGTTCTGTACTTCGGCTAGTAGCAGCAAGCTTGAGTGATTTATTACTGTGGCACTTCTATCCCTAAACTTCGGAGGGTGAATATACCTGCTACAAACCGCAAACAAAAGAAAAAACAGTTGCAACATTAGATATAATTATACAGCAATTCACTTCACAGAGACAATTAAGATATAATTTGTAATGTATGCAAATTTTGAGGTTATACAGCAATTCACTTCACTCGATTACAAATTCTCCCAGTTCACCTGTCAATGTCATTAGCACCTTCAACTGCCACTTTTCTGCGAAGGCTTTTCCTTCGATTCATAAGTTGGAGTCTACAAACAATAATTGTGGGTTAGTAATGATCATTTGCAAAGAAAAATGAGAGATACATAACTCTACGACGTCAAGAGTGAAATATTGAATCTTAATAACAAAGTGACAATGCTAAATAACCAGTACAGCATGTTTGGTAGACAAGGCTTTTCAGGGCACTGCCTTCCTCATACTCAAAGACCTTGCTCGTTGGGATGGCAGTGTCATCACCAAAGCCCGGATATGTATGATAAACATTTTCAGGAAGCATAATATAACTTACAATGAAAGGATAGTGTACAATTAATTACAAAACATCGACAACAATTGATGGGGAGGATGCTCAATTGATCAACAAGTTGGTTAAGTTTTGATTGAAACAAGGGCAAAGAAGAAAAGCTAGTTTACCAAACACAGGTGTATCGTCTATACATAAAAGAGCGGACATTTAAGATAAAAGTTATAATGCATGCAAATTTTGGGGTATACAGCAATTCACTTCACTCAATTACAGATTCCCAATTCACCTGTTAATGTCATTAGCACCTTCAACTGCCACTTTTTTACGGAGGCTTTTCCTTCGATCCATAAGTTGGAGTCTACAAACAAGAATAATTGTGGGTAAGTAATTTGCAAAGAAAATTGAGAGATACGTACTACAACATCAAGAGTGAAATATTGAATCTAAATAACAAAAATGACAACGCTAATTTACTAGTTCAGCTTGTTCAATGGCCAAGGCTTGTCTGGCACTGCCTTCCTCATACTCAAAAGTATGAATCCCTTGCTCGTTCGGATGGCAGTGTCATCGCCAAAAGCCAGGATATGTATAATAAACATTGGATGGTGAGGATGCTTAACTGATCAACAAGGTGGTTAAGTTTTTAATGAAACAAGGGCAAAGAAGAAACGCTAGTTTATCAAACCCCCTAAATGTTGCTCATAGGCAACAACCTATACAAAAAAACACATTTTCACCAGAATTTTCAAATCCAGTCTAACCCCATCTTCAGGTAACTCCTCAAAAACTGAAATTTCAGTTGTGAATTCGATTTATGGCACATCATCGGTACTTTGAAACATTGTAATCACCAAAAGACCAAATACATATAATAAACATTTGTAGGAAGCATAATATAACTTACAAGAGAAGCATAGAGTCTAAGTAACAAAACATCAACAACACTGAATGGTGAGGATGCTCAATTGATCAACAAGTTAGTCGAGTTTTAAAATCCCATTCAATTGCATTTTGCACAATAGAGATAAAAAAAAACATTTAATCCCATCCCTTTCATATCCCCATAGAGACACAATGACAAGCCAACAACATTAAAACTAGTCCTCCATGTGAAACAAACTAAATTCCTATGAGGAATTTCATCAATCAGTTAACATGCATGTTAATTTTCTCAACAATAACAATCGTATTACTCCACTGATTTCAACTACAGAAATTCTTGGCTGCTGTAAGATAAGAAACACTAAGAAATCAGCAAACACTAGTTTTAACACACAAAGAATTACTATACTTGATTTCGGAGGTAACAACAACACCATCGATAAACCGATTTTCCCAGCTGAAATTTCAGTTTTTGTAGAGTTCGAATCGTACCTGAAGATGGGGTTACAGAAATGTAAAACCACTTAGACCCAAATTAATGGAGATGGGACTTTTGATCTTGTTATGATTAGTTAATTGAGAGAGAGTAAAAGGGTTCAAATGATACACTTGTCGCCTATAAACTACCACTTGGCCGTAAAAGAAAACTCCAAAGGAGCTGCTGTGTATCCAGCAGATAAATAATTTTAAAATAACCACCCGCTTGTTTTTCCCTTTGTCGTGTCTCATGGAATTCACCAAGACCCAAAAAGTATATAGAGACTTAACTCATTTATCAATCAGAAGTCTATTTCTATTCTATCTCCTATTGAGACAAAAGTCGTATAGCTATATAGTCTTTACATTATATATGTTTGTTATTTCGAACTGAGTTTAACTCGCATACATATTTCTCGAAATATGTGTTGGTAAGCTTTCGCTTTAACCAATGTCATCTTTTATTCTTGACGAAAGTCAAAATATGATCATGTGAAAATCGTCTGGTAACATCTTATATGATTTGTGTGAGACAGTCATTTGACGTAGACTCAGAATGTTTTGTATTGATCATTTAATCAATTGAAAATTGCTTTGAAGCTAATAGTTTGTGTGAGACAGTTGTTCTCGTCATCTAAGAATGTTTCAATGATTAAAATGGGAGTTTAGAACAATTAACCATTGATTGGATATAGCACAGTATGCGTACTTGTATGCTAACTATTGCAGGTGTATTCCAAGTCCAGGAATTTAGTATGCATACCCGTATGCGTACTGATTCAACAGTTGAAGTCCGGGAACTATAATATGCATACCAGTATGCGTACTGATTTCAACCGAGTACGGTCATCAATGACAGTATGCGTACCCGTTTGCATACTGGAGAACATGACCAGGTCCGGGAACTTAGGTATGAGTACCCTTTAGCATACTTTAGTGGGTGAAGTTCTAAAATCGGTTAAGTATGTTTGCATACACATGAAAAAATACATTTATATAATAAGGAATGCAATCTTTGCAAAACGTGGCTATAATGTTCATGAATTGATTCGAGTGAATCAAAAACGATTTTGCTTCAATTGTGTCTTGTATACTTCTATGAGAATATAAACAATTGAACAACTTTATAACTAGTTTTATTTGAGTCATTTGAACTAGTTGTGATTAAGATGAACAAGGTTGATATGAAAGTGTTCATATGGCTAACTTCGGTTAACTATTGTTGAGCCACCTAAGTGTACACATTTAGGTTTCCCATATCTAAATGAAGGTACATTTCATTTGGGTGTAACAGGATAAGACAATCTAACGGTTGAAATATATTAGCTTGAATTTAATCAGGTTTTCATCTAACGGTGAATATTGAGTGTTTTGTTACCAAGGTAACATTGATTGCAAACCGTGATTTGAAGACTATATAAGGGAGAACTCTAGCAACTGGGAAATTACCTAATCCCCACACCTACTGTGTGATACTAGTTGTGACTAGAGTCGATTCTCCTTTAACCTAGAGACACAATGACAAGCCAACAACATTAAAACCCGTCCTCCATGTGGAACAAACTAAATTCCTATGAGAAATTTCATCAATCAGTTAACATGCATGTTAATTTTCTCAACAATAACAATCATATTACTTCACTGATTTCAACTACAGTATGAAGATCGTAGAGTTGAAAGAGGAAAGGTCATGGGAATGGTTGATGTAAGATAAGAAACACTAAGAAATCAGCAAACACTAGTTTTAACACACAAAGAATTACTGTGCTTGATTTCGGAGGTAACAACAACACCATCGATAAATCGATTCTCCCAGCTGAAATTTCAGCTTCTGTAGAATTTGAATCGTACCTGAAGATGAGACTTCTGATCTCGCTGTAGATGGGGAGATATTTTATTAGTTAATTGAGAGAGATTTCAGCAGTGGAGTTAAAAAGGTTCAAATAATACACTTGTCACCTATAAACTACCACTTGTCCATAAAAGAAATCTCCAAAGGCGTTGCTTTCTCTTGCCCAGTTCTGTGCCCCTTCATTGTATCACCAAAAATTCTTAGTGCACCCACATGTATTTTTCTTTGCTGCGTTCCATGGAATTCATCAAGGGATGTAGTGTTATCAATGGGTTCATCATCACTTTCCGTTTGGGTATATTGTTTTCATCCCTTTTCTATAACAAAAATTCCGAATATAACGAGAGAGTTTAGATAAAACTATAACCTATCTCTCACAGATAAGTACCACAAAACCGGACCCTGTATATCCTCAGGGACCGGGACCTACTCTTTTGAGTGAGTAGGTTTTTAATTTTTTTAGTTAAGCGGTATGCCTAGAATAGTTGTCTCTGTAATAGTTGATGGACACATTTATATGTTTGATTTGTCTCAATTTTATATTTTGATAGTGCTTAATTATGTATTTATTATGGTATTTTATGTAGATACTTTTGGAAAGTAACTTTTTGGGAAATCGGGTAGAAAAATTACTAAAGGCACCCGGAAAAGTACTAAAGGCACCCCAACTTTGAATAACGGCACCCCAAAAATGTGCTAAGAACACCATGAAGAGTTGGAAAAAGGCACCCCATAAATTTTACTACTTACACCCAAAAATTTCTATTCGCACCCCCTCAATTACTAAAAAAACAAATTGCTAAAGGCATCCCGGACTAGATAAGGGACACCTTTCTTCTTCGTTTGAATTGATATTTTCGGCGAGAAAATGGGTTTTGTAGAGGGGAAGGGATCACGAGACTCATGGTTTTGAAAAAAGGTTTAGACAAAAGTTTCTAACCGTCCATCTCTATGCATCAAGGGCTACCAATTTTGATGAGGTGACGTCTTTTTTCCACAACAAAAGCTTTACAGCTTAGTCAAGCCGAGATGGTACAAAGTTTATAACACGATAAATTCTGTGTAACTGATTCCAAATATATCTAGCACATTTCTTGGAAGAATATCTTCCACGTCTTTTTGAGAAGGATTCGTTTAGTTTTGTTTTCTAACCCTTAGTTGCGATTCTAATAGTATTTTTCTTCTTCTCTTCCGCATCTATTTGGAATTGTATAACCCTTAGTTGCGATTCTAATAGTATTTTTCTTCTTCTCTTCCGCATCTATTTGGAATTGTACTCTTATTATAGTTATTAACTTTTGAATTTGTTTTCAGAGTTGATCATCTATGGATGAGCCGTCAAATGAAAAAAACGATGAAAGTCGAGTATTTGATGATGGTACCAACGATACAAACACATTGTTGAACAAAAAACAGGATGCTACCAATAGTGTACCTTCAAAAGATAGTTCTTGCAATATAGAAACACCATATAATGGAATGCAATTTGATACTAGTAGTGAAGAAGCGAAAGAACATTACACTAAGTATGGCCGGAAAAATGGATTTTCAGTGAGAATTCGATCAACAAACAAAACACGTGTTAGGGTAGAAGAAGTGACAACAATTTATATGGTGTGCGCTCGTGAGGGAAAAAAACAAAGGAAGAAAAAATAGAGGAAACAGATAAAAAAAGGTAGAAGCTGCAATACCATCAAGTATGACTGCAAGGCAAAGATTAGATTTCTTCACGATGAAGAACAAAATAAATGGATCGTAACACAATTTTTCGATATTCATAACCACAAATTTGTCTCACCAACAAAGATAAATCTCATGCGCATAAATAGATACATGCCAGACGCCGCGAAAGATCTGACAGAGGCATTCTATAGGGAAAACATTCAAATTTCGAAAGTCCCATCGATCTTTGGTGGTACAGAGATAGGATTTAACCGGAGAGACTATTGGAATCAATTGCGCAATATCAGGCATAAGAATTTAGAAGTTGGTGATGCCCAGTCAGTTATCAATTATTTACAGATGAAACAAATTCAAAATCGACAGTTCTTTTATGCAGTCCAAGTCGATGAAAAAGAGAGAGCAGTAAACGTTTTTGGGGTAGATGCTTGGTCATGTATGTCATATGATCAGTTTAGTCAATAGCAGAAAATGAGGTTTTTATTACCCATATCTATGACCCCATTGATCGTAGTTTGACCATTGACTGATCAAAATATTAGTTGATAAAAAAAACACGGAAAAATTATCAATCTCTTAAAAACTGTAACAAAATATTTACTACCCATTCTGCTACAGACAGATATAGAGTTCAGATTTTTCCCTTATTATGAAGAGATATCCCCTTTGTTATTATTGAGTCCCATTTTCTTTCCTCTGAGCTCTCTGAATAAGAAGCTCTTCCCTACCCAGAAACCATTTTTCCCTGTCAACAACTAAAACCGAGACCAAATCTCTTATCGCTTTCATTGATTTTCTGTACAAGATACTACAAATCTAGGGTTGATTTGATTTATTCTACCAAAACACTTTACAGTTCATGCTTGGGTTGAATCTGGTAAATTTTCTTCTTCACTAAAAACTCTTCTTTTTCATGTTGATAATCTTACTAGTGTTACGGAGGTACCTAGATCTGTAACTTTCTGAAAAAGAAAAAGGTCACTTTCTATTTTAATCTACATTGTTTGTAATAATTCGATTTTTTTCAATTTTTTGGGAATTTTTCATGAAAATGAAACCCTAGGTTTTATAATTTGGACTTTTTGTAACAGATGTTCGATTTGTTATGTTGATTTAGTATTTAGGTGATAGAGTAACAGGTTTAGTTTTACTATTTCTTCCAATTGATGTTAAATGATTTCTGATTTGGGTATTTTGATGTAGAAGTATGTAATTGGATTTCTCTCTGTTCGTGTGAAATTGTTTTTTTTTTTTTTTTTTTATAAATTGATTGAACAGGCTACTGGTGAAACTGTTCTTTCTAAGATCTTCATATAACATAGTTTCTTCTTAAATAATGAGGCATTTTAAAGGCATGTGTTGAATATTTTATTAATTGGGGGTGTTTCTTGATTTGGTAATAAACTCTTGACCCTTTCTGCATTTTTTCTCTGTGTTTAAATCAGGTTGTCAAAGGAGTTGTAAATCTTGGTTATAACACAAGATATGTGGTTGCTAATGTAGTTAAGGTAAATGCTTATGTTAGCTTTTCATATGGTTGTTAGAATTTTAATTTTTCTATTTATGGTTTGGTTATATGGTGTTTCTAGTCTTCAACTTGAGAAGATTTAGATCACAGGGCTTTTTCAAACCTTCAGTTAGATTGATTTTTTAAGTTTTGGGTTTGCCTTAATGTATGTTGTTATATTGAAATTTACCTTCTTTACATTGATGATTTCAGATTCACAACTAGTGATAGAAAATTGAAACTCAAGTGCTTCCATCCAATATGTTATCTAATATCAATTCGGGAGATTTCCAAAATCTTAACCTCATCCTTGTTCAGGATTAAAACATACAAATCGTGCCAAGGACACAAGAAAAGCAAGACCACTTCCTATTAATTTTTATATATGTTTTTTTTTTGAGAGTAGTTGTTCTGGTATTAACTGATTTGAGTTTTTCAGGTGTTTAATTGTTATGAATTATGAAGTGGTTGCTCCAGTGCTTGAAAGTGAGATTGTAAGTGATCCCAAAAGTCAAGAAATTGGAGTGAAACCAAAAAAATAAACTAGAACCGTGTTGGATCCAAAGCATAATGTGTTTGCTAAATTTATAGCTCAGAATTGTCCATGAACAACATCAGAAGTGAGTTTTCTTGTAAGCTAAATAGAATTTGGTTGTTTTGATTTAAATAGATGTTTGAATTATATATCCTGGTCTGCAAGAAAATTATTTGCATTTGTGTGCTACTCAACAACTTGTTTGAGATCTTTTACTAGCTTTCAAAAACATTTCTCTTTGAAGTTTAGCTTGTAGTTGATAGTAGTTAGACTATATTGTAGCTTTTGAACTTTTTTATTGTTACCATATGGTTTTTAGTCTTCTTATATAGCTAACGGACGGTAGTTCACTAACTTTCTTGTTTGAAAATTCAGGGAGAATGCCAAAGCAGCTGAAAATATGAAAGTTGGGCAAGGTTATGTGCATGATGGCGTTGTTTTTTTGAAGTGCTATTTATCGAACTGCGAGTACAATTTGTTGTTAAAAGGGTTAAGGTTGAAGTTTTAACTTGCTAGTTTTAATATAAAGTATAAACTTTTCTCGTTTTCTTCTCCATTATTGGCTTTAATTCCAATTTCATTTGATTTTGAATTTTGATGCAAGTTCCATTTGAGTTTGAATTCCGTTTTCTTCCAGATTCAATGAGATTATTTCAGCCCTGATATTGATTTAGTACAGGCAATTCTGAATTTATATTTTTTTATATTAAAATTTGAATCTACTACCAATTGGAATGGTAATTACCCATTTACCGTGAAAGTCCGTATTATAATAAAGTTATTTTATGACCCCTACTCCTGAGTCGTACAATTATAACACGCTTTATCAGCGACCCTTACCACTACAGTTAAAAAAGGTCATATAACTCGTATTTATTACATGTCCTAACGGTCGTAGAACATCTATTTTCCACTAGTGGGTGAAGTAGTTTTCTTTGATACTACATATCGAACAAATAAATATGAGATGTAGTTTGCACCATTTACAGGGGTGAATCACCATTATCAAACTATCCAGTTTGGATGTGTACTTTTACGGGATGAGACCGAAGTTACATTTACATGGTTGTTTAGTATTTGTCTTGAAGCTATGGGAGGAAAGCATCCATCCACAATGATAATGGACCAAGATACAGCTATGGCTCTTTCTATAAATAGGGTATTCCCAAACACTCTCCATCGTTTATGTCTCTGACATATTAAGAAAAATTTTGGAGAAAAGTTATCTCACGTTTACTCAGAAAAATTAAAATTTTAAGAAATATGTGAAAAAATGCTTATATAATTGTTTGTAGCCTTAAATGTTCTACACCAAAAATGGGTTAACCTAGGCCTACAAGGTTGCTCCTCTTAGCTAAGTATGGTTAATTAGGCCTCACAAATACCTTACACAGAGGCCCATGTGCATAGGTCAAAATCAAAGAAATTAAAGAGCCCCATCAGCATTCCACATCAGCGAAAGTGTTCCACGTCAACATGCCATGTAAGCATAAGAGTGCCACATCAGCAATATGGTTGACCGAAAAGTACTACGCCAGTGATGAAGTGCCACGTCAGCACTAATGTGCCACATCAGCAAAATTATCGACTGGCAAATGCCATGCCATCAAAAAATAACACGTCAGCAACAATGACCAACCAGCACCTGCCACGTCATCTGCTAATCAAATCAGCGAGGCACAGTTAGCGATTCTATTTCGGTACGGAATATTATGTTACCGTTGGCATATTCCTGACGCCGTTAGCATATTCCTGACGACGTCAGTTAAGTTTGACGTTGTTATCCCTTCAACGAATCATACCGCCCAGAGATGATATCGTTAGCGTTACTGTCGTCTTCTCCGTCACCGATTAGCTTCTCCTTCAATAGAGGCCCAAGTCCGGCAGCCATGGCCGACGTCCAGAGCCGGCGGCCTACCCAAGCCGTCCAGTTGGTGATGTTTCGGTGCTTCGAGATGTAGCTTAGTTCCATACTCCTTATCCAGTGCATCGCGATGTAGCATAACTCCGTAGTCCTTGTATTTGTGCACCCCTTCTCTGCTCAACTGATGGATGTTTCCACCCCGAGACGAGCCAAGCTAGCCGAGTTGCATGCTAGTAAAGTTATTAGCTCTGTATTTTTTAGCCTCATTCAGTTGGCCTTGCGGATTTGTGCACCCAATGTTAGCATAAGCAAGCTTTTTAATTCTTGGGCCAGGTATTTCACACTATTTTGTGGGCTTGGTTTCTTGCATCCATTTTTGCCTAACTAGTTCTCTAGACATAGTGGAAGTTCTAGAAACTTCTAAGAGGCATGCAAGGGTCATTCAATGATAGTCATGACAGGAGGCATGCAGGGCCAGTTATGGCAATTGATGCCTACCACAAAATTAGAGAAAAATCAATATTATTTATGATTGAGGAGGCATGCAGGGAAAATTAAAGCAATTTATGACTGGAGGCATGTAAGGCATATGAAGACGTTTCAGTTGTGTAAAACGGAAATTTGCACCATATAAATGCAGGGTGAAAAAGCGGGGGTCTAACAACACCACCAAATAATTCGATTAGCAATCTGTATGGACAACTCCAAGTGGTTTTATAGATAATCAACAAGACTCAATCAATAGAAAATATCTCAAGGAGTTATTATCTCAATCTCTCAATTTGATTTACTCAAGCAAATATGATTCGCGAGTTTAATCAAAGAGAGATAACTTGGATGGTACCAAAGACCAAATCCAAGTGTCAATCGATTTAAATCAACAACCAATAAGGTCGGATATTCTAATCGATTGAACAACGCACAACCAACACTATTTCAATTATATAACAAAATATAATGCGGAATAGAAATAACACAGACACCAGAATTTTGTTAACAAGGAAACCGCAAATGCATAAAAACCCCGGTACCTAGTCCAGATTAAACATACACCATATTAAGCCGCTACAGACACTAGCCTACTACCAATTAACTTCGGTCTGGACTATAGTTGAACACCAACCAATCTCACACTGATCCAAAGTACAGTTATGCTCCTACGCCTCTGATCCCAGCATGATACTACGTACTTGATTCCCTTAGCTGATCTCACCCACAACCAAGAGTTGCTACCACCAAAAGTCGAAGACTTTAATAAGCAAATCTCTCTCACACCGAAAAGTCTATAGGTAATAGATAAATTCTTCCCCCATGAATGAACCTACAAGTTTTGTTCCGTCTTTTGATAAATCAAAGTGAACAGGAACCAATCGATAAAAACAGACTTATATTCCCGAAAAATAGCTCAGTTTCATCAATCACCTCATAATAAACTTAATCGACGTAGAGAAAAAGATTATTGAGGAATCACAAACAATGAGACGAAGATGTTTGTGACTACTTTTATCTTGCCTATCAGAGATAGAAATCTCAAGCCAATTATTACAATTGTACTCGTACGATAGAAAGATCAAGATCAGATCACACAACTACAAAAAAAGTAGTATCGGTCTGGCTTCACAATCTCAATGAAGTCTTTAAGTCGTGAACCGGAGTTTAGAGAGAAATTCAAGGGTTAATGGAGATCGACTCTAGCTTAGAGAAAACTAGTATCACACACGAAAAGTGTGTGGCGATTATTTTTTCCAGTGGCTAGAGTTCCCCTTATATAGTCTTCAAATCAGGTTTTGTAATCAATGTTAGCTTGCTAACAAAGCATTCAATATTCACTGTTGGATGAAAACCTTATAAGATACAAGCTTATATTCCTCAACCATTAGATCAAAAACTTAGCTTGCCATACACACATGTACTTGACAATTTTGGGTTTGTGTAATCGTACCCAAACATGTACAATGGTTGGTTCACAACTAGTTAACCAAAAGGTTATCCAAATGATAACTTACATATCAACTATATTCTTCTTCACCATAATTAGTCCAAATGAGTCAAATGAACTAGTTAGAATTTGCTCAATTGCTATGAGATCTGAAGTTCTACAAGAGACATAATTGAATCAAAAATGATGTCATTCACTCGAATCATTAATCATGAACTATAAAGCCACTATTTTCAAAAGCATCCCTTAGTAATATAGAATAAGTTCACGAACAAAGTTTTCAGACATAACCTCTTGAGTACGCGTACTGAGTTCGCGGACTCAAGCTAACCGGTTGAAGTTATAAACTCTAGCAGAAATTCTCGGGTTCGAGAGCTTCCGTCAGTTCGTGGTCTGGGTTCACGGACTACACATGAGCTGCAACTCCAGCATAAATTCTAGGGTTCGATAACTATTCCGGCCATGGATCTTGGGTTTGGATCATGGGTTTTGGATCATGGGGTTCATGAATTTTGCAGGTTGCCACTGATCAGCGTTGGTTCTTGTCTTCTTAATTCTTCACGTTCGCAAACTTCGGTTCAAGTGCTAAGTACTTATACATATATTTGTTGCCACAACAATGTTTATACCCCCCAATGGTTATATAGTATAAACTCTCATTTCAATAATTGAAACATGCTTAGAGGGCGTTATATAGTTGTTATTCACAAACTATTTTTCGTCAGAACATTTTCCAAGAAGATTGAAACTTAACATGACTTTCGTCACTAGGAAAAGATGAACTTGGCTAAAGCGAATGCTTTACCAACACCTATTTTGAGAAATAGATATGCGAGATATACTTAGCTCGAAATGTCACATGTGCATATTCTTAGTCTATATAGTAAAATGAATTTTGTCTCAAAGATAGGAGATAGAGTAGATAGACTTTTGCGTCAGAGATAAGATCAAGTCTCCACATACCTTTTAGTTGATGAAGATCCACTGGTTCCTTGAGTAGTCCTTCGTCTTGTATGATGATTGCCATGGAGTCTTGAGCTAAACTACACTTTCTATCCTAGTCCGAGACCTTAACTATAGTAGACTAGAAATCAAGACTTTATAGTTCTGATCACTAAAATTGACAAACATGCTTGAGATAGCAACGCATGCGAGTTTGACCGAGCAATGCTCTAACAATCTCCCCCTTTGTCAATTTTAGTGGCAAAACTATTAATACATATGGAATACAAAAAATATATAAATAAACTTTGGAGCTCCTATTCCACATGCCTAATCTTCAACAATACTCGAAATCTTCGTCACTTTCAAGTAGTCCAATGATCCCAAAGGTTGTAAGTTTAGTATCATCGTTGTTGAAAATCCGTATCTATAACAATGAGAAAAGCATTGGTTCTCAATCATTGTTTTACAATGTCATATTATTATTACACAACGTCAAAGTCCAATTGTATCACAACTTCAACAACAATACTATGGTGATACTTCACTCCCCCTTAGTCAATACTCCATCTCACATGGAAACCACTCCCCCTTACATAATGATCCAAAAACCATATGTATTTGTAGTGTGAACTACAATTAATTCTCCCCCCTTTTGTCAATAAAATTGGAAAAGTTACAAGAACGGGATCCTAATGAAATTTCCGTAAGAGACATTTCATGACCAAAGGTAAATGTTCTATCATCTTGTTTAGATGCAATCATAAATCCGAGGCTAAATGCATTCATAAAGGAGTTCATAAAGATATAAGATAACCCCTACAAATTCCACAGCCGCACTCCCCATAAAGATTTAGCAATTAAGCGCAAGTTCAAAAGAACTCTCCCCCATAAGATGTCATTCCCAAGGGAACAACAATAGTTACCTTAATTTCAAGAGAAAAGAAGGATTTCTTACGACCCAACAAATTACATACAAGTATGAATTTGGAATCCAAAATATTCAATCATATTAACTAAAGCGAACCAAGATTAATTTGACTAAATATGCTTAACACAAGTAAACTTATGGAGACTTAAAACATAGATTAGATTATTCACAAGAGAACCCATAAATACTCTAAACGGATTACACAATTAAACTAATCATAAAGTAATCAATTCAATTGTCTACACTCAACATGAGAAAAATCTATGGAGTGCTAACTAAATAATCACACAAGATGATTGATTTAGTTCATTTGGGCTCAACATAAGAGATTATGGAACCCCGACTAAGATTATCATAGGAAATGACAACCTTAACCGTACATCTACTCAACATGAGATAACTCATGGAATACAAACTAAATAACCACACAAGTTGATTAATTTAGTTCTTAATGCTTAACAGATAGCATCTCATGGAAAAACCAACCATGCCAATAAAAAAATCGACTTAGTCGTATCGTTCTCAACATAAGATACACAATGGAGCCTTCACGGTAATACATAATAATTATGGAACAATTAAGCTCTATACCGTGGATTACAACAACACGGATTTATTCTATCTTTCCATCACAAAGTGACATAATAGACTTAATCCTTGAATCACAAAAGATTTTAACCTATCTTACATCAATAATTTACAATATAGGATTAACTTTTGTATCTTGCCAAAAGTCCATTCATTCCTTTATCAATATTTACATACCAATTCGTGAACGACATTACTTTTGAAAAAATATGGGACAATCAAGTCCACGGATGTAAACACACATATCCCATCAAAATATTGCAATATATAAAACCATAAAGATTAATACTGCAACCATCATCTGCCAAACAAGTTTAGAATTAAAACCAATAAATCTAAAAACAAGAAGATGAAATCATTGGATATAAATATGTGTAATCACAATCATGGCTATTCCAAAACACTAGTTATTCTTCTAAATAAAACAGAAAAAAGAAGATTTACTAGACATTAATTAAATCCGATTTGCAACAAAGGATTGAACAAGAATAAGTTCATCAGAAGCTTCCTTTAGTTCTTTCTTCAGGAACTCAAGGTTCTTTAATGCAATTCCAAGATGTTAACGAACCACTTCAAAATCCCTAAGAAGATTTCCTACCAGTTGTGATGACATCTTTACTGGTAGATTGTTTTCATGATCAATAGCTTGATGACAAATAATAAAAACAGGATCTTCATAGAACTCAATGGTGTTTCCCTCCACATCTTTGTTGTGTCTCTCCATTGTGCTAAAAGAATCTTTTTCTCTTTATAGAATAAGATGTCAAGTCATGACAACTATATAAGGAGGTTCATATAGAACCCTAGCCACAAGGATGTCCGTGCAGTTTTCGTGAACGGGCACATTTAGTCAAGAATGATCAAGACGTGGACAAGAAAAAGTGAAGGAAAAAACTCAGCAAGGAATTTTCTACCAAGCATAAGAAACATCCTTAGAAAAGAGCTCAAAACAACAACATACACCTTTGACAACTTTCTCAAGATACTCTCTTGAGAATATAGAGCATCCTTCTTATCCCATCAAGAAGGATGCTTCAGAGGTTTGTCACGGTATATTAAGATGAGCACTTTGATCATCATGGTTGACTTCCCTTTCAGTGCAATGTAGAGACGAGTCAATCAAAAATGAAGAACTTACACTAGAAGAAGGATTATCAGTACCTGAGTTAGCCACTTTCCATGTTTTGGACACGCCCCATTTGAGTATGTTTATACTTGATTTAAGTTCCGAGACTCGATTATTTATGTGGATGCAATCTGGGACAAAATTTTTGGATTCACGGCCTTCTACAAAAGGGGATATGGAACTTGAACTCTTTTTCTTTCTCCTGTGCCTTTTTATTCTTTTCAGGGTTGTTAATTGCCCATTTGTTGTTCTTCCTTCTACCTTGATTCACATTTTGTGATCCAAAATCCTGAATAAGAGATAACTTATCAAGGTAGTTTGCTTGATTATTGACTGTGCCTTTTACTCCACCAATATAAGAAACGGGTTTAATATCTTCCTTAGACATCCATATAAGAACATCGTGAAGTTTTTTATTTCTTAAACGAAAGCGACATTTTCTTTTAGGATGTCCTTTATTTCCCCAATAATAGCAGTTAAAGGAATTATTCTTAACTTTTATCTTGTGAGTAAATTTGAGAGAAGTCCCTTCCTCTTTAAACACATTGCAGGCTGCAAACATTTTCTCACATGAAGA